>VYXB01010061.1:0-117983 GCA_013397135.1 Pachyramphus minor | reverse complement strand
CTCCTCAGCTGGACAGGGGAGACGGAACATAGTTCACTCTCCCGGGTCAAGATCAGGATAGGGACGGATCAGTCACGAGTTGCCGTCACGGGCAGAACAGACTCGACGTGGGGAAATTAATTTGCTACCGTCAAATTAGAGCAGGACAGTAACAAATAAACCTGAATATTAAAACACCATCCTTCCCTCCCCTTCTTCCCAGGATGATTTCTAGCTTCCCACTCCTGATTTTCAGGGTGCAGGTGTTCAGGAACAGCCTGCTCCAGGGTGGGTTCGTCACGGGATCACAAGTCCTTCCAGCAAACCTGCTCCAGCATGGGCTTCTCTCTCCATGGGTCCAGTCTGCTGTATTAACTTTTGAATAAACCAGGATGTTAAACAGTAATCCACACATGATTTAGGCTGGAAGGATGTTCATTTAGATGGGAGGAGAGGGGCTTTGTGTCCAGGTACTCATTGCACATAAATGGAAAACTCAATGTTTCAACATGACTACATGTGCAAACTGTTAGACCTAAAGTTACTGTCGGCTGCACTTTTTGATTTTAAACATCCAGAAATCACAACCATCATAGAACATAAAAGACGAAAATTCTAATAATGCTAAACTCTAATTGTAATCAGGAATACTAAAAGAAATGCATTTGGTTGAACTACTTACTCTTTTCTAGTAGTCTAAAAAAGCCCACCCATAATTACCTCTAGTTTTAATAAATGTGACATGCTTGCATCCAAGGACAAACATTTACATGGTAACCTATGCTGCTATTTAAAGAGATCTGTGTGAGGCTGAGTCACAGACTAGTGGTTAGAGAGAAGGAAAGGTCCCTTACTGGCAGTGTGTGCTCAGCAACAATAGCCTTAATCCTTTACTGAACCAGACCTTGATCCTGTGGAAGCTATTGAGGCCAAATTCCTGTCAGTTTCTGGTAGAATCTGACCTAAAAAAGGAAAGCAGGCTTGTGCTCTTAAGGGATCTAAAGAGTTCAACCAAAGATACTCTCACTGCCTTCAGCTTTTTAAGAGAAGCAGCACCTTGGAAGACTGTACTTAGTATGAAAGAAGTCTATGGCTGTGTTTGGGTAGGTTTGTGACTCTCACTTAAACTGCAGATCAACCGAGAAAATGTGCTAGTGAACGAAAGATTTTATTTTACACTCCATGAGTTATGGAGCAAGCATGGCGCTTAAAGGAATATTAGATAGTGCCAAAGCTAGTAACCAAAGAATTAAATGCATTGTACCTTAATAGGCTAAAGACAGAAGGAGCACGTAGGTATCTAGTTGAATAGACTGGAATAAGGTCATCAGAAATTATCTGCTTAAGTTCTATTAAGATTATACCTCTAAAATGTTACCTACACTATTATCAATCCTTAGTAACATCTCTTGTTTCAGTCAGAATGGTATTATTTAAATATCCTTTTTAGTGTTTCTTTGTACCTGTCTGTTATAATTGAAGCCACCTCAATTACATCTTTTATACCCCTGCTTGCTTCACAGTTCTGTTGTCTCCTATGTTGCTCCTTGTTTATTTTTATTGTTGTCTAAAATGTCATTGCTGTGAAACTTATTTCTTTTGCTTGCTACTAAATTATTAATTAATACAGTGGATTGAAAAGTAAAGATTCACCAGATTAATTCTTAAAAGACACCACTTCCTCTGTTAAGTGTCTACAGTTCCACCATTATCATTTTGCTGATTCTTTGATGATGGAGACCTATTAATCCATATGTCAGTGTTTCTAGTTATAAAGCATTTTTTTCTGCTTCTTCAAATGTATGTGATACTATATAAACCTTTGCAGATGTGCCAATGGCTTACATTCATCAAGAGCTCAATCATTGCTGCATTGGTACAGTTAAGATGAGAGGGAGAAAAACAGTTTCCTTCTGCTGTGTTTTTGAGTCAGTTGATATCAAAGCAGTTTGGGGAGTTAGTGTGGAGATTCTCAGAACTGCTGCAAGTTGCACTAGAAGCAAAAGTGAATGACGTGTGATATCACACCCATTCCACGCTCCTGCACCTTCAACAAACTCTCTGTACTGAAAAGAGAAGGTGTAAAGGTGACAGTACTCTGCTCAAGTGCAAGTGTACAATTGGCTCTTCCATGCAGGGAGCCAGAGAGGGACTGAGAATCGAGTTCCAATGTATAAATATACTAAACACATATCCTGATTTTGGTTTAGTGGCACATTCCTTTCATGAACCCCTGTTGCTTATCGCTCACTGCATTCCTTTTCTCTAAGCTGTCCTAGAGCATGAGATTCCCCATATTGTAGTGCCATTTTTATCGAAGTGATAAATTTCTTACAGTCATCAAAGACTAAGATACACAAATTTCCCAGGATTATTTCTTTTTACAAATGGTACTTGTAGTTTTTTACAGTCCAAAACACAATCTTGTCTCCTGTGCTACAAGTATTTTAAATATGCTTGCAGTGCAGAGCGGCCTGACACCCAGTTGGGCTAGCCAGGGACTCCTCAGGCAGTGTGCAGCCAGCATCAGGCTGCCTCCCTCATTCTCTGTCCCTGGCATCTGGCAGTCCTGGGTCTCTTCAGCCAGGCAAAGAGTGCAAAGGCAGTGTCCAAAATGGTGTCGGTGAGACAAAATGCCATTCACTTCAATTTCCTTGAAATGCTATTGCAGTTGTGCTGGTGATGTACAAAATGTAAGTTGATCAATGGGAGTCTAAAGCCTCCTTGGCTTTGCAAGCGGTTTTTGTTTTGATGAGCTGGAAATTGTTGAGGTTCATGTCTGTTTCAGCAATCTATACTTACATCCTGCTGCACTGTAGCTAAACTGATTTCCAGTTAGTTATGGTGTATGAAAATGCAACTACTGTACCACTTGTAATATCTGTATTTTTTTTTCTTACATAATCTAGATATGCAGTAACTTCTGCCAAAAATGCTGTTATTTAACAGCTTTGGGAGGATTGTGCTGGTTAGTCATGAAAACAACCCCATTTTGCTTTCAAAACAGGAAGCTGAATGACGCTGAGGAGGAGAAGTGGGAGAAGAGGAGCTCAGGGCAAATCCTTTTTCTCAGTCCTCTCAATCTGTTACTTTTGATGGATCTGTACCCATTCTGTCTGTGAATTCCCAAGGAGAGATTATGTTTGTTTTGCTTTCATTTAGTAGCAGTAAAAAAGTCCACACAGCACACAAAACAAATTTATTTTATTGCCCCAGTTGGCACACAAGGTAAAATTTTCTTCTGCCAATAAGTAAACATTGACTTTTTCCATTGTCCCAGCTGTGAGAATCATATCACAGTATATGTTGCTGCTGAATTGAAGTCATCCATATGGTGATGCAGACAAGCAGAAAAATCCCACCCCAAAACAATTACTGCATTACAATACAGTGTAAATCTTAAATCTTTTAGTTTTCCTGGCAGAGAGTGTCCAGGATTAAAGCTTTCTTTTTCCAACAGCAACCCTAATGCCTTAGTCTCAACATCACTAGAGTCTCTTTCTCTTTGACTTCCTCCCGATCAACAAGGAATACTAGCTTTGTATTAGGAAAAAAAATATTTGGGATCTTCAAAATAATGACATTTACAAAAATTTCATGGTTAGATTTTGTGTTTCTTTTAAATTTGCCCCTGAGTTTTACATCTGTAGGACTTAACTTATAACTACCTATAAAATGTAGGTCTGTAGCTACAAGGCAGACTTTATTTCAACTTTATTAAAGCTGAAATTTTTGTATAATTATACATCTTCAGAAATGAAATCCTGAAAACTAGCTGGAATCATAAGATTCTTCATAGATGGAAAAACTGTTAATCACAAGGAGGAGGTAGTACACTATTATTTTATTTTAGTGAAAGAAAAACAAAATATAAAAATACGTTGTTGCCATCTTCACCTTTCATTTAAAGAAGAGTGAATTCAAAGTTGCAATTTCCTTTTGTAGCACTAGATGGTATATGGTAACTATAGGGAAGCTGAGCTCTTAAAAAAATTTTTGATGGAGTGTAGGTACTGCTGTCTTTCCTGATCCAGCTATTGCACTGACCAGACTCCTGGCTTACAGAGAAAATGCCTGCAAGACTGTTCCTGACAACTAAAACTCCTGCTGGTTGTACCAAACCCCTGGTCCTTTTGCAAGCAGTGGCAAAACTTGCTGAGTGCTTCTGTGGTTATGTTTTCTGGGAAACTGCACGTAGCTAGGCCTCTAACTCAGTATTACATTTTTAAAAACGGGAACTCTCTATTGAAATGTTTGAAAACACCCTCACTTTATTGGAAAGTTAACAAAGTCTTTGAACTGTGTGCATCAGACCCTCTGAGCTACCTGCTGGTGAGTCCTCAATAGGTGTAAGTGCCCTAATGGAGACGGAACCAATGCAAGTTTAGGTTTGTAATTTTAGTTGTGCCTATCTGAACTACCATATAGTTGTCATGCAAGCACCGACTTTTACACTAGAGGGCATATTTTTATTTTTTCAAGTAATATTTTTGAATGCCTCAGTATCACAATAAAAACAGCATCTCCTATAACAATTGTAAGTATATTTAAAAATATGTAGGGTAGGAAACCAGTAAGAAAATAATAAAACAATGAGCAAAGAACCTCCAAAAAAATCTCCATAAATATTTTTTCCCAGAAATTATAAAAATATAAATGTGTATTTTAGCAACTGAGAAAAATTTTGTTGCTGAATCGATTAAAAGGCTGACTTGACTCAAGAAAGCTTCCTTGCCTGAGCTCTTGGTAGGACCTGGTAACACTACAACTTTAGAACATAAAAGTCTTCTAACAGGTAAGATACAAGCTAACAAGCACTCCAGTATTTTGATTAACAAGTGAGACAGTTTTGTTATTAATTTATAAAAGAACCACGAGCATTTTATGCTGTTCCATTTGGATAAACAGTTCAGCATCTTAAATAGACCTATTTTCACATAGTTGCTGTAGCAGTTCATGACACTTAAAGTTTGAAAATTTTCAATTCAAAATTAAAACTTCTCTGGATGACTCTGTCCTCTAGGCCTTACTTGTGTGAAAAGGGTCTCATGATCAAAATTTATAGACAAAATTCCACAATTAAATCTTATTTCTCCTGTTCCTTATAGTAGCCAAAATTTTCTTTGTGCTTTTTAGGAAAAAAGAGTGTCCAGTTTTGAGAGGCTATTTTGCTGTTTGGTGGTTTGTGCTTGCTGCGTTCCCTTGGTCTCTCATATTAAACTCTGGCCTTCTGGGTGAGAGACCCATTACGGTGGACGGTATCATGTGAAGCTTCCATAACAGTTTCTCACAGTGTCACCAGTTTCCACAGTAGCAGGAAATTTTGTGGAGAAGGACTCAGACTGCAGGGTTCTGTTCTGCACAGCCTACTCCCACTGAGTCTTTGCTCCCCTCGGAGCAAATGCTTCTCCCCAGAGTTTGACAAGTTAGTGCTCTCTCTCACATGCTGTGTCCTTTCTACCCCAGTAGCGGAGAGAAAGTGTGGGATGAAGCAGATCTCAGGAGGGAAGAGGGTGAGGAGCAGAACCATACTGTGTGGTGCATAATCCCCCAGCAAGGCACTAAGGCAGCAAACAGGAAAAGAGGTGCAGCACCATCCTCCATTACAATCTCCACATCATAATGGGAGCCCTGCAAAAACAGGTCTCACTTTTGAGGCTCAGGGAACAGACCAATTTCTGTAATACTTAAGACCAGCAAGAGAAGATATTTTCTGAAGATGTATAGAGCTATGGCACAGAAAAGTGAGAATAAGCAGCTATAACACCCAAAAGAGACATTCATCTTGGCTACAAGTAGCCATGTAGTGTGGCAGCATCTCTTTTTTTTTCTTGACTGAGGAGTAACAGCATGATGTAAATTAAAAAACTGGGGAAAATATTCCTGTTTGAAGTCTAGTCTCTTTCTGTACACTCCCAGTGTGATGCCTATGATGACTGATGTTACAGAAAATGCAAGATTAGGTTAGACTTGTAATACACTTTTCAGCTATGCAGTTGAAGTAGTTCTGCCATGGGGTACTGCTTAGAGTACATTTCAAAGAGAAATTCTTCTTAATATTATTTGAGCTTTTAAATGCCAATAATGTAGACTAAATGAACATCAATTTTCTTTGTATGGCTTCCACAGTTTTTTCTCCATAAAGGAAAAAGAAGATGAAGCTGTTATGGTAAAATCTTAGAAGGAAATCAACTTTAATCAATGCTTAAATAATTATTATAAATGCAGTTTTGATGAGTGTCACATCTAAGAGCCACACAGAGTGAGACAGTTAATGCAAAGGTGATGTTGCGGATGGAAACAACTCTACCTACTTGTTTTTGCATCTGTCTTATAAAGTATTCCCAGACAATATGACAGCATAGCACAGAAAAGTGCATTTCTTAATGGCATGAAGTTTGAGCTGATGGGGTTTATTTAGGATCTGAGGCATGCATTAATCAGTAATGCTATACTCCCTGTCATATCTTAGAGTTTAATTAACAAATTCAGTAAGGGGAAATAACATCCATAAGCACTGATAAAGGGATGTCCAGCATAGCTTGCAAAATAAATAATACAGTCAAAATTTAATAATTCTGATTACCCATGTAGCCCCCAGGCCAGTACTTACACACAACCTTAAATTTTGCAAGTAGCTTCATTAGATCCATCAGGATAGACTACCCAAGTGAATACCTGTGTGTGTTTAACTGCCTGCTGCCTGCAATCTGCTTGGGTTGGCCCAAGGGCACATGTGAACTTTTATGCCTTCTCCTGAAGAAGAGCGTGGAGGAGGGTTTGAAAACATGAGAGTGCAGTTAACCCCTGTGTAGATCTTCTCTGGGGAAGAGAGAGACAAATCTACATCCTGGTTGAGTTTGCTGCCAGACTGGTTTAGAAATGGCATGAGCAGGCTGCCCTGCTAATACCACTTATCAGGAAGAAGTGCTCCAGTAAAAGATAAATTATTTGAAACCTCTAGAGAGAAGGGGTGTTTTTTCTGCAGTCTAGAGTGCAATGCCCTTTCCTTCTGTATGTTTAATGCCTCAACTTCGGTCATTTCCTGCTTATTCTGTTAGCTCTAGTAGTCCTAATTGTTCTGATTGAGTGCACCTCAGTTCTGTGGATTTTACAGCATGAAAAATATTAGCTGCAGCAATACTGTATTCCCTCTCTGGACTCCAAGGAAGAAAGCAGTCAAAGGAAAATGGAAGGCAGAAAAGCAAAGTTCACAAAAGGATTACAATACCTCTTAGATCCCAAATATGCCAAATCAGTAGTCAGTTTAACTACCTGTGAGATGGACTATAATACTGATCTGTTTCACAGGACCTTGTGAGGATTCTTTAGTTACCATCCTTTGAAGATGGAAAATACAAAGGGGTAGTATTCTGCTGACACCATAATCCTCTCCAGGTTCCTAAGTGTCACCAGGGGACTCTCTGAGGAAAGCAGTTGTTTTCAAACTCTGCTTACTTACCATTTATTGTGTATACAATAAATGATCACATTTATTATGTATGCATGAGTTTATGTCTGTATTTTCTTTACTGCATTTTTTATTTTATTTAGTTTGGTTGATAGGATCTCAAGATGAAATTAACTTCTTCAATTTGGTGGTGCTACCCTGGGAATGACCCAGCCTTAGCCTTTGTGTGCACCAGTTCATAATTACTGGTCTCACTGGAATTTAAGAGTGCTATTCTAGGCCTTCTTGTTGTGTGAATTAGGTTTCTTGGTACATCTGTAATGTTAGCTTGGAGTTTCTTTGTGGTTTAGATCCACTTTATAGTCCTGAAAAACTTCTAATGTATTAATGCATCATTAATTTTCAAGACTCTTTTAAAGAGCTAAGGTAAATAGATCAGGCATTTTGTTGTTTCAGTTGAAGTCCTCATATGAGCTGCATTTCTAGAAGTGTTCTAATTATGTAGAGCATTGAATGCTAGGGGAAAAAAGCAGTGTGGTAAACTGTTCTTGCTCTTGACTTCCAGCAGCGCTGATAAAAGCCCATGAGGCTTTCATATTAGAAACAGATGAGGAGTTTCAGTTCACCACTTTTCCTGGTTTTGAGTAGGATGTTACTTTGGGCTCAGTTCTGGCCCTTTTTCATGCTTTACTCTAGAGTTATTTTCACTGATTTCAGTTAATCCATTCAGATGTACGATGATCACTTCCTTCACTGTTGTCCTCTCTCCAAGGAATTTCTGTTAGGCTTCTTTAAATTCAGGTAAATAAAATGGCTATATGATTTCCATGAACCTTGAAACAAGCTCTGAAGAATCTCACTTTGCATGTCTCCATTTTGTGTCATCATTAAGCATCACCGACTTCAGCTGTGTATTGCCCAATGCCACAGCCAGCAGAGCTCAGTGCCATTCCATGGAGTTTAGCAGACTTTCACTTACATCAGCAATGAGTAATGCATAACCTTTAAACTACACAAGTATGTGAAAGGCAAGATGAATAGGTTGTATTCATCAATAGTAAAAATTCTTGAATTTATATGAGGGCTGAATTTGTGGTGTCTATTTACCTGGGGGCTCAAAGCTGCTCCCATTTTTCTTTTTGAGCAGGATGCTGAAACTGTGCTATTCCATTGATCCCAGGTTAAATTCATTGCCGTTGTAAGAACATATAACTCCTTGAGTTCCAGTGAAGTGACACTGGATTACACCAGCCACAGATTTATTTTTACGATTTCATCCAAGACTCCAACACAATTGGACAGTGAAACAAAGCTGAAGCAGGCTGTAATGGCTTAAAGAGTGAGCAGTAAGGCTAGAAAAGGTGATCAGATATGAATAAATGAATGAATGAATTAATCACTCAATCAACGAACGAATGAACTTCTGATTCCTGTTGCAGACTCTGCAAGTCTATAGATTTCAAAGATTAAGCATTACATTTTATAAGAGGCATACTGAGCTTGGTTTGAGAGAAGATGATGAATAAACCTGTACTTCTATTTGCAATTCTATGGTGTGAAAAGCATCTATGGATTTTTAAAGAACATATTCTATTGTATACATCCTCACACACCCAGCTGAGGATGCATCATGCTTTATGTTCTGTGGCAAATTTCTGTGATGCTCAGGCCCAGCAAAATAGATATTTCACGTAGGTTCAGGTAAATTAGTGCTGGTGGTTTTGGTTCAGCTTGATGTGACATCAGCTAATTGTGTTGATGGAGTAATTATTTGCACCGTCTAGCTTACTACATCTCATTAATCCCACCTGAGTTTCTAGTTTGCTGTAAAATGGCATCAAAAGGGATAAATTGCAGAACCTTGCAGGAGAGGCAGAAAGTTTTGTGAGCTTTGCAGAGGAATATTTGGTGCTCAGGATATCTGGACAAGTGTGGTAGAGAGTTAGGCATTGCTGGGTAAGTGCAGAAGCCAGATATTTCTGCTGAAAAGGTTAGCGGTGGCATGGTTGCTCATTCTACAGTTCTAGTCTCTGATACCATAAGGCTTTGTTCTTCAGTGTGGTATGTGGTGTCTACCATCATTCCTCTTCGATTAGCTGAATCTTCTTTAGAAGCCCAGATTCTGTGGCATTGTTTTTTCATTAAGATTATCTCCAGCAATGGCAGAGAAAGCTCTTGTAACTAAAATAAGGGTGTGAGAGAACCTGCAGCTTTCCACAGAACAAGAATTTATAATGGAACATTCTTTGACTGGTCACTCAGCTAAGATGCAGTAGCAGTCAAGATCTCTGGAAAAAATGAAAGCCCATATTAGACAGGCACCAGAGATGATAGTAGACTTAGAAGGGTAAAGAAGGGAGGAATCATATTTTATACTAAAAATTGCTAACTTGGTCTACAGCAGACAAATAGCCCGGTTATGACAGCTGAAGAGCTGATGCTCTTAGTCAAATGCCCATAACTGTCATTGTATAAACTTTTAAACCAGAAGAAATAGGTCAAAGCTAGGTCACACACTTCAGCTTTGCATGTAAGTGTCTATAGTTATGCCACCCATTTAAATTTATGAAAATGTAGGTAAGATTCAGGTGCCTACGTACATGCGTCTTGTGCCTCTTGAGATGCTTAGGGTTTCTGAGACACCCACTTGCAGCTGGTATACGTGACACAGGGCCTTTGGAATACCCACATCTCTCTGCAGTGGTAGCTGAACTCCAGGCAAGCTGTCCCAGGGCATCTTGGATGGCAATCCATGAGGTGTTCAGGCAGTTGCACTGAGCTTCTAAGCAGTACAGTCAGAAGAGTGAGCGGTGACACATTTTTTCTTTATTTGAGCTAATAAAAATAGGCTGAAATCACTTCTCATGCCCTTCTTCAGGACTGCATTTCATTTTCCTTTGGGTATGCCTGGGAGTCTTGGTCTTGATCATTCAGTTTTAATAAAATCATGACAAATACAGTAAAAATACTGTAGAGTGGTTCAGAGGGTAGGTGAGAACCATGCATCATTGCAGATATGACACAGGCCTGAGAGGAGACACATGCCCTGTTTGAAGTTCTGTTTGGAAGTCATTATAGGCTTGATAGGGAATGTAAAATGGCTCTGGGCTCCTACCTTTGGACAAGTGCATTACCTTACAGGCTCTACTACTGTGTTAACCAATTCTCTGTTGACAAAACCAAATTCTCTGTTGACACCTAACTTGTGCAGACACCTCCATGGAAAGAGTTAGGCATGTTCATCTCAGATTGAACCTTGTCCTTTACTTCAGTACTGCAGGTCATGCAGAGAGGCTGATTTGGCCAATGGGTTGTGCACCAGTAAGTCACTGCCTCCTGCACCTGCAACTCCTCTTTCTTGTTGGGGAAAATGCTTGTCTGTGCCCAAGCATGCATGTGATGGTAAAAGCCAGAGGTCTTAAGGACAGCTGTGTGCAAAAGAGAGGCTGTTGCTAACAGGGCTGAGAGCTGCTGTGCTGGTCAAGGCTGCAAAGGTTTTTGTGCCCTGACTGCAGATGCCTCAGAATTGCATCCTGTGAGTTTACACTTGTGTTCTTTTAAATATATAACAAGCTATACATAGAACTTCCCTCTGTGATGGTAGCAAAGAGACAACGTATACAAGAGATACCAAAGTTTTCATCTTTCCACTGTCCATCTGTAGGTAGTAAGGTGGAGTAATGCCATAATAGAATAATTACCATAATATTCTTTAACAATGGGAGTCTTGCTGATAGCTGAGCATATTTAAATTAGGGTGTGTAATTTCTCATGATGCAGTGAAAGATAGTATTGTTGACTGCCAGTGTACACAACTTTACAGGTAATTGCAGCTGTGTATGAGCTTTGCTCTTGTTTAATTAAATCTGTTTGCCTGATAATTGAAGGCTTATTGCAGTATAATTATAGTTGTAGTATACTGTGGTATTTCTGAACAATGGAAAAGTAAAAGTTAAAGGGTATCCAGTGGAACAAACTACCTCCTGCATGCAAATAAATTGTCCAGTTGCTGTTATAAACAAGAAACATTGTGTTCTGCCAGACTTGCAACAAAGAAATCATTATGTCTGGCCTGTCTGTTGAAGAACAATAATCTCTATTTCCAAAATTAAAACCATAATTAACCTATTATTATGAGTCCACAACACAAGAATGAAGAAAATTATAGTGTTAGGGCCCTCTGAGTCTCAGATCCACAATCAGCAACCCCTGAATCAGTGATTCAAATTTTTCCCATATGAAGATTGCCTGACTCTGTTGGTTATGGAGGCATCGCTCCATGGTCTGAGTCACTCAAATGCTTCTCTCATTACCCACCTGCCAAGCAGAACATTGCCAGGAAAAGCAAAGCTTCATTGGGATGTACCTCAAATACCTTGGGAGGTGACTTATGCTCTCTTAGTTACTGGAAACCAGAAGATGATACAAGAACCCTCCAACTGGAAAACAGCAGTGACACATTTTTTCTTTATTTGAGCTAATAAAAATAGGCTGAAATCACTTCTCATGCCCTTCTTCAGGACTGCATTTCATTTTCCTTTGGGTATGCCTGGAAGTCTTGGTCTTGATCATTTAGTTTTAATAAAATCACGACAAATACAGTAAAAAACCAGACAGAGGTGACATTTCAAGATTTCTACCACAAAGCAAATCCTGTAAGTTACAATTGAGAATATACTGATGTGCATATATGTAAGTATTCACATCCTTATTATTGTCTGCTGTTAAGGCCAAGACCTTCATAAATCTTATGTTTTGTATATATTATTAATGCATAATTGAAATTAAAATGAAAATGTTGTTCAGATCATCTGGACACAGTGACAAGTAGCAAAAGTTAGCAAAAAGTCCCTAGGTAGCTCTTCAGTGTCACTTAAGCTTCTGTAGAAAACGAGTAAGAACACTGCAACTAAGGAATTTGCTGTGTTATTTAAGATGGCTGACAGCATGAAAACAACTTCAAATTTTGAAATACAAAACTGCTGTGAGTCAGAAAATACAGGGAATAATTTTAACATGACTCACTCACATCCTATCTTCAGGTTTAAGACTGAAGCCAATTGGACAGGGTCTGGAATACTGTGCATGGGCAGGGTCAAAACAAAAGCCTGATGACTATGTTTTTTCTTTTTGTAATGGCAACTTGGAGGAAAAAACATGATCCAGAGCAGGAAGTAAAGAAGTTCCAGGTAAGATATGCTTTACTGACGTATTATCATGACCAAATTTTTTGTCCCATCTGATATTCAAGTAGCTTCATTCTTCCTTGACACTTCTGAATTTTTTGCCTCCTGTGGTGCTTTTGAAAGGGCTCCTTTAACCATTGCCTTCCTTAAACTGTTCCTTCCTTGTGCCCAGATCAGTTCTCCAGCCACATCACTTTCTGCCCTGTGCACCCATGTTTTTCTGGTGAGCAGATGTTACACTGCTCAAGCACTGAGGCCAGTGTCAAAGAGATCTTGAAACACATTTTCTTTTAAATAAATGTTCCTTGCCTTCCTGGCCACATGATCCTAGTTGCTTTAGCATACATGCTCTAAGCTGGAACAGTCACACAGTAGGAACACTGCTCTGCCCTGATCTCTGCTCCAAGCTGAGACACTCAGCTGTGAGCCAAGCTGTCTACTAATCCAGTGCAATGTCACTGTCCTGGATCCTGATATTTCGAGTAGAGGTCTCTCCCTATCCCTTTGCATGTGTTACTTTGACAAGTCACAGCATATGCATGAAATAACTCATCTGCTTGGGTGGACATAGACATTGATGCACACAGCTGGGAGATTCAGTTCAAAATTCACTTTTTAATTCTGACTGCATTAGATAGCTCTTTGCTCTGCTTTCTGAGGATCCCTGTAGGCACCTTGTTTTCAGGATACACTTGGAGTAGGGGCACTATCTTGAGATTGGGAAGTGCCATACGTGTCAGAAAAGGAAGGAGTTGGATTTCTAATCTAGCTCCAAGGCTTAGAGAAAATCAAAGACAGACCCTAATTTTTACTGATTTAGGTCTAATGTGTATACATATATCTTCAGATGACAGAATCAACAGTTCTCAAAATCTCATCCATCTTCTTAGAGAGGGACTGCTGGTGTGGCCCTGCTTTTCCATCCCCCATTGGCTTCTATGCCAGGCATCATGGGGGGATTGCACACAGAGAGGATGCCAAGGGGACTGGTGGAGTAGTGATGGGAGTGTGTTCACTCTCTTGCATATTCCCTCCCACTGGCTCTGGCTGGAGCAACCTGCAGTGCCTTCTGCACTCAAGTCTACCCTGGAGAAGTTTTCCCTGAGCTAAACAGGGTTGCAGCAGGTGTGGCACACGGTATGTACAGTTCTGCTTCTTTGGCCATTAACGGGGTCCTCTAGAGACTGCCTGGGTATGTTCATGTGTCATGTTAGCAGGGGCTCTGCTCTCCCAAGCAGTGTCCTTCAGGTGTGACATAAAGCCACAATCCTGTCTGGTAACAGGTACCAATGACCCGGTTGTACATCTTCTGTATGGAAATAGTGGTGTCCTGCCAAGTACTTAAGAAATTGTAAATTGTTTGCCTGCACCCTTTCTTCCTCCCTCCAAAAACATGAAGATGAGTTAAAAATGTTAAGTTTAGAAAGTAAAATAAGCCACTCAATGAGCACCAAAACCAAGAAAGCCAGTTTTCCTTTGCATTTGTGCCTTTGGGCCCCAACCCTTCTTCTTTTCCCCCAGTGACCCTGCCTTTGCTGCATGTTTCCAGCACCCTTGCTAACAGGTCTAGAAGTCTGCATGTGCTGACTGACAGCCCAGGATCTGTCTGTTGAATGCCTGCCTTGTACAAACTTAAATTTTTTTGGATTTTTTTCCCCCTCAAATTAGGGTGAAACTGGAGAGGAAGGTGGAAAGTTGCTAGGACAGCTCCCTACCAGATGGCCAGCACGATAGCACAAGTTTTGTTCCTCTAAGAAAGACGATAAAGTTTAGGTTTTGCAACTTTCTTCTGAATTTGGAGGCTCCAGTGTTTCTTTGAGTCACTGGGAAACAAGGAAAATAAATTTTGTTTGGAAAAAAAATAGGAAAGGTGTTATTCTTGTCTCAATGAATGAATATGGGAGGTACAAATGCAAGCACTGCATATCCTGAGAAAGGATAAAATTATAAACTGGCTACAGATGGCATGGAAGAGATATATTAATTTTAGTTCTGGGGTTTTTTTGTTTCGTGTTTTTGGGTTTTGTGGGTTTTATTTGTTAGGTTTAGGTTGAGGTTTTTTTGCTACCTGCCCTCAGTGAGTTATATTGTTTATTATATCCAGAAAGGGAGAAATTTGTACAGATAAAGAATTCTTTTTTTTCTGTTTCTTTACAGTGATTCTTGTTTGTGGCCATATCCCTCTCATCCTTGACAGTGTTGCTGTATGCCATGTATTATCTGCTTCATAGGTAGGTAGGTAGGTGTTGAAACATTTTTCTGAAGCTTATTGTTTTTTGAGCTTTGATCATTCTGTTTTTGCCTGAACTATTTCTAGTTATACCACTTCTTTCTTGAACTGTGGTACCTTGATGGGACATTGTACTGCAGCTGAGAATTCTGGCTCTACTGAGTAGAACAGAAGAATTTTTTCATATATATTACAAACTATATTTCTGCATGTGTGTCCCAGTAGATTTGCTTTCTTTGTGATATCACGTTTACAGCTGTGGTAATTCAGCTGTGAATTACCACAGCTGCCTAAGGGTTCTTTTCTTCTTGCTCTCTGAATTTGTGTGCTTCTGCCTTCATGTGGTGCTCTGCATTTTCCACTTTGATTTTCATCTTCCTGCTTTGCAGAAGCCCACAGGAACCGTCCCAGCCTTTGCTGCCAACCTTCTGAGAGACTTGTTCTTGTGCCTACCTGAGGAAAGAGACTGCATGATCTTCAGATCAGCTTCAGCACAGCCTGTGCAAGGGAACACGTGTTTGTGGCGACAGCTTTATACGGAATTAGAAGTCACTGCTATTGCTTGCACAAAAAATGATGTGGAAAGACACTTTGACTACAGATCTGTGTCACTGTATTAAAGTTAAAAGCTGTTTAAGAAAATACACAGTGGTGTCAATGCAACCTCTAAGTAATCCTCTAATTCTTTGCATTGCCTGTTGTCCTACAGCAAGCACGGAATGTCCACTTTTCAAATTAAGATTGAAATTCCTTATGATACTTTCAACTGTTTTTCAAAACGTGGCAATTATTGCTCTCCCACAGGGGGAGATAGCTGAGTGATGAAAGGGATGCTTCTGCAGCTCCTTCATATAGTAATAAATAATACAATGTAGGGTGCTACTAGTGTGATTTTTTATGAAGTAACATTTCAGTAAAACTGGTAACAAAACACACTAAGTATGATTTATAGGCATGAAATTATGACTGTCCAGAATTCCTGAGCAATGAATTATTTATTCTTGTAGTCAGAAGACAAAGCTTTCTATATTAAAAAATAGTTGATACCTCTTTAATTACAGCCTAGGTACAATGCGTACATTGCGCTTTTTAACCACCCACTGATAGACACTAAAGAGCAGTGGACCTGCATTTCCTGATGTATGAAATTGCTCCTAGGATTCTGCAGGACCCATGAGAAAATTGCAAAGAATTCTTACTTATCCCTTAGCAAGTCTATTTTGGCTGAATAAAACTTCTCAGTCTTTCTAAAAGCTTCATTCTTAAGATCTTGTGTTTAGATGGCCCCCTAATGGTGCACCAGAATCTCAGCTTAAGGTGCCCAGCTGATTTTCAAATATTTGCTTTTAATTATCATTATTTTCTTTCCCCTGGGATTAATTTTGAAAATGTAAGTCTCAGGGTGCATGTGCTTAAGAAATTCTCTTGTGTTGACATTTCTCCCGTGTATAAAAAAGCAAAACAAACCAAAACAACAATTTGATAGCTCAAGCAGTATTTCTGCTGCTGAAAGAATACTTTGTTCTCTTTTTCTTTCAGCAGCAAGCACACTATGTGTAGACTTCAGTAATGCGTTGGACACAGCAAATGTAACGTTGTAGGAAACAGGCTGCGAAAAGAAACCACAGATACGAGATGCTAATTACATTGTCTGATGTGCTACTGGAGCTCAGATAATGCCAATAAGGTGAAAGGACTCATAAAGAGTAGAATATGCACTCATGCTTAAGATGATCAGGAAAGCCATCCCCAAAAGCTACTCTGAAGAGGAATCGTTCGGATAGCAAGTGGCTCAGTTCTCACTATTCATTAACTATAATGTAAACAACTTAATTAACATTCAGGAAGACTGTTCATTTTTTACAAATCCCATTAGGAAGTGAGCTGAGTATCTGTACTGAGGAGAATAATACAGAAATAACATGATTTATTGTGTAGAAATAGGCCAAACCTGTAGCCCATGGGGTCAGTTTCTACTTTTGGGATTCAGTGCAAGGATGACTACAAGAGACTAAAATGTGTGAATGATCTCCCACAGGCTTTCAAGGTGTTTTAAACTATACTTGTGGCTCACCTAATATCCTCCTTCTTTTAGAGGGGTTTGATCCAAAATGCAGTCTCCATCAGTCCTTCCATCCCTGATCCCAGTGCACATACACGTGCACTGGGACATCTAAATTATGTAATCTTATTGTTAGCAGAACTGGGTTGGTTATCCTATAGATGGCATATCTATGGAACAGAAGGCAGGGGCTGGTGGGTAGAAATGTGTTTCAAAAAGAAGTAACTAGAATCTGGAAAAAACAGAAGCTTATCATGCTCTGTAAATAGTCAAAATCACTCTTCAATGGAAGAGACACACTAGAAGAGCAGTAATATCTCAAATATTATTAGTGAATAGTGTGACAGCAGGACATAAGCATCTGACATGGGAGACATCATCACCAAACATGACAGAGTTGTGCATTTTGGCCACTGTTCAAGAAATTTCTTGGTTTCAAAGCAGAGTGACACCTCCTTGCTCACTGTTTGGTCTCTGGTTTACTAAATCAGACGCATTTTTATTATATAGATTACAATTAACAATGGGAGGAAACAAGTGGTGAAAGGATGACCGTGGGTTTATTTATTATTTTGGACATTACTTTTCCAATAACTAACAGGGGTGCACTGATATCTGTTAGTGTCATGTGGACATTAATTTACCCATTTTTAGTCCCCTTCTGCTGTCTGAAACTGTAAATGCTGTTTCCACAGAACAGAATTATTAGAGTAGCTATATGACAGATTGACTTGTCATTTACTCACTGGAGGCTTCTTTTATGAATAAATCATCGCCATGAAAAATAACTTGCTTTACCATTGTGCTGGTTTGAAAGAAATGAACACAACTTGAAAGATTACAAGTCAGAGTTACAATTTACTAAAAAAGATTACAATAAATACAACGATGCTGCGAAAACTGGATTTAACCCCCAAAGACTGGTGTATAACCCAGTCCCCTGGGACAAGAACAGAACAGTGTTCGTTGACCCCTGTGCTGAGCACCACGTGCCCCCCGGGTGCAAAGTAAAATGAAAGGAAAACCTGTTGGTGCAGATGATGGTGGCAGTTCCGTTGAAGTAATGATGGCAGTATTGTCAAAAATGGTAATCGCAGTCCTGTTGGAGTTCTGGTCCTCTTCTGGATCCAAGGACTGGTACCAGAAGGCCCAAAACTCCAAGATTAGATGTGCTCATGTTCAGGTGAGAATGTCCAGTATCTTTCCCAGGGCGGGGAGTTTCACAATGGGCGATTTAACTCTGAGTTATGGGATATTTTTGGAGTCTTTGATGGTCTAGGTTGTTGCAGCTGCCTATTGTGCCAGTCCAGTATGGCCCATCAGCAGAGGTGCCCCCTCAGGCTGGTTGAGAAGGTGCTAATGGAGGGGAGTTACCACAGCTGAGTCATTGGTGTGAAGAGGAAGAAATACTCCTCATAGAAGTCTTTAATACCCAGCTTGTAGACCAAGGCCTCAGGTGTGCCCTGGGCAGCTGCTGCAAATGATCCATCACTAACAGTCCGTCAGAAATTACATAAAGGGTGTNTGGGATATTTTTGGAGTCTTTGATGGTCTAGGTTGTTGCAGCTGCCTATTGTGCCAGTCCAGTATGGCCCATCAGCAGAGGTGCCCCCTCAGGCTGGTTGAGAAGGTGCTAATGGAGGGGAGTTACCACAGCTGAGTCATTGGTGTGAAGAGGAAGAAACACTCTTCACAGAGTTCTTTAATACCCAGCTTGTAGACCAAGGCCTCAGGTGTGCCCTGGGCAGCTGCTGCAAATGATCCATCACTAACAGTCCGTCAGAAATTACATAAAGGGTGTACAGTACACTTTGGTTATATCCACATAGCGATAAACTGGTTCCAGCCCCTGTAACTAGGACAACCATTTTGAATTGTGCTTTTGCTGTAAGATGTTCTTCAGTTTCTACCATTGTTCAACTTTGACAGAAGATTAAAGCAATACATCATTTCTTATAAAGAAGGAACATACCTCTGAGCAGATTAGGTTGATTTCTCTAAGAAATACTACCACATTTTCCTTTTCCATAGCATTTTATTTTATGGACTGATGTATATTTAAACAATACATTGATGATATAGTGAGGATCAAACCATTTGTAAAACCAGATATTTTGAGCTATAACATAAAGCAGAAAGGGGAACTGCCCTCCTGTTTTTCAGTCACAGAAAAAAACCCTTAAAATCACAAAAGCAGTTCCTTAATTTCATGCTCTGGAAAAACACCTGTTTCACTAGTGCAAGGTATTAGTTGCTGTACTGAGTCCCCTGGATAATGTCTGTATGAACATCTGTAGAACTTAATAACCTGTTTAGCCATAAATGTACTGGAGTAGACTATAAATGAGTAGAGATTACTTCATGCATAGATTAAATAATACTGACAGCATGTTTTTCAGTTTTTGCTTATCTGCAGCCGGCCATCCTCTGTTTCCTTCTCTGCATTAATTTGTCTCATCTCTGGTTTTCCTCTATAGGCATATGGAGAACTAAATTAACTGAAACACATTGGTTTAATTCTGGGATCATTTATCCTAGTGCTTTATTCCCTTTATACAAGAAAATGTGGTTGCTGTTGCTAGTTTAATTTTGTTTACATCACCCTTTTAAAGGTGACAGACCAGCTGACAACTCTTTCCCCTCCTGTCCTTGCTATATTACCTCCTATTCCTGTGGTACCTGCAGACTTTGTTCTGACTCCACAGTAGTGACTACAGAAAAAGTCATGCTGCCAATTTTATCCAAGAGAGACTGCTTACCCTACCCTCCTCTGCCCAGGCAAGCATGATTACAAGCAAGTCTGGTAGCAAGACAATTTTGCTTTACTTCATAGCCTTCGTAAGAAGAAACATTTGAAGTAAGATAAGCAGGGAAGAAGTGAGAAGAGAAGGAAGAAGACTCAGAAAGAAAGAGGTTCAGAAATCAAATACACCCAGTTTGCAACTCAGGCAACAGATCTGTCAGTGAGGATATCCGAGGTCGATCAGAAGCAGGAGAAGAACAGTGGTAGTGCAGAAGAAAGAGGACACTTAGGTGAGTAGTGGAGATGACAAGAGGAAGAAGGAAGAAAAGAGGTGAATGTGATTCCACTCTTTTTTCTGTGTGACCACAATCACCAGAGCTTCAAAAGTTTGGCTGGAGACAGCAAATTCAGAAAGTATGTGTACCTAACTGAAGAAAAACCAGTCATAAAGGACAACGGTTAATGACCTTAACCCAAATCCACGTATAGCGTCTGTGTGAGTAGCTTGGTAATTGTCAGAGTAATTTAGGTGTATGCATAATGTAAGTGCAGGTATGTGTGTGCATTGGGAAAGTGGAGAGTACTGTACCTATTATAATCTTTCCATGAAGAGCCCAGATTGGGTGATGTAAGGTTGAACTAGAAACAGAACCACAGAGTTGACATACATCTCAAGACTACTCCTTAGAAATATTTCTAAAAACCATCACCAGATGGTCAATTATAAAGATATTTAAGTGTCCATTTTCTTGCTGACATATGCATGACCATTCTCAGACAGTTTTATATCTAAAAGATATTTAACTGATTCTTCTCAGGCAAGATTCATTTTCAACCAGCCTTCTGCAGGAGTGCAGAGGGTTGATTTTTAGGAAATTGAATGACTGTCTTTTGTATGAGGGATTGATATGGACATTGTCAGTACTCTGAAATACTCTATAGAACATTATCAACAAACATTTCATTTGCCCATGAAAACCCAGAAATTTCTGTGTCAAGCAAATCAGTGGGTACTCTTGTTTCTCAAATACAATTAGCATTTCAGATATGAAAGGGCAGTCTTGAACCCACTATGGTTATCACAACTAAGTTAGGAGAGGAAGATGTAAGGGACAGATGGATGATTATAATGGTGAACAAACATGCTGACTTAACTTCTCCTTAAATTATGCCAATTTATTGCAAAATACCAGGAAAAAATCTAACTCGCCTATTATAAAGAGTCCATATGGGAGAATTATTTGAGGATGTGTAACTGCAGAGTGTGCTTGCTGTGTAAAAGTGCAAGGTCTTTGCTGTGTAAGCTTTGTGCTAAGTAACAGCAATGAAGTAACAGATCTGAGCCTGCAAATGTGACCGAGCCCTTGCTGTTAGACTTAGGAAAGACTGAAGCCGCAGCTGATACTTGCAGAATATCACTGTGAAGAATGGCTCCCATGATCAGCTGTTATGTCATCCTGTGGAGATGTTTTTGTTTGAATTTATGCAAGTTCATGTGAACCATGTGAACTAAATGCAGTGCTGTCTCTACAAATAACAATCCATAGCAGTTAAGCACAAGTGTCATTGTAAATTCATGCTGCATCAGAAAGTTAAGCCTTCAATAAGTTTCAGAGCCTAAAACCACAGAAGCAAAAAATAAATGATAGTGACTCGTGAGGGCTATAGAGGAATTCTTCTAAATTAATAACAATACTCATGTGCTGCTGTCCTGTCAGCACATCAACCGCAAGTATCCAGAGGCTGTTGCTAGAGTATACAAGACAAGATCTTCATTGTGGGGGATGACTGGTGATGATGAGTGTCGCATTCTACTGATGGGTCCTTCTGCTGCCACCTTGCTACAGGGTACAGCAAAACCTCTCATTTATTTAGTGCATTGGTCAGCCTGACAACTCAGCTGTGGTGGCTCAAAATAGAGCTGCTGGGAAAAATTCAGTGAAGGGTTCAGCAGCTCAGCACTTAAACCTTAACATTGAATAAGGATTCCCTTATTCAGAGCTTCGGTAAGATGGAGCCAGGGGAGAGAACAAGCTACAGCTTGGTCAGACAGGTCTGAAGCCTGGGACATAACAGTTGGTGTTTGCATTTTTCTGTCTCTTTATTACTTATTACAATTCCTCAAGCAGCTCAGAAATAGCACCTGATTTGTTTTTATCTACTGGCCTTAACTGATATTTAGTATTTAATTTCAGACATGTTCTTTAGTAATTAACACACTATGAGTTTGGCTGATAATTAATGTCCATTCAATTTAGCTCCCATTTGAAGAAAAGTTGTTCATAATTCTCCGAGAATTGCTTAAAATTGACTCTTAAGGTTTTGAGGTATATTGTAACTGGGAAGCAATTGTCAGGGAAGAAGTTTCACACAGATTTAGTCACAGCTATTTCTGCTACTCAATCAGGTCTTCTCCAGTAAGGTCCTATGAGTCCCCATTAGCTCTTATTCAGTTACTATGTAAGATCATTGACTCCTGATTTTACATATTTACCACTGGGTGGCAAAAGGTGTCATTGCAATTCATTTGTCCTAAGAAGTCCATATTCTTCTTCAGTTTCTTGGGAGTACAAATGGAGTCTACATTCAATGGCTGGACTTGAGAAAAATTTAGTTGCCCAGATGGTTGGGCATGTACTTTTTAGTGCTCCTCCATGGCTACAGGCAATATTATCAAACATTATCCCATGTGGGAGGGAACAACGTGGCAGCAACTTCCTTGTTCATTTCCAGGAAAAGTTGTAACATGGTTTTTCAGGTGCTATTACTATATATTATTACTGCTATGGGCCAAATTCTGTTTACACTTCTATGCCTTGCTGAAAGGTGATAGTATTCCAAGTCCTGCTCTTGGTAAGACAGACCATCCCTCTTGTCACTCCCACTTGTGTAAGTTGGGAGTTTGTAAAAAAAGGTTTATGTGACAGTGTGTAACAAAGCTCACATTTGAGTCCTAAATTATTTTCTTTTCCTGTCTCCCTCTTTCTTTTTCCTTCAATCTGTAGTTCTTGATTTACTTGATACTGTTTTTCCAGTCTTATGTCCATCTTTGCCAGAAAAATGACATTCCTTTGACTCCTCCAAGTGTTGTAGTACAGAGTAACTGAAATCAGGGATGTTCTGAGTATAGCATCTTGTTTTGCTTTCTCCTTTTTTAAAATCCTCTCTGAACACTCATGTTCATTTTTATAGTTTTTGCTTGTGAGTCTATCAAAAGCCATTCTTTCATCCAAAACCCCTTTGCCCTTTTGCTCCTATATTTAATTAAGGTAGGCAAGAGTTGTAATCCTACTTGTTAGTTTTAAGAGTCACAGACAAAGCTTCCCTGGGTTCAGCTGTTCATGTGGTCCCACTGCTGCTCTAGCTTGCTGAATCCAAGTAGGGATGTTTCATCTGGCCAAAAACCTGTCCTTAGAGGAAGTAAATTGAACAATAAATTCTTCCCAAGGAGTTGAACATCCCTGTCTGCCCACCAGCACCACAGACTGCAGCTGCAGGTGAGGGTTTGAAGCACCATGTTCCACTTTCTGTTGTGATGCCAACACCTCTCAGCCCAGAACTGCTGCTTGAACCTTATCTTTTGTTGCCAGCTTCTGAATCTGGCAGCAGCACGATTTCTCTTTTCCTCTCTCTATCCCCCTTCAGCATCACCCAGAGCCTCAGTGCTGAGCACAGGTCCTGCCCCCTCCACCTCTCTGAGACCAGCTTCTCCTCAGATGCTGCTGCAGCCAAGAAGGTGGAAGTTGGTCGTGGAGGAAGATGACTACTGCTATTAGGATCAGTAGTGGGAGACTGAGAACGGCTCCTCACTCTGGAGGAGAGTGTAGATAAGTTATGTGTCCCTCACAGGCACTCAGCACTCAGCTTTTCCATTCAGACTCCATTGTATGAGAGGATTGTTACATGCATTTGATGCTCATCCCTGTAAAATTCAGCCTTTAGGTCTTAAAGAAGCAAAGACAGAATATACACATATAATCAGGGACTGGTTACAGAAAGTTTTGATTAATTCTCATGAATATTGGAGGTAAACTGTGGGAGTCTTAAACACCTGTTGCTGTTAGATGATTGGATCTGCCTTTGTATCGTTAAGAGACAAAGCTTTAACAAAGCAAAATGTAGGAAACTATCCTACATTTTTGTCTGAATGATTTGAATATTCCTTGAAAAGTCAATGAAGCCTGTCATTCAGGCTTCCTCGGTCTGAGAGACAGGCTTCAGTGTTGGGCTGCATCTTTTTTAAGGTCCAACTCAGTGTGAGAAACAGAAATAGTGAACAGGGACGAGAACTGGCTGGGAAGGCTCGCCTGCCACCTGTTCTAGTCCACACACCACAGTGGGCAAGCTGTTACCCCTATGACAGCTGTCCTTGGGCAAAGCTTGGCAACAAAACACATTCTGTGAAGTATGTAGGTTCTTGAACATATTTCTGTAAAGGGTAAATCTGTTTCTGAGCAGCAAGACAGTATAATAGCATAGCCTGTGCTTCACTCATGGGCCACTTTAGCCATGAATATACTCAGAATGGTACCACAGGGTTTGGTTTGCCCTCTGAGAAGTGCAGATTTTCACCTCTGCTGTGTAAGAGAGAAGAACTAGAATAAGAATTTAAGTAAAGTTGGACAGAAGTTCGTAATTTCTATACTTCTATAGATTTATTATCGTGGATACCCTTTTGCTAGATACTTGTTGTGGATGTAAGTTGTGTCCTCTTCTGTCTGTGAAGCTATGAAATGACTCCCTCCCCCAGTAGAAAAAGTGACACCATCACTGTGAAAAACGTACTTACATGATCTACTTTTCTGGTTTTTATTAACTCAACGTTGTCTCCTACAAATACGATTTGTCACTCATCAGAAGATTTGAAATGTAGACTTAAGTTACACATAGGTATAAAAAGCATAAAACAGCACACACGGTACCACTGTTTAGACCAGAAAACACTGTGTTGTCCCACAGATAAGAGCACTATTCAAGATCAGCTCAGTTGCCTTCTGCCTCAGGGATTCAGTCTTCAAAGCTGCAGATGTTTCTGCTTCTTTTCCCTCAGCTGGTGAAGCCCTGCTGGCTTTCCCCGATGTTTCTCACCTGTGTCTGAAGCACGGACCAGGGAACCACAGGGCAGTCGCATCCTGCTCCACTAGAGCTTATAAAACCTTGGGCTCCTACTGGCACTTCAGAAACATTTTCCTCTTTCTCTTAATATTTATGTACAATATATGAAGGGATACGATTTTTGTCTTTGATTTAGACATATCTCTTGCCTCATACTTAAACAATAACTTGAAAAATATTTTACAAAGAAAAAGAACATTGTTCATCTGAATGTAATTCATTATTATATTGCTATATTTTATACCCTATTATTAATATATACAAAATTTCTTAATTGCCTTTTACAGATGCACGGAAGCATATAATATAACAGTTTTAAAGTATCCCATCTTCAGATTTTTTTTTTTCCTTGGCTCATGTCAATCTTTAATAAACTATGGTTGCTTGGAGAATATAGGAAGTATTTGGAATGTTGTTTAAAGTTTAATAATAACTGGTAGCATTGTCCATTTACGGCCTGCATGGTTGGAACACCTGTCAGGGCGATCTGGTAGAGATAGCAGCATCATAAGACTTAAACAATCATGGAGGGCTGTTAATGTGCAGTGTCAACAGGTGCCAGGTCCTGTTCTTTATTTGGGGCTTTTCTTTTCTTCGGCTGGGTTTTGTTGTTGTTTTCCCTCTGTTCTCGGTTTTGTCTTCGGGCTGCTCGACCTTTGCTTTCCTGTCTTGTCTCCTTGCTTTCATCTTTGTTGGACTTTTTTCTTTTCTCTTCCCTATTTTTTTTCCCTGAAAAAAAATGGTGGCATATTAGAAGATTTGCTCAGGCTGTTGCAATTTCTTGAGTCCCTCGCTTTGGCATAACCTGTGAAACTACAGCAAAGCTCCTGTTAGGAGCTGGACACTAGTATTAGTATTTGGAAATGCCCAACTTGTCATCAATGAACTAAATTTGGCCACTGGACTAGTACCTCCCATCAGTCTGACTCTGAGCAAAGAGCTGAGACGTCCCCGGGTAGTCCTGGTGCTTTAGAGAGGGTATAAGTATCTCACATATGCCTGCCTCTACCAGGCAGGGGCATAACTCCAAAAAAATGCCACTAGCTATTTTGTGGACATCAGTGGCTGAAGCTGGGTAACATAGAAGTTAGCAATTTTGTGCCTCTCCCCTCCCTTAACCTCCACCACACCCTCATCCCAGGGGATTTTTGTTAATGCAACAAAAATCCCATGACAAAGTGTCAACTCCAGCACTGGTATGTGATTGTCTTCAGACTAAAATGTGGTGTTCCAAGTCTCAAGTCAAGCTTTAGACCATTGTTACAAAATTAGGTATTTGAGTACTTTATTGCTTTAAATACTTACAAGCATAAGATGTTGAGGACTGTGTTACTGCTACAGACCTCTGCAGTAAAGCATCCTATCCCCTTAGGGACATTAAAACTTTGTATATTGACTGTGGAGATGATATTACAGAGTGTGGTTATGTTTACATATAAGGAAGAGATTCTTTATACTGAGTGTCATGCGGCACTGGAACAGGTTGCCCACAGAAGTTGTGGATACCTCATTACTGGAAATGTTCGAGGTCAGGCTTTGAGCAGTATGATCTAGCCAAAGGTGTCCCTACCCACAGCAGGGAGTGGTTGGAACTAGATGACATTCAAAGGTCTCATCCAACCCAAACATTTCTGTGATTCTATGATTCTATTCCTTCTATTTTCTTTACAAACCAATGCAGGAATGACATTGGATTGAACGTGTATGTAAGTACAAGCCTAAAAGAAATTAGATTTTTTTTTTTTTTTATTTGTGGAACTGGTTTGTCTACTGAACTATGCAGCTGAAATTCACCTGTGGTTAGATGGATCCCAATAATATCTTCAAAGGCAAGTGCACTTGAGACTTTCATGATGGAATGTCGTACTGACTGTCTTACATGGAGAAATTTCTAGACAAGTTTTGAAAAGCATCTGGCCAAACTCTGTTTTATGATATCCTGATAATGATACTACTGAAAATAAACTATCCCTTTTTGTTACAGAAAAAAATACTTTTTGCTTTTAAATATCAACGGACATAATCCAGGCTTTCCTTCACCGACATTGCAAGAGTTGTTCAAATCTGATGATAGCTCTTGCTGTTGAGCGTGCTGAATGCAGAGAATTGTGCCCATTCCAGCCTCAAAATCAAAGCTTTTTTGATTTGATTTTTTGATGCCTCTCTGGGCTGTATGGGAACATACCACAATGGAGGAGTAGGTGCAGGGGAAGTGACTTTATTCTAAGAACAGATAACCATCCAAGGAGGTACTGGTCAGATAAAGGGAGAGAGATTCAGAGGAGGCAGAAAGCAAAGAGCAAGGCTAAGATATAATATGCTATATCCTCTTCTCGTTATGTAGGTCTATGGGATTATTTTACAGCTTGTCCATTCCTTACCACCACTGGGATCAGAGAGCAAGGGAAAGTTTAGATACACATGTTAAGTTAAATGGGGACAAATATCTGCTTTTATTGTCTGTGGTTTCTGAAACACGCAGTAAGGCTTTAAATGTAAAATGACAGCTTAAATTCTAGGGAACCAGTCAGAGATTACCTGAATATATACCCACATACCTGTGGAATCCCTATCTTAGTTTGTCAGTGCCACATAAGATGCATAGAGGTGATCAGGGGAGACCTGCAGAATGGACACGGGAGGCTCAGTGAGAGCTACCACTCACTGGGAGAACTGGGATTGCTCCATGCAGAAGTGAGCTTGCATCTTACCCAGCTATAATAACTTCTCTTACTAATGGATAAATGACAGTATGGGATTTCATTCCAGTGGTTTGTAAATAGAGTTGGCCCAAGATAAAATATTATTTGAATGGAAACTGTCCAGACATTCAGTGTTTGACATTGCTCACTTGGTGATTAGGCGAAATCATTCAGCTGTGACTTCCCAACCACAATTCTTTAAGTATGTTGGAATGACATGTAATGGTTTCCCTTTCAATCATGGACCAGGATGTATGTGTTTATATGTATGTATGTGAATATACTAAGAATCAGATATCTCTGTCTAGCTAGAGACTTATCTAGGTATGGCTTCACTCTTCGTGTTTTAATCGCTGGTGTCTTTGAAAAGGACAAGGAAAACTGATTTCTGGAAAACACTTAAAACTGAATCTTAATTCTCTTCCACTCTGAGGATAGCTAGTTTAGACTTCTCTGTGCAAGTTTGTACATGGTTTAATGTTACCACCTCCATGCTGTTGCCATTTCTGAAAAGATCTGCCCTCAAGACCTGTACTGTTCTGGTAATGCAGTAGAGCACAGAAGGTGCATCTTTGCTGGTTCTTCAGTTCCTTTCACTACTATTTTTAAAAATGGGAATTTTTATGTGACAGTATTATGTTATTTCCAATCAGTCCTTTGTTCAATTTAGACCTAAGGGAAGATTCTATCAGCAGTTATCTGCTAGAACTGGGGTGTAGCTGGAGCCAATTCTTGTGTACATCTCCCTCCCTGTTCGTATCCCTGCTCTCTTCTTCCCAGAGACTTGCTCCTGAATATTTTTTAATTCTTCCTACTGCTTGCTGACACCCACTTCATAGCAGCACATTGAGCTGGACACCAGGAGCTGTGGAAATTCATTGGCTATCTGTGAAATGAAAAGTGCAAAAATTACATCGGCCATTATGATTACAAGGTCATCTCTGAATAAGAGATGGCCTTTCCGTAACTAAAGAGAGCTTATAAAAAAAAGATGAAGAATGACTCTTTACATGGGCAGATAAATGGTAGGACAAGGGAGAGTGTTTTGAAACTAAAAGAGAAGAGATTTAGATTAGATATTAGGAGGAAACTCTTTTTTGCGAAGGTGGTGAGACACTGAAACAAGTTGCCCAGAGAAACTGTGAACTCCCCACCCCTGAAAGTGTTCAAGGCCAGGTTGGATGGGGCTTTGAGCACCTTGGTCTACTGCCCGCAGCAGCAAGTTCTAGCAAGAACTAGATGATCTTTAAGCCTCTTCTAACCCAAATCAGTCTATGATTCCGTGAACTACTTTGCCTTTGAAGAAGAAGACAAGGAAAGGCCAGCATGGGTTTAGACATGTAACCTATTATGCATATATATATATATATATGCATAAATCTATATGCCCATGTATGTGTCAGTGCCTTTTCTCTCGGCCGCGCTGCCACCGGGGAGTGTCCCGCTGGGAGCGGTGCCGGAGCCGCCCGCGCGGGGGCGCCGCGGGACCGCGGCAGGAGTGGCGGCGCGGGGGGGGGGCGCAGCCTGGATCCCGCACGGGAAGCGGGAGCGCTTCCTCGTCCTTGCTCTCGGGAGCTGGCAAGGAGCGTTTCCCGCCCCGTGCCCTTCCTCCGCGCTTGTTCTGCCGTTGCACCGTCTGTCTTTGCTTTACGTTGCCCGAGGGCGAACTTTTCTTGCTCGGCCAGGAAGAGGATGTTAAAAAAAGGCGGCGTGTTCTGCCACAGGTTCTACCACAGCATGGGAGTATCATACTTTCCTGTTGGGTTACAGAATTCATACAGTGATGCACTAATGCTACTGATGTCTATTTCTTCTTATGGATTCAATAAACCCTTTCAAAACAAATAGATAAATAATAGAAAATTTGGATAATTCTTTTTAGACAGGAGGTAATGAAGCATTTTCCAAGAGAATGTTATGCACATGAAGATGTGGATTCATTATATTCTAATACTTCTCTGGTACTATATACTGCAACTATTGCATAACAAATATAAAATACTTTCAATATATATTGCAACAAAGTAATTATTTGGCATTAAAATAGCTTTTATTCCAGAACCAAAACTTTGTACAGACAACTGTACTGGAAGAATTAGTCTGCAGGCACTGTCCAAAGAGTTTTCTGGTACACAGGAGATACTTTGCTGCTTCTAATAATAGCAAATTTGTATAGTGAAGAAAATGTAGAGACTTGCTATAGCTTTGAGAAATGCAGTAGTTCAAATTAAATGCAGACATTAAATTAATTCAGATGACAATATAATTACATGTCAAATCATATTCAAGGTGCTGAATTCTTGTTAATCTAGTTTATAGCTCCTGGTCAAAGAAACTCTTGCACCTATGTTTATCCAATCCAATCAATAAGTATGCAAACTGGGGTATTTCAGAGAAGCCTTTGCATTGTCAAATGTGGTGTTTCCACTAGATCTGTAACTGTATTTCATGGATTACAGGGAGGAGGTGTTGGCCATGAATTGGTATACCTTGGTACTCAAGATCACTATGTGACAGAAAGTTACTTAGAAAATCACGACTGATTAGCTACCACAGATGACAGATTTCATCTACTTTAGGCATTATCACTTAGTCCCACCTATTTTATTCAACTGTAATTATTACAGGGAACTCAGTACAACATATTTGTTCACTTCTCCCTTCCATGGGCACTGAAACCCCAAACCACCATAGGAAGACATAAAATCTAATTGTGCAAACTGCTTCATTTTGATGGGGGGGCAGGGGAGGTGTTACAGGGTAGGCCTCATGAAAAACCCAGAGGGATGAGAATCTGGCATCAGACATTTGGGATGATTGCATTTCTTTCATCACTCCCATGAAGAAATTTGGCCGGGGAGAGCAGAAGGGGTGAGAGGAGTAATGGAACTGTGCCAGTTCCATTCCAATACCTTGCAGGCACTGATGTAATAGTCCCTGCTATGGAAGTGTACTGGTTCTCCTACTGTGCCTGTCACCACAGACCACAAAAGCCTCCACACTACACTGTAGTAAGCTGAAGAGCTGTAACAAAAGACCACGAGCCACTGCTGTAATGGGACACAGTGTTCTTTCACACCCTTCACAGCCTTGTCTCACCTCTTGGCACTTTTCTGGCTGCAGGAGCACTGTCAGCACCAGTGCTCCAGTACCAGTGCCCCAATCCCTCCATACCCCACAGGGTACAAGGTACAAAGCTTGAGGGTTAAGTGCCACCATGCTGTGTTGCTCTCCTTCCCACATCCATATCCTTTTCAGAGACATTTTTAGTCCTCTTAGTCTGTCACACTTTCATCATGACATGACCTGGACAACAACAGCATGGCATGTGCTGAGCAATGATTCCAGGAAGATGAGCATGCCTCAGGCTCTAAACTCGCTATAGCTCTGTCTACAATATAGTCATGCTATATTATGCAAATGAGTGGATCATTCTCATTTTCAAAAAAAATGACACAGCCTATAGCATGTACTCACACTACTTGCTAGGATAACAAGCCTCCAAACGCCCATCTGCCCAGTGACGCAATGGACATTCTGCTTTCATTCCCAAGCCACAAGTGGCTGACTCATTTGGTAAATCTTTTTGAAGTTTAAACAGCGTAACTTTCTTAACACCAATCTTTTTGGTTTTTCCTAGCTATTTTATAATCACTAGATTTCCAGGTAACCGGAGTGGAGAGGATCAAAAACTTCAGAACAACCTAGGTGCTACATGGCTTAGTGCATTTCTTGGCCTTACTTTCTCCTGAAGATGCCCCAGCTGCTGAAAAGAATATAGGTAAAAATTTTAACAGAGCTAAGGTCCAAAGGCATTCAATTCCAAAGGCAATTAACTTAGCCAAATCTATGTTCTTCTACTGTTGAAATGCAGGTAGGCTATCCTCATGCTGAGGATACAGTCCAGATGGATACAGAGCTTAAAGCCTGTGTCATATCCACAGTTCTATCTGGTGATCTTAGAAAATTCAAGATACCTGGACAAGCTCAAGAAAAGGGCCAATGGGAATTTCATGAGGTTTAACAAGATCAAGCACGAGGTGCCGCACCTGGGTTGGGGCAACCTCCAGTGTCAGTACAGGCTGGGGAATGAAAGAAGAGAAGCCCTACTGAGAAGGACTTGGGAGTGCTGGTGGATGAGAGGCTAGACATGAGCTGGCAATGTGCATTTGCAGCCCAGAAAGCCAATTGTATCCTGTGCTGCATCAAAAGCAGTGTGGCCAGCAGGGTGAGGGAGGGGATTCTGCCCCTCTAGTTACTCCACTCTTGTAGGACCCCACCTGGAGCACTGCATCCAGCTCTGGAGCCCCAGGCATAGGAAGGACATCAACCTATTGGAGTGAGTCCAGGGCCACCAAGATGATTAGAGGGATGAAGCAGCTCTCCTGTGAGGAAAAGCTGAGAGAATTCAGATTGTTCAGCCTGGAAAAGAGAAGGCTTCAGAGTAGCATGATTGTGGCCTTCCAGTGTCTGAAGGGAGCCTACAATAAAGATGAAAAGTTCATGTAGTGACAGAACAAGGGAGAATGGCTTTAAACTGAAAGACAGTAGGTTTACATCAGATATTAGGAAGAAATTCTGGAGCAGGTTTCCCAGAGAAGTTGTGGGTGCCCCATCCCTTGAAGTGTTCAAGGCCAGGTTGGGTGGGGTTTTGAGCAACCTGATCTAGTGGAAGATGTCTCTGCTCACGGCAGGGCAGTTGGAACTAGATGGTCTTTAAGGTCCCTTCCAACCCATTCTATGATTCTATGATTCTATACCTCAAATGCTATCAACACTTATGCTTGAGCAACTGCATTAGGTTACTTGGTGACTAACTTGTACTTACATGTTCTACCTCCTTTTAAAAATGGAAATACTTCTCTAGATGTAGACTTCAGATGTCTTTGTATAAGATTTATGATCCTTGAGGTTCACTTGCCTCTGAAAATAGGATCTGGACTACTAGACTGCATTCACTTGAAAAATATTCCTATTTACATTGTGTGTGCTAGCTTGTTCTTGCAAGAAGAGAACAATGCTGAAATAGGCACATTAGTGGGAATGAGAATGTTGTTTCCAATTACAGAAATAGCTCAGGCCTGTGCCACAGCCATTTGCATAAAATGGGCAGAGAGGAATGGGAGGAGGCTGAGCAGATTAGCTACTCCAAGAGAGAAGATGTCAGGTTTTGCTGCTGTAGAAGATAAGTATAAAGTTGTATCCTGTTAGGTGCATGGGAAGTCAGAAGAGATCTTTTCTTATGTGGGCTGCTTGGGAAATGACACTGCTATGCTCATGAGCTCATACACAAGGCTTATGAAAAGCCCCTGGCTGGTGATGACATCTTTGCAAACAGGTTGGAACTGCCTTTCCTGTTCCATAGAAAAGACACTGCTGGTGCCTGAAAACTGAAGAATATCTGCCAGTCGAAGAAGCAGCCAGAGGAGGAGGATTGCTATAATGAGTTCTGTTTGCTGTTTCCTCCTCACTTGGTCTGTTGGGACTGAGGGAATTTGTTAGCAGCCTTGTTTTAATCAGGACTAATGTGTTAACAACAGCAATTTTGTAATTACATAATACTTTTCATCTTATAAGAACCCACAGCTTATAAAGTTTGAACACAGCTGTGAGAGTGAGGAAAGCAATGGCTATTTAGCAGAGCATTGCTTCAGACAGGAAGTGACATACGTCATGCAGGTATTTAGGAAACTGGCATTTTCTGCCTTGAGACTTTTAACAGCGACTTCTGAATGGGATTGGGGTTTTATAGCTCTCCTAAAAGTGGCAAAAAGGCACATGAGTGTCCAAATCCACTTGATAGGCCTCTTTTAAGATTATTAGAATCAGGTGCAAAGGTTGGGAATAAGAGTGATTGGTACCAAAAGCCCTCACCCTGTCATTAGAGCATCAGAATACTGGGAGGAATCTCTAATAGCTTGTTTTCCTTTAAGGCACCAATAATTCAAGCCCTCCTGTTAACTTGGATTGAGGTCATAAATATAGTCCTTTTTAGAGACTTTGTTCAGCTGGTGCAGGCTTTTGAACAAACCAGGAATAAAAATGTGATGCTGCATTATGTCAGAGCTGCATGTTTAGTCTGCTGCTCTAGAAATAATTAAGAAAAGTTATATATGATAAGAGACAGATGCTGATGCCTCGGCAGACATTTGAAGTCTTTGTAGTACAGTAGTAAAAAGGTGAAAACATACAAAGAAACTTGTTTCTTTAGGACTCAGATTTGTGCTCGAAGTACTCTGAAGCAAGGGATAAATGAGGAAAAATGTTTCCCTTGGCTTTACTTACACTGATTGCCTTAATGTAACTTGCTAATTGAGATGATACTTATATGACACCAATGCCTGGATGCATCCCCAAGAATGCCTTTTTCCATAAGCAACCATAGCTCAGAGCTGGGCTATACTGATGTTGAGTACAGATCCCGGAGAGAATTTGCAAGTGCTGACTCCAATACTTGGGCCAGGCGAACAGTTCCTGTCCTGGTACCACACACCAGGACCAGGGAGCCCGGGCATCTTCCACCATTTCATTTGCTGATATAGGAGCAGTTATACACTCCCCCCTAGGACCTCCTCCTTACATTTCCTTAAGCTTTCTGATATGCCAGGAAGGTGAGGAGTCAACAGGATGCAGCTCTGGCCCCTCTCGGCATGGTTCACTTGTCTTCTCCTCTCTAAGCGTAGTTTGTTTGCATTTCTGCCTGGAGTGACACCTGTGCTGACAGGTAGACAGGAGTCCCTGCATGTCCCACAGGTAACCCAGGCCAACCAGATGTCTGGATCAGACTATCAGCAGTAGGTAACATGCAGGGGGACAGCCACTCCTGATGGATCCACTCAGCAAAACCATCAGCACAGAGCCGGGTGCTATTACTTAAATTCACTGGAGGCCAGATTCTGCTCTCCATTGTACTTGCTCAAACACATGGAGGTCACCAAGGTTGGTGTCTGGTGTAAATGAAGGGAGAATTTGCTTTCAAGGATACTTTTCAAATCAAGGTGTTGAAAGTTGACTGTCTCTTTCTGTTTTGTGTCTCTAATATGTGTGTACTATTTCCACTGGGCAAAGCATTGATCCTCCCCTCTCAAAGTAGTGCAAATATGTCCAAATACATTTTCCCGCTGATTAAAATTACAGGTCAGGTTTCTAAATATCACACAGGTCAGAGCATCCAAAGGTCCCCACTCAAAATACATGACATGAGATTTCATTTTGACCATCTCCATGTGCTTCTGAAGAATTTTTCTCACCTATTGAGAAAATACCTGGCAGTTTACCATGTAGAGAGATGCTTGTGGAAAAGGACATAGGGATCACCAAGACTCTTGGGCTGCCTCTGAAAAAGGCTCAGGAAATATTTATGCTGAAAGGATTCAGAACATAGCCCTAGGAAGCTCAAGAAGGAAGCTTGGATGAACAAGTTTTCAAAGGCATATCAGGTTATCAGGCGGTTGAGTTTTTGTCAGCCTGCCAGGTGGGTTGCCAGAGGTCAACCCGATGGACAAACTGCCAGGATATTAGGCAGAAACCTAACAAAAAGACAAAATTGTTTCAAAAGCCTGCCTACTTTCTAACAGGACTTCATTGAAATCAGCAAGTTTCTGGGAAATGTGATGACTAATAATCTGGTATTTTCCATTTATTTGGAAAATTAAGGTCTATAAATATTAAAAATAATATTTCTAAGTTGGTGTCACGGATGATATGCATGAAAAAAACTTGAATGTAAATATTTTAACATTGCCTGTAAGTCTTCAATTTAACATGAATCACAGATATGAATTGTTCATGTAAATTTTATCCAGGCTGTCTTGTCTTCTATTTTTTTTTTTCCAAAAATGTGATAAGTTTATTCTTTTTAATCCCTCTGAGGATGAACTGTGCATTTAGAGCTTTTTGTAGTAACACAGCTTTGCACACTGAAGTGAGCTGCCGGCTTTATGAGTAGCCTGAAGTGGAATGTGAAGAATGATTATGCCATGTGTCAGTGCATCACTGGAGTCCACTTCACTTAGTATACTTTATAAACTGACTGCCATGCCATTTAGATTGGATATAGACGGGGTTGCATGGCCCGAAGGCTAGAGGAGATGCAGCCCCCACTGAGATGAGAAAGCAGCCTCTCATGACAGAGGGCTCCCCCAAGTGCTAAGGAAGGTCTGTAACCCCTGATCCACCTCACCAGGAGATCTGACTTGTGTCCCATCTCACACAGCTTCTACCAGCAGTGTATGATGGCAGCTCAGCAGAACTTGCTGCAGTCATGTTTTATTTTTTTACTTGGTGCTTGGCTGGTACCTTAAGAGTGTTACAGCAGTGCTGGTACCTTGGTAACAGTCCTAGGTGTGCCTGTGGTGTGTGTGCAGCCCATACATCAGGGCTGGTTACAAGAGCTGAACTACCGGAATGCAAGAAAGGTTCTAAGAAACCTGAAGCAAAAGTTCAGGGAGTGATATTTTCAGGATAACAATGTATTGCAACAAGTCAGGACCTTCTCTAGCCTCTGAAAGCTGGGACTGTGGGGACCAGCACTCTCTCTTTCCAGCTGCCTCCTGCATCCAGATGAAGACCACTGCACATTAGTCAGCAAATATGTTCATGCTTCTCTTTAAAACTGAGTAACTAATCACTTTCCTGCCTGCTCCAAGACCTTTTGCTTTAGTCAAAGGGAGAAACTGCTCACTCTTTGTGCAGATCTGAGCACCACCTGCTTTTGTTAGCAACTTGTTAGGCACTCTTTTATAACATCTGAGACCAACCCTTTAGCCACTAAACCCAATAATATTTTGCAAGGGTTTGGTATGACATGCTCCAAAACACTTTACAGACTGTCATACAGAAGTGTAGAAATCTCAGGCAAGAAAACAGCAAATAGTTGATGCACTCATACTGTAAGATACTATAAGGGGCAGATGCTTTGTCCAAGGAATTCAGAACAAATAGACCCTTACTCCAACCTCAACCAGAAACTCTAAGAAGTAACTTAAAATTGTTCATATACTTTTGAAAATGTTACCCAAGAAGTTAATTTATGTACTCTGAAAGAGTAAGTAGCTTTCAGATAGAAAACAGAGACTCCATCAGCCTTAAGCCTAAAGTATTCAGAGATATTCACAGAGACTCTTCCATGTCTATACTACATCTTCTGTTGTGTCATATTTAAACTTGAGAGATTTATCCATTGCAGCTTTAGTTTAATTTAAGACCACTGTGGAAAAAAATTGAGGAACAAAAAATAAGCTGTGTCTGGGAATGTGATCCTTTGTCTCAGTGACAGAAAATTCTTTTCTTTATAATCTCGTCTTTATATGACTTCCTCATGTTCACAAGTGTAAAACAGAGAGAAGAGTTCCTTAATTTTGGAAGTGCTTTGGGATCTACGCGTAAAAACCACTACTGCTGCAAATCAGAGCTGCTGAAAGGGACAGAGAGTCCTTCTTACTTCAGTTAATGGTTTGAAGGACCAAATGTCATACTTCAAATACAGATCTCAGGATTCTTCTTTACAGAAATATTGTTTCCTTGCCCAAGCTTAAAGGTAGTAGGGGCTGGATCACCCACTGGCATTCCCTCCCACCACCCACATCATATGAGAAATAAAGTCAGTTCCTCTGGATTTGAACTAAATCCTTCTGGTTTAGCAATGCACATTTCTACTTAGGCAATAAACATCTGTCGTCTGCCATTCATTAATATTAATTATAAATGGTCGCTAGCTCATGGGATCCAAGTCCACCAGCTGAGATTTTTCTAACTTTGACCTTGTTAGGTTTGTATAAAAAGTGTTCAGAAGGGTTCTTCGAAGCTCGAAGCCAGCAATAAGTGCAATTTGCAGAGTACAGCATTTAGATTATGCACTTAGAACAAGGGCAGGCAGAAGGGGTGATGGGGAGCGGAGAAGGGGAGGGAAGAGGGAAGACAGAGCCTGAAACAGAGCTCCTTTAAATGCTTAAGAGTTTCAGACCTTTCTGCAGGCTAATGACAGGGAGAGGCATTGTCCGTAATGAAACCAGCCCATCCATTAAACATTACTGTAAATGAAAGGTTACGTGAATTAAAGGTTGTTCATCTCATGTTTCAGGAATGTAGCTGTGTTTCATGTCTGAAGCCTGTTTTCCTTTTGAACGGAGTTCTTCAGATGACAAATGAGAGAGAATTTCAGAAAGCAAATGGGCAGAAGTAAATACATGCTTAAGAACAAAGCAGAGACATAACTGTAGCTGTAAATCTTTATACTGAGGCTACTGTTTGCCATAGATATTGGGGAGGATTAGATTAGAATCGAAAAATGTCATTACTGGGTCATTTTGTTTATAAACCAAAACAACAACAGAAAATTTGTTTGTCAAATCCTGACCTTAAAACTACCTGTATATATTTCATTCATGGAACGCTGGTTACTTCTTTTGCTACCATTTTGGATTTCAAGGAACTGAAAATACAAAATTTAGAAATGCTTTTTCTGAATTTTGTATGGCCACCGCATTTTTAAATTATAAATGCTGAGGGTTTTCTCTCTGTTAATTTTTTTACCACTGCAAAATCATTTCAACAAAAATTACTTGAAAATAATGTTTGTTTTCATCTGTCTTTACATTAGCGCCTTTTTTTTTTTCAGTCCTAAGCATACAGCAACATGTCCCTTACGGGCCATATCTTCATCTGCTCTTGAAATATACACACCTTCATTGTCAGAGAGATGCTAATTCATATGTCTGGTGAATTAGTAAGAAAATCCAGCCTTAAAATCTTTCCTACAACAATGACGCAAAACTGATGAATGCAAAGAGAAACATGAACAGATATCTCAGCAATGCAAATGACTAAACTGGACAAAATGAAAGGAAAGTTGAATTCAGTTCCTTGACTCAGGTCCAAATAAAAGTCTGAGGTTGGTAAAGACAGCAGGAGGCCTTATCCTGATGTCAGAGGATAGAGATACTTGGATTTGTGCTCTGTAAATGTGGAGTATGTTGCCTTTCCCTGGGAGTCTCACAGAAGGCAACAGACAAGAAAAAAATTTGTGGAAATTTTGTAGCCGTTTTATAAATGTTTATCAAAGCATTATCTAGTTCATTACTAGTCTGTGAAGCTGAACTACTATACTTAGGCTATCTCTGATGGATGTTTGTCTAACCTCCTAAAAATCTTCCATGACAGAAGTTTCCACAACCTCCCTCTTGTTCTCTGATAATAATATTGGATGTTATCGTCTCATTGGGACTGTTGTGAAGCTCCTTTGGACCTTTACAAACAAAAGCTATGACAGCAAGTGTGTAACTTCATAAGTTTTTCAAAGTTATGAAGGTGGAAGAGAGCTGGAAGGTGGCAGCCTAAGCAGACCAAAGGCTACATCAGGTGTCAGAGCTGGCAGAGAGAGTGAGCTGAGACGACGAGACTGGAGATGCAGAGACTTGGGTGGGGAAAAGCAACCTGAGCTGACTGGGTGGGGAAGAACAGGCAAATATCCAGAAAGATGAAGAGAAACAACAGCCAAAAAAGTGTTCCATTGTTTTTGCTTTGTTACAAAGGAATGCTGAAAATTCTTGCTTTATGGTTAGATCCACAGTACTCTGAAGTCAATAGGATTTCGATGGGTCTTGGATCAGGCCCTTTAAAATAAGGGCAGCTGTAACACAGTAATGAATGAGTGCCATTGCTGCCCATGACTGCAGTGTTATAACAGCATTGCTATACATGGAAGTGTTCCACAGCCCAGGATTTAGCTGATTAAACAGTGCTGGATGTGTCGCCATTAGGCTCGAAACATCCACTGCCTGATTTACTCTGTAGCTCACATACCCCAGATGTTTTGCATTCTTGGGCTAAATCTGATAGATGCGCTATCAAACTCCTCTCTTGCATTTTTTCTTCTTTCCAGCATAGACAGGTCAAAATAGTGAAGGGTTTAGATCTCCTGGTGGCGAGGGCCAGGTGAGCCCTGCTGTCAGCAGCCACCTCCCTTCACATTTACTTTGTAGTAATATTGTCCAAAGGTGAGAAAACAGCTTGATGTGGTCTTGTGAAGAGTCAGCAGAAAGCAGTTATCAAGATACCCTGCTGTGGCACAGAGCCTGGAAGAGTCTCATTTCCTCTTGCAGCAGTGACAAACAAGTCCCTCGCTCAGAAAGAGCTCCTTAAATCACTAGAAGTTAGGGGAAGGACTTTGGAAGCATCAGCTGTGAGATGTGATAGAAGACCAGTTGGAGAGAAAGATGGGTGCGTGAGGATGTTTTGGTAGAGGAGGGAAGGGAGGTGGGGTAAGAGAGAACAACATGTTCTTTGAACATGGTCTCTGCCCTGTGGCACCGAGAGGGGAGAGCAGCCCTCATGTAAAGTTTCCTGGTTGCCTCTCCCTGAAACTCAACAGTGTGAAGTTGCTGAAGGTGAATATGCCATGAATAAGTTAAGTACAGCTGTACCAGGGAAGAAAGCAGAGACTAGGCAGACCCCTACATGTCTGCACAACATAACTGGTAGTTTGTTTAAGGACTCTGACCTGCAACAATGCTCTTTCCCAGTCAAACCTGCTGTGGAGGGAACAGCCACAGCTAGTTTGGTTGCAAGCCAGAAGGTGGCCCTTGGCTGTGTGGGCAAGGAGCAGACCTCTGCCTGGTCTTTTGCAGGATATACACAGATGTGGATTTCACCTTCTAGAGCTGGACCTCTCAATCCAAGACATTTTTATTGAAGAGGGAAGGCTTTAGGCAGGTGCTAGAAATTTGGTGTTGAATGAATATCTGACGGATACTTTGGAAGGGGGAGGAAGAAGGGTTCTTGGGTGTTTTGTATTTCTTTCTGTTTTTACTACAAAGCTCAGGCATTTAAAATATAGTCAACTAGCCAATTCTGGAGCACAAGGAGGCACCAGAAGGGAAGATCAGAAAGAAGAAGAGCTGATTTCTATCCCTTATTTGGTTTAGGGATCTTAGGAGGACTGCTCTCACATTGTTCACATTTTAATAAAATAATGCAATCAGCTTTTTTCTGGTTCACTTCCCTTATGAGAGCAATTGACTACACACTTCTGTCTCAGCTTTGACACTATTCCTGTTAATACAAGGTTGATACTTCTTATCACCAGTGTGTCCAACACATTTTTTATAGCTTTCTCCAGAGGACCTAAGGTCATCTGAGTGACCTCCCCACTCCAGATCCCCCAGGACAGAGAGGAGGCAGAAGGTGGCAAGAGAGGAGCTAGCAACCAGAAAGGAGAACATGCTCTGAGGAGCACAGAGACCGTGTCAGCCCAGCACTCTGCAGGGCTAGAACTGATTTTGCTACCTGAAGGCACAGCCATTTTCACCTGACTGTTCATCAAGATGCATATTATTCAGAGAGTACAACCTTGGCATGGTACACACATACACAGTGTCCGCAGTCAGGTGTACCACATGTGCAGAGGTGCACAGCATGTATGTACCACTTGCTTATGTGGTTCATACGTGTCTGTCAGAACTGGAAGATATGATAAGCATTCAGTGTTCATATTAACACAAGCAAAATAAACATACTTCTAGCAAAATGAAATATTATTATTAATTAGTTCAGATTTTAATGTCTCCCTTTGTAGGTAGTAACCTGGTAAAACTTTTTAAAACTGTCTGTGATTCAATCTTTTAAATGCTATAAGGTTAAAAATAACTTTTTCCAACCTTTTCAGCCCTTGATTTATAGAGTCAGTACATCCTTTACTATCAGCTATTTGAGAATCACAAGTCATTTCAACTCATTTCAGCCTTATGAACCCTCTGAACCCTTCTCACCCAGATTTCTTCTCTAGGTCGAGTCCCTGTCTGCTGGCCAGCAGCAGTGGGCAGCCCTGTGCTGTCTATGCCCTGCCTCACTCAGGGTATCCCCAGGATGCCATTTCACTTCATGTTGCAATTAGCAGATTCCCGGTCTCAGCAGCCCTACTCTTGGAGGCTGGAAATGTGTTAAAGTTAAAGAGTCAAAACCCTTGCAAGGAAAGGAAATGAGAAGTCCTCTTGGCAGCAACAAACGGAAAATAAACAACCAAACTCTTCACAAGACAGATTCCTCAATTATAGTAACTCAGGCTCACAAAGGCCAGAGTTAGGGCCCATTGGCGTATGCAGTATGTAAACACAGGGTTGCAGTAATTAGTTTCGTGTTCATTTTGAGGTTTCAGAAGTCCTGTGACCTGCCATGGAGTAAGGTCATTAACCATAACCACACTAGCGACCTTCACACAGGACACCCCATCTCTCACAGTTATTCAAGCGAACTGTGTACTCTGATGTCTCCCCAGCTCACATGCTCCAGCTCTCTTGTTTTAAAGGCCGCTGAGCTATACATGAGGGAGAAGATGTGACTTTTGGGATGGGCTGTGATTGGAATATCCTACTTTCCCACATAGCAATGCTTAAGACTTAAATGTAATTAAGTAAAATTACTAAATACTAGCAATGTCCAGAATTTCCTCCAATTCTTTTTTCTTTAATAAGAAAAATTTGTTTCAAAATAGTATACTGGCAAATCACTGAAGCGATGTGGTTCTCCATTGCACTGGTAAGAGACTTTTATCTTTGCTGTGTGGAGTGTATAGGGACAGACTATTCAGAGCTTATTCTCTAAAAGGCAATCCACCTTTGAATAAGCAGATATGCAGCCATTAATAGATGTTTATCAACATAACAAAAAGCTGCTCTAAGCTTGATTTTGCCAATACTTGGTGAAATTAGTATTGGACACAAGTATTTTTCAATTTTGATTTTTGTTTTACAGTGGCTGACCTATGGATCCCCTGAAACACACTCATCTTGCTTACAGAGTCTGTCTGGGTGAACTTTGATTTAGATTTTGCAGTGTTGCAAAGTCATTACCATGCAGATGGAGAAAATGTGCCCTGTAATTTAAAAGTTAGCAGTTAAAAGTCCATATCACTCATACTAGGCTGCACTTAAAAATCATTGGAAAGAAATAGGCACTTTCAGGAAGCAAATTATTTTGCCTTTCTTAGAATCTGTCTTACAGTATCATAGGTGCAGTATTAAACCCAACATTAACATGACGCTTATTTTGACAATAGTAAGCAATTTTTAGCTGTCCAGCTTAAGTGGAGTGAACCCCATCATACTCTTGCCAATCCTACAGAGGCTTAATGGAGTCCCAGCTTGTCATTCCTAGTCTGAATTCTCAGATGGCAAAACCACTTCTGTGAAAATTACATCCAGATAAAATTCAGATTGTCCAGTGTGACGAAAGAACTCAGCAAAATGCACAAGGAACTGTTCCAGAGGCCTGGCAGTCAAGAATTTCTGGGGAAAAAAGGTGTATTGCCATATTAATAAACACATTGATGTGACAAATACTTATGCAAGTCTTAAGTGGCTGCAGAGAAGTTTCTGTGGGTTGTGAAGATCATGAAACCCTGATTTTACATATCAAGGTTTAAAACCTTGTACAAAGAAGTGGGGAATCTCACGCTGATTTCAAATTACTTCCTTCACTACTGTACTTCCACCTACATTTTGAAATGTAGTGCAACTTACACATCTTTTCGTCTCTTTTAGTAGGGACTATTTTCAATCTGTTTTGCCTGGGATGGCTTATATGACTGCTAATGAAATTAGTACACCTCAGCAGGGTTTGGTGCAGAATTACTGCTGAAACTTTTGTCTGCGAGAAATACTAATGGGGCAACTTAATTTAGACTCCAGAGACCTCTGTGCTCCATTGCTACAGGAATCTATATGGCATCAGAGTGTGTACATTAGGATGGGTAACTCAATGAGCTTAAATTAAACAAGCGAAATTAATTTATTGACTGATATTTTAAGTTTGCACTAAGTTAAATTGTTTTCAGCTAAAGTAAATTCTTGATGAATGGCTTGGGATTTTTAGCTGAGTGGTCGTTTTGGAAATCTGATGGTTACCTGACAGGATTCCTTCTTCACACCAACTGAAGATTTTTTCAGACATGATCTGATTAATATGTTGGAAGCATTATGTGGGCATATAGCAATAAGGGATGGAGGAACTAATTCAGAGAAACAAAAGAAATTAGTTGAGTATCAGTTCTCAAAGTCATTCAATCAAACCTGCATTTTTATATTCAGTAGTACAAAATAGGAGGATTTATTTTACTTTTATTTACCCAAAATAAAGTAAAAATAACCCTTGTTTATTAACACTGTTCAGCAATAAATCCTGTTCCCTTGGTTCCCTTCTGTTTGCCAGTCTACATCCAGAATTTAGCTCCTCATCTCAAAGACACCCTCTCTTATCACTGCTGTAAACTAAAAAAAAAAAAAAAATAAAATCACAGCATAATGTCTTTATTCTCCTTACAGCACAAGCCATTAACTGACAAGCTACCTTGCCTGCAGGGGGTTGCAGTCTTTTGAATTTTGACTAAAATTACCCCTCTTCCTCTCATAACAATGTCCTGTTTTCAGACTGTACAAGGTGGTAAATTCCTACATCCATAGTGAAAAAGAAATATGCTATTCTACATTCATGCCACCGCGTCTTCTTTTCTAATGCTTAAATTTTTGCCTATCAGGAACAGGAGCAGGTACCTGCCTTGGTCTGTGCACAGAACAGGATGCAGTTAACATTGCTTCGCTCCTTCGAACATCTAACCACCACAAGCATGTAATCATTCAATATATGAATGTGCAACAATTGACATGTATTTTTTATTTGCTTACGACAATACAGCTGTGTAACTAATGTCATCTATCTATTGGCTTGCATAACACCCAGATTTCTAAGGTGTCTTCTTTGTTCAGAACTAATACTAGTTTTGATGAGTGCTTTTAGTCTCTTCAAACTGATCAGAACATATTCTCTGAAAGCCCTCAAATTGGCTGATCTTTGTGGGGGTTTAGTTGGGACTCCACAGAAAGTCATGTGGTGAATATTCTCTTCTTGGCAGAATTACTCATGAAAACATGCAATTCCTTCCCCACAAATACTTTTGTATGCAGAATATCAGAATTTCAGAATATTTGTCTTTTGGCCAGTAAAAGTCAATCTCACACATTTGCAGACAGCAGTCCAAAGGGACTTGTGTTTGGCCAGAGCACATTTATTAAGGCAAAGAAATAATATTGATGGATAATTTGCAGTGTTAGAAGAGCTCTGCATGCTGTGCTTTTCCAGTACATCTATTTGCCGTTTGCCACAGAGAAACATGGCTACAGGAAACATGTGACTCAACTATTCTATGATTCTGTGAACATGTATCTGTCAGTGAAGGGTAGGAGTCAAGGAAGTGTTAAGTGTGGGAAGGCAAAAGTAACAGTGTACTGCACTGGAGGAGAAAAACAAAAAGTGTGAGGGAAAGAAAGAAAGAATAAAAAGCACAACTTAATATGCAGACTGAAATGAACTCACCATCATGGACTAAAAGAGAAGAATGATGAACTAAATTACAGTGAAGTTTGGATAGGACTGAACTATAAAAGGAGCCTGTATATGAAACACATGGGAATTACAATGCCAGAACACCCTAGAATCAAGTAATTTAGTGCTAAAATAAGGGAAAAGAACCTTTTAGGCTAGTTGGGCTATTTGTTTCCTCATTATTCCCATTCGTTTGCATCCATTCTGAAAATACTAGCACCTTCTCACAGTAAAATACCATTTTGCAGCCAGTGAGGGGAAAAAAAAAGAGTTGCAATAGATCTCACCAGCTTCAATAACACACCAGCAGATGGAAACAAACAAAAAAACCTTCTCTTCATCTGCTTTATCTCGTTTTGTGTAGCTGTTCCAGAGACATGTCCTTGCTGCTGTGCGATAGCAGCGCCCTAACTGACTAACATCCTGTCTCTGACCTCAACTTCTTGAGCAAAGTCTTTGAGGCATCTGTGACGAGCATACCCCGTCATCATGTGGTCTTTGCCCTAGCTCCCTCAGCCACAGACATCTATTCAACATGGAAATGGCCGAGGCTGACTGAGCGAACTCTCTTGTCATGGCCATGGAGAAAAGATTAACAGCACTGTTGGTAACTGCTGGGTCTGCTGCTACACTTCAAAAGCCAGTGCCATGGAAGCTAAACTCTAAGGCAACGCCTAAGCGGCCATGGGGAGTTGTACAACAAAAAAGAGAATTTTCAATATTTCTCAACAGTAAATACAAACTTATTTACTTTCCCTTTCTTTTCCTTTCAAGTGTTTCTGTTGTTACCTCCTTCTGCACTCACTGACTGGGCACAGCTAGCCACAAGAACAGAGCCTGGCTTGGTTTCTCGGGCAATTACTCTATTGTTCAAAGGGGAACAGAAGTTTCTTCTTGTGTAATAAGGGACAGTAGCAGTAGGGAAGATATGTTGCCTGGAGTTAAGTTGGAAAGCTTTGTTTCCCCATTCCAGTGAGAACAGAAGGAAAACTTGTAGTTTAATTCTCAGTTTCCTGTCTTGCCACCATAATCCATCCATTTGAAGCTATTTTAACCTGATGTTTTATATATGAATTTCCTCATATTTATTAAGAATTATCTTTCTTTAGAAAAAAAACCCCTCATCTCCCTGAGAAGGTGTATGAAAATGAATGGGAAAGACTTTTGTGCATACTGAGAAGATGGATTTCAGAACACAAAAAAATAGCTTTCAGACATAGACACACAAATCCCAAGGGCACAGATAGAGTTGGAACATAGGTTTCATCAGCCTGCACTGGTTTTGAAGGAATTGTCTACTTAGCATAAAACAGGCTAGGATATAGACTGTGACTAGCTCAAAAGGAAGAAAAAACCCCACCTTTAAGCACATTGTAGAAAAGAAGGAAAGAAAAAGATTCGTGATTGTGAATGAATTCTTGTGGTGCACAGTATTTTTCAAGCATGGTTTGGCTTAAATCCCATAAAATAAGAATGGACAGTAAAATACGTGAGTAGTTTCTTCTAAAGTTCTTATTACACAGGAACAGCAGTCATTTCTCAAAGAGAAATGTCTTGTCCAATCTGAAGTTATTGCCAAAATACCATAGGCAAATACACAATATCGTCACCTCAAAAAACCCCAGTTTCACAGTTCCAAAATTACAGTTTTTTCCTGTATCTTCACCTCTGTCAAAAATAGGCTTTGGTAAGGGAAAAAAACCCGACTCTTCCCCAAGTTACAGCAGGCTAATGAGAGGTTGTTTCAAGTTGCACCACTGAGCAGGAGCAGAAGCAAGCATGGGCATCCTGGACATAGAAAGCTGTATCATTTTTACAGGAATCTGTAAATGGGTTGCCTTGGCTTCTAACTTGATGCAGATACGCCTCTTTACCTCTTCAAGACACTGCCTGGCAAAAGGAGGAGGAGGTCACACCTACTGCCTATAGGTTCTACTGCCATTAATCAGTAGATCAAACCAGTTCTTGGCTGAGGGGGAGGCACCTGGATCTATCTGATTCATAAGATCCTCCTTCTAACCACAGAATCATAGAATATGCTGAGTTGAAAGGGACCCATCAGGTCCATAAAGGCCAACCCCTGGCCCTACTGGACACACCCCAATAATCACACCATGTACCTGAGATCATTGTTGAAACTCTTCTTGAACTCAGTCTTGGTTCTGCTTGGTTCACTTCCCTGGGGAGCCTGTTCCAGCGCCCAACCACACTCTGGGCGAAAAACTTTTTCCTGATATCCAACCTAAACCTCCCTTGACTCAGCTTCATGACATTTCTTCAAGTCCTGTCACTGGTCACAAGAGTGAAGAGATTGTTACTTGCCCCTCCGCTTCCCCTTGTGAGGATATTGAAGACTGCAATGAGGTCTCCCCTCAGTCTCCTCTTCTCCAGACTGAACAGGGCAAGTGACCTCAGCTGCTCCTCATACGCTTCCCCTCCAGACCCTTCACCATCTTATCCTTTGGATACTCTCTAATAACATTATTTCCGTTCTCAGGAAGTTCATTCCCAGGGAACAAGCCAACCTTCAAAAAGGTTATGAGTTCCAAACCCTTTGAGCATTTCCATAAGTAATTTGAGCAATTCTTGCCACCATTTAACAGTGAAACAGTCAGTTAGTACTTGTTACCAGCAGCTGCTCCTGACTCACAGATATTCACATGGGTGGAGAGCTGCTCCACCTGTTCTACTCACCCTCAAAAGGGGTGAGAGGAAAGGAGAAAATAGGCAGGATGGGGATACGGGAAGGATGGAAGAACTGGGAGGGATGGGGGAAAAAGAAATATTCCATAGACCCTCCTATGTCAACCAGAGTAACTGCACTAGGGACTTCCCCTCTGCAAGAAGGGGAGAAAAGGGAAAAATGGAACAACAATATCTATTGGGTGGAATTTGTGTAAATTATTATTTCATAGACTTCTTAACATAGGGGATACCATTCACTAGCTGCCATGCTGAGGAATAAGTCCAACAAGCTGCCTTGCATGGAGGGATGGTTCTGCTGGCAGTCCTGCTTTTTAGGTGAAACCAAGTGGAGTCTCCCTTGTCTGCCATGCAGTGTTGTGGTCTTTCTCCCATGCTGGGACTCCATGACCTTGATGCAAATCAGGCCATGTTGTTCAGCCAGAGCAAGTAGAAAGAGTTCAGGAGAGAGGCCACAGCACTGCATTTGCATGAGTTATAGTCTTACCTGTAGGGAAGTATGAAAAGTGTGAAGTATGAAGAAGTATGAAGAAGTATGGGAAGTATGAAAAAGGAATTGTTTTGGAGGAATCCCATGGTTGAAACATGAAACTTGGCTGCATGATACCCAAAAAACAACAACCACCATGACATGTTTTATGGTGGATTTTTTCATTCTGAGTGCCACATGGAACCCATCATCTTGGCAGCTCTTTCAGCAGACAGAACTGAAAGACAAAATGCCTTCCCATCCAGCCCACCCTGTCCTCTCTAGATCACACAAAGCACATTTTTTGAGCAGTGTTAGGACTTTATTTACTCCAGGCAAAGGCACAGTTCTCTCCAGCCTGAAGAGCATCACCAATGGGAGCTTTGGTGAAGCCTGCAATCAAGGCCTAAGAATTCAGGTGTGAGTTATTAAAAAAGCACAATACCAATCTCATATTATGATGATGATAATGTGGTACCTTTTCCTTCCTTCTGACATCTCTTTCTTTGTACAATACATTTTCTGCTCTCGCTTGTAGCTGGGCAGGGATTGCCCTTTGCTGATGGATGCTGTACGATCTCTCTGACCCTTACTTCATTTCCTCTTTTGAAACCACATGTTTTTCCTTTCTTTGTGCAAGGGCTCCATGGACTCCACTCACTAGCTTCACAGTGCACTGCAATAAACATAGGACAAACTGAGCCTGGCCAATATATTTTTGTATACACAATACATATGGTACATTAATTTTATTCTGCATCAGCCAAAAGATGGTAAAAGCTAATGGAATTAATCAGCAGTGTCCTACACCAGTGAATTGACAGAAATTGGACAGCTGAGGATATACAGCACAAAATAATGTCAAATAATTATGTTGGTTACTATTTTCTACTTGCTGTTTTGTAATTCCATTCCTGAAACAAGGCAACAACAATACAATTGGTCTCAATGAAATCAATTACTGGGGTTTGTTCTTAGGCTCCTTTGGTTTGATGCAGGTACAAACCCTTGTAACTTCAGTGGAATTAAAGTTTGGTCATGCCTGTGTGAAAGGTGAGTGAAGTTATTGGGTCAAGCTGCTGCAGCTGGTCTCAAAGGTATTGAATTTGGAAAAGGGCCAACCTATATCAAGAGACTCAGTAGGAGTCAAGTATCTTTGGTGATCTGCTGCTTGATAGTCAGATTAAGTTGTGAAAGAGCCATCATCTGTAGTATATACAAGCTGGAAATAGGCAAAGCAGAGGAGAACTCGGATTGGGATGGGGTTTCGAGCTTTTTCGAACAGTGTAGGTTACAGTTTCTAAACTAGAGTGATGTGAATGTGCATCCTGTATTATTTGGAATTCAAAATGTGTGTCACTGCACACTTGTCCAAACAGTGTAAACAAAAATGGGAGTAACTTTGGAAGCTGAACAACATGCTCTTAGTAGCTATCCTTCTCTTGATAAATGATAGTAAATATTTATATTTACTTTATGTATAACTGCATGTTTAAGACTATAAATCATCACTGAAGAAGGAAAGATTTCCGGCCCCTATAAAAGGAGAAATTTGTAAGCCAGCATTTTTCCAGCTCCAGAATTTACTTCTGAATTTTCCAAAACCTAGAAAATATAACTGACTTCAGGCAATCTCTGAGCCTTCCTTCAGTGAATTATCATGTGGGTCATTCTTTTTTGTATTACACTGGGGCTGTCCTGTTAAAATAATTGGCTTTCACGTGCACAAAAAGGTTCTGTTTTTACTCCATAGCTTTAAATGGCTTTTCTTAGTTGAGTCTGACTCATTGTTAAAGCAGCTAAGTGTACAGCACTTGGAAACAGCCACCAATAAACAAAAGCAATCCTCTGAATTTCTTTCAAAGATGAAAGTCTTTGCTTGAAAATAAAACCGTGAAAGCCTACACTACCACCTGAACTAATATATATTTGAGAAGGAAAATGCCAAACTTGAGCACATTATTTTTATTTCTACATTACTTCCCCTCCAAAACACTTGATGCCAGGGAGAGCTATGTGCATGATACTGTGGGGGAGGAGATTTCCATCATGGCCAGACTGTGCCTAAGTGCTCCCTGGTTGCTAGTGGCTGAAGAGGTTACTGCTTGCGCCATAGTTCACAGCTCTCAGCCACCACAATTCACAGCCAATGTACTAAAATAATCTGAATGCTGCTGCAGCTTTGGCGTGCCCATGGCAGGGGATGCTAGCTGCACCAGCCCAGACACAAATATATCACTCAGTCTTCCTTCAGTTGAAGGGGTGGCAGAGGGAGGGAGCAGACAGTTAGGTGTGGTGACCTCCAAAACTGACCCTGAGTGAATAATCGGAGCTTGTGAGTCAGAAGCTGTAGATACAAAAGGAGGTCTCTTTTCCACAGCCAGTGAGTCACAGTGACATCAATCTCTACTGCTTCAGTGTCAGTGCCACCCTATTTGGTGCTTTATTTTCATCCTCATTTTCTGGACTCGGGTGATTATGCACATATACCATATTGGGGATTTTTTTTTTTTGGCAGGGAGTATTTCCTTAATATTTTAGTTGCTAGCCTTCACCTTTGAGAAGGTAAGCTTCAAAGTGGTGTCGCATGCATGCTTTGAAGATGCAGGGAGTACAAGGGAGCTAAGCCAACTACATATGGGGTCTGACACTGGGGTTTTGAACCTTTGATGTTAGTGGTGCTGCATAACAATGTAACAAAGCAAGTAAGAGATGTATGTCATTCTGCCTCAGGGCAGACCAAACAGGCCATGTCTTCTGTGGCAGAACGTCAAGGCTGTGTTTGTGGGCCACAACCAAGTTTGTACCTCTTGTGAAGCGGCAGATTTAGGCAATACCTTGATTTCTTTGTGCTGGGGAATACATGTTGTTAGGCAGAACATTTTCAAGTTGCACTTCCCTGGTGTTGTAAGTGGACATGCCTTCCTTAGATTCCCCAACCCTATAAGAAAACCAGGCAGGATTGCAGGGACTGGACTTACCGATGCTAGTGCACTCCATCGTGTGGTTGTTGGCTTCCAGCCCATCAGGACACTTTTCAAGGCACTTTCCACTGTATAAGTAAAACCCACTTTTACACTTTGTGCAGAAGTTTTTGGTGAAGCAGGTATCACAGTCAGCTTTACATTCTGAAATGCAAACAGTAAACAAAAATGTTGTTGCTCTTTGACATGATATAGCATGGGCTCTCTCACATGTACAAGAATCACACAATTCTAGCAATGTCAATCTTCAAAGGAAGCAAATTATATTTAGATCTTCTTCATGGCCTGTACACACAGTGAGGCCAGCCACAAATGACTTTGGCATGGGTGAAGGTTTAAAAAGGATTGTCTGATGCTGAACAGCCTCACACTGATAATCTTCTTGAAGACCTATGCAAATGACAGACGGAGCACAGCACGTGAGAATAACAGTATACTGCTTCTGCCCTACACTGACAAAGCACAGGGGCACAGGTACCGGGTCAGCTCCACAGTATCTATCTCCATTCATCCAGGAGAAATAAAAGGATGCCAGAATTTAGAATCTACTTAGGACTGTTTTGAATCAACATATCTTTCTTTTTTCTTCAAATGGCTCCCTGATGTTCAATCAGATGTCCTGTAGTATTTCATGTATTCTCTATATGACTACCCAAATTTGCATTACTATTTCCCAGTTCTCAGAAACTTTTAGGAGAAATGCATAAAACCTTATGTATGGCACAGCTCATACCTGATATGCAAGGCCACACACTGCTAAAAAGTGAGCAAATACTTTACAGTGTCAAGTTACTCTGTAAGACTTCACTCTGGGGCCCATTCATTAAATAACTTTTATTACCAGGTAAAAACTGGGAGAGTTTCTTGGCCGTCGCTCTTATGTTTTTATACCACCTGTGGGATTAAAAACAATGAATTCAACAACAAAAAGAGGAGTGGGGAGGACATTGAGATCTTTTCCAGTTCATTTATGGTTCGAAATCCATACTGGGGTCAAAATGTTGCCTGAGTGGTAAAGAATAAAGTTGGCTTCGCTGTCCCCCAGCCCGGAGACAACATGAATCAGTAAATTCCCCCAAATCAGGCTGAAAGCCGACCAGCTGAAGCCTGGCCAGCTTCTACAGGCATTTAGAGGACTACACTGAGTGTGAGACAAGCTATAAAGAGGCCAGGGCAAACCACAGCTCCAAAGAATGCCACCTGCCATCTTGTCTCCTTGTCTCAGGGGTCAGGCAGGTAAGGGCAGAGGGTTAAACAGGTCCAGCTACCAAGATTCAGCATTCCTCGGTCCCGGCTTGCTCTTCGGTGATGCTGGCATTCCCTTGCTGCTGGGGGGGCAGTGCCTGGTGCCCACCTGTGCTTCCTTTTCACATGGGGTTGTAGAGGAGGAGGCCATCACGTGGGTTCTAGGCAGGTCATTCATGCAGAGTTGGGAACCCTGAGCTTTAGGCCATTTTGTGATCTTTCACCTTAGCTTCTTGCTTGGGTTAATATTTACTGCACTACTATAAGGAACTTAACATTAAAGACATGGCCTGTCTGTCTGCTTCTCTGTTGACTTGGCTCCTAAGGGGACACAGCATTCAAGAGAAAACAAACAAATCCATGAGCTTCCCCTTTCCCCAACACTTACTTGCACACTTATTGATGTCAGGATACCGTGTCCCATAATATCCGCTTGGACACGAAGAAAGACATACTCCAATCTGTTTCATGCCAATCCTCTCCAGAACAAAAAAGAGCCTGGGCTTACATGACAGGCATCCGTTGTAGTCAGAACATGTAGCACACCCTCCTTGGCAACCCTGGCTCACGTTAGGATGCACTGAGAAGACAAGCATTAAAGAAAACAAATTGTGAGAGAACAGGACATTAGACAAGATCATGAAATAATGGTTCTTCTGTACTTGGGAGGGTGGGCCATCCGTCTCTCTGACAGCTTTCAAAGATTGCTTCATTTTTCTCTGTATCGCTTTTGACCTGACTTTCCATTTCAGAGATTATTTCATTGGCATTACAAAAAAAAAAAAAAAAAAAGGCAGCTCAGCTAATATTTTCACATCTTGCAGAAATAGCTAACAGCAAAAGATATTTGAAATAGATTATATGAAACAGCAGTATCCTAGAGAACATTTATTTTTCTTTTCTTTACTTTCAGTGGCTTTTCTGCCTTTAATGCATTTAGCTCAGCAGATGAATACATGTTCACTTACCCTTGCTTTTCCTAGCTGGATGATTAAAAATCAATCTAATGTATAATTTCCTTCATTGACTAAATGCCATTTGATTAAGTTCTGCTGTGCAGGAATATGCCCTTGTAAGATTGGACGATAATTTGCCTTAATAAAAAGACACAGGAGAGCCACACTTCTCACCCTCCTTCTTTTCCTGGAATGTTCTCTCTGGCATGTTTTTAATCTCTAACAATTACAACCTGATGTTTAGACTTAACTGTGGCATTTACCCTGCTCCAGTCCCAGCATGGAGCATAGGTAGGATTATATTTGTCTTTCAATTGAATTGTTCTAATTCTTCAGACAAGGAAAGGGAAACTTTTTACACTCACTGCTTAAATTCTTCAGGGGCTTGGTGGTAGCAGAAAAGAGGATGCTATTGCAGACTTATCTTTTCAGTAGCAGACATTAATCAGTGGTAGAGAATAAAGTTTTGCACCTTTCTGTACTTTAGAAGTTGTTACCTACTTTTAATTTTTACTTTTAATTTTTTCCTACTTTTAATTTTCCTGTAAAAAATAATTAGCACCAAGTAGCTGCAGACCCTGTGTCCCCTCTTTTTTGGCCTTGTCTTGTACAAAAACTACAGGCATTTTTCTAAGTGTAAGCTTTCCTTTCTCAGCCCGAGACATCTGGTTATATTTCATATATAGGAGAAACGCAGCCTTTATTTACTTTTGTAACTTGTATTTGTAAATACCAGAGGCTTCCTGTTCTGCCTTCTCCTCAGGCCAGGGATAATTTTATAAATACGCACATGCCATGCTTTGATTGTCTATTTTAGTGCTTTGATTTAATATTGCTCTGCAGACACTGCTAAATAGCTTGCACACACAATGAATTTGCTTTTGTCAACTCCCTTCTGTGGATCCCTTGGAACAGAAGTTTGTATGAATCCATGGCTTATGTGTTGAGAGGCACCACTGCCTGCTGCTCAGGTGGGTTTGCCTAGCAAGGAAGTTCAGGAATACCTCTGTACTTTGTTCACTTACACTCTTGGCAGAAAAGACATGTCCCATGAATGGGAAAAGCACTCTTCTGTGCTCTGAGGTTTCACTGACAAGTTCTGCAGCCTGAAGAACCTCAAAGGGAATTCAAGTTCACTTTTTCTCTTTCATTAATAAAATGAGGAATGAGAGTTATTTCTCTCTGTAGGGCTGGACAGGTAGGAGAAGTGCAAACTTTGACCCTGATGTGCATAAACAATTCCAGTGAGAATATAAGAACCCAATTCTCTGTGTGCCCCAAAGTACCCATTTTGCAGCACAGCCCAGAGGAAAGTGTTTTTACCATGAGGACACAGCACCAGTATGAGAATAAACGGCATTCTGCATAGTGAGAAGTTGCAACATAAATTCAGTTATCAGACTTGCTTTCACTAGACTCCCAAAATACTGAGTACTAAAAAAATATAACATTTCTGCCTGAAAATATTCTGTCTGAAAAAGATACAGAGCTTCTTGATTTTGAAAGTAAGAACCTAGAAAATAGTTTTTCTTTTAAAGTTAAGGAAAACAGCCTTGCCTCTCTCTCCTCTGTCTTGTGGATCTTGTATGAAACTACTTTCAAAGGAAGACACAGTAATGTGATCTAAGAAGCCGATATTATTTAAAAACTATTTGTGACTTTCCTTCACTAAGTCTGACAGTTAGATGAAAAAGCTGAAATACAAAATATTTGTCATCAAAGCTGCTCTATAAAATACGGATGATCATTTTTGATGGGAAACATATTATGTGTGAGCACCTGTGACACGTCATTATGAATAGATTCTCTTGACAGAGAAAACATTATGTGCAATGGCTCTGAGGTCAAGCTGTGCATGTGAGGCGAGACAGGCAATACTTTATTATCAAAATATGATAATTCTCTATAGCTAAGATCCATTACAATTTCCATCTCCCCTTTAACTGCAGAAGTATTAAGTGTGAAATAATATGTACTCCTAGCTATTTCCACAATTCCTGCCTCTTTTAATGCATTCCAGATACTTCTTATACAAATAACATTGCAAAAAGGGGGGGAAGCCTGTAGTTCCAAATGGTGAATTTTCTTACTAGTGTTATGGAGCAAGGCATAAGATAAACTATGCAAGTCAAGCTGCATTTAAAGGTTGATTTCATGTCATGTTATAACTAAAAGTGTGAAGCCAAATAAGCTCCTGTTCTTGAAAATTCTTAAAGTCTTATTAAAAAGACAGAATTAATATTTTGATTTAAGTAAGCATTTTTTCTCTTAAAAGCTGTTAAAAGGATGCTTTTTTTTTTTTATTGTCTCCAACTGTGCCTGGCATTTCTTTGAGACCTGTTTCTGTACCGTATCTGTAATAAAATAGTCTCTCATTGCACTTGCTCTGAATGCTAGGTAGACCCTTATTCTGTCTCAGGCAACAATTAAAGCAGGGACAGCCAAGTGCTCCAGGAATTGACACTGTTTAAAAGCATGGCACTGGGCTTTGTCACTGAACCTAGGAAAAAACAAATGGTGGAGCATGTTTGAAATTAGGCATCTCTAAGCTGCAGCTGAAGATCTCATTCTTGTTATGCCTTAGCCTCCTCCCTATCTAGTTCAGATCCATATGCTTGCCTGATCTCTGTAACGTAGGGCCCTCCCCTCCTGCAAAAACCAAGTGGGATTGAAGGGGTTCCAGAAGGAAACAAACTCAGGCTCTTTCCAGAAGCAAACTCAGGCTCTAAAACATATTTCTGACACAAGGAGGGAATTTATCACTGCTGGTTACAGAACCGTCCCTTACTATTCCTCTCTCATTGCAGCAAAGTGTTAGCACCTGCAGATTCCACATGCTTCAACAACTGCACGCCAGAACCCCAAGGAAGCAACTAGAAGTTTTATCCCTTTTCTCCCCATATCAGAAACTGTGACCCCAGAGTTTAAGTGATGTCCTGGGAACATAAACCCTATCTGGTGAAATCCAGTCATGGTACACAGGGTATAAGCATTTCTTCAAATTTCTGTGCTTAGGTCAGCAGTAGAAATGGGTAAGTAATGTATATCCACTTTAAGAAATGCTTTGAAGTCTGTAGGTGAAAAAGCATTAGAAGAGCACAGACCACTTCTGTTAGCCACAAGTGTAGTTAGATGTGGTAAGAGGGTCAAAGAGAGGTCCAAAGTCTTGGCAAAGAGTCAGGCACTGAGGTCTCATAGGTTAGACACTGGCTGCAGAACCAGGAGGTATGGACAATAGCATTGCAAACAGGTCCAAGAAATGCTCTTGCTAAATACTCGTGCTTGAACCACATTGTTTTTGGTGCAACCTGCTCCATTATAAAGACATATAAAATGAAATACAAAAATTTCTCCACAACCTTCAGAACTGACTTCAGTGAGGATGAGGTATTCTATGCATGGGCTGTAGAGATGACCCTACAGCCATCCAGCACTTCTGCCCTCTAGTATTCAAACACTCTGAGCACAGTGAAATCATAGGCTCTCAGGGATGAAAAATGCAGCACAGCAATGAGCAAAGCAAGTGGTGGGAGCCCAGAGACCCACAAAGAAGTTCTTTCTCATCTCTTAAACAAATATCAGCCAGGAGTAGTACAAAGTATGTGCAGACTTGTTGGTACCTATAGCCAATAAATCTGTCCTTCCTTTTTTTCTTTTTATCAAACTTAAATACTGGAAATTAGAGAAGACCCTAAATTAATATTGAACTATTTTCCTGTCTGCCTTTAAACTCTTTTTTTTTCTCAGAGGCCTCTTTTTGTGCGAGACATTTGTCCAGATACTACTTTTAAATCTCACTAGCAAATGAAATCTCAGAATATTTTCCAAAGCTCTACTGTGGAAACAATGAGACGTGGTCTCTATTAAAAACAGAAAGTTAAGGATAAGGAGCTTAATTTGAATCTGAACTTCCAATGATGAGGTGCTAGACTTTGACCATATGCAGCAAATAAATTCTAAACCTTTGCAATGACATTTTTCAATCAGTTTTACTTTATTTTTAGATTAAAATGTATGGGTTTAAAAGAAAAAAATCAGAAAACAAAATGGAGGAGGAATTCAGCTGGGCATACATTCTGACAGCCAGAAGAAAAGCTCAGGGTAGAAGAATATTCTTTGTCTATTTGCTGCAGCTGAGATGCACTGATTCATCACTGCTCTCCAAAGACAAGATGTCCATTTAGAACTTCGCTCTTGTAATGGATGTGTTAGGCAAATGAAATCCATCCCTGCTAGAGAACTGCTGATACTCCTGGTTTCGCAGGCTTACGCATTCTCACAGGAAATATTTTCACAGCAGAGCTGCTCTGGAATTTGGCCTTCCCAGCTGGGCTGCGCCTTGCCGCAAGACCCAGACCCCACCTCAGCTTCACCCAGCATGCAGCACCCACACAGACACTAGCCCTTTGGGTGGTGTCAATTTGGGATGGGATATCCTCTGAGTTCTCCTGTTGCTCGACTGCTCTGTGTGCTCACTAGCATTCCTTTCTTTTTCTCTTGCCTGGTGGGAAGCAGCTGCCTGTGGTGGTGGCCTGAAAACAATACTTCATGTAAAGCAGAGCTACTCTTAATCATGTGGACTGTCCTTTAGGCAAATGTAAACAGCATTTGGCAGTCAGCTCTTCTAATGAGAAAGTCATTAAAGAATTCAGTTTGCAAACCACAGCGTATTTCCTCAGAGTCTTTCTTGGACAGCATTTCCTTGTGTAGAAATGCATCAGAGGTGGGACGGACAATGGTGTGGCAAAAACGCTGAACCAGTGTGTAGTCAACAGGCAGTTATGGAGCAAGGACAAAGCCCAGGAGGGGTGGGACAGTACCAGGACAGCCAGTATGCATGGGTTCAATAAAATTGTATTATCAATGCTCGATAGATTGCCAGCTTGGGCCAAGGTGAAATCTGAGCTCAGTCTTGCAGGCTAAGCTCTGCTTGATCACTTGGCCTTAAATCACCTGCAGGGACTTGGTGTGTTGTGATGGTAGAGCAGCTGGGCTCTGTGGGGAAGATAGACCCATACATGACAATTACTACATTGGATTGGCCATAAGTTTTCTGGAATGCAACTGAACCAGTAGTTCAGTGATAGCTGAGGAATATGGACTCTCTGTCCGGCCTCCTCAAGATCTACAGGAGTATGAGGCAGCCGCAAAACAGGGAAAGAGGAAAAATCAGTCTAAAAGTCAACTGTTAAAGCCTTAATGTCTCCTGTTTCTCTTCGTGATTTGTGCTTCCCAAATACTTTAAGATTTCTTTCTAGGAGGGTGGTAACTCCCCGAGAGATTTGCTTGACTTTGATTTTACACAGATCATTGTTGCTTTCTGTGGTACAAAACGTAGCAAAGATGATCCTCAAGTGTCCTCCTATTTTAAAGGAAAAAGATCCCACGAAGACTGAAAAAAAATTACCCAAACATCTGCCTGGCTTGACAGAATGTTTTCCTCCTCAAGAGGCACTTCACATCTGAGGGAAAAGAAACCAACCTATTTTGTTCACCAAGTGTCAACAGTTCTAAAAAAGCAACAGAAACATGAGTATGGGACTGTCCCACAGTCTCAAGGAGTATCTGTTACTGTTTTGTAGTGGTGTCTATGAGCAAGGAGGCTCTCAGCCCAAATGGCCAAGATCTCACTGGCGATTGCCTCATCATCATTAAACACATGTCTGGCAGAGTGATCCTGAAAATTAAGTATACTGGCAGCCAGAACACATTTCCCCTGAATTTGGTTAGAAAGAGCATCAACAGGCTGAAAAATCTCACCAAGGGTGAAGAGTTTTGTGCAGTCTCCTAGCATCTTCAGCACAACAGAAATCAGCCACAGCAACCACAAATGGCTCCTTGTCATTCCAGAGAGTTTTGTAAATAAACTGAAAAATTCTTTTCATGGAGAGAGAAGAGAAATTGACTTTTTTCCCCCCACATACTACAGAGCACCACCAAAATTCAAGGATACAGGAAGTTTAACTAGTATAGGAACCAATAAGGGTCCCTGAGACAAGCTGCTTTAAGCACCCTGGTAACGATGGTAAAGGTAGGACCAGGCCATGCAATACCTTCTCACATCAAGTTCTAAATCTTAGAAGCAACTACAGATCTTGCTTTTAGAGTCAGCTGTAATTGTTTCCAATACCCAGCCTTCAAGACTATACATTATGATTTTTTTCTAAAAACATAGATCTCAGTTACTTTATGTCCTTATTGTCTAGATAAAAAGAGTTGTTATAGAAGGGTAAGTATGCCACTATGAAGAGTAGTAACCTAATAGTTGTATTAACCACCATGTCATGACAGTTGTGAGACTCATCTACTTGCAAAGAAAGCATCTGTGCTCAGATAAAAAGGAGATGTGAGTTTTGGAAAGAGATTATATTTGATGCACATATATTTAGACAGTTCTTTAGTACTGTAATCCTGCAAGATGCTGTCATGAAGACCCCCAGCTGATTTTACACTGTTCATACGCACACATAACTGGTTTTAAACAAAGTTGTCAACATCTCTGTGACTCCCTTGAGTCCCCAATGTCTTTTCTAAAAGAAATGCATGCTTCTACCAACTAAAAATATACATTCTTTGAAATATGCAGTCTTTCTGCTTGATTTGCTGCTTCATGGTAGTGCCCAATCTACCACTTATGTGTTTCTAACAAAGCTCATTGATGCTCAGGTTGTTCTGGTGGTAGCAGAGCCTATCCCCCACACACCCCATTTGTTTCCCCTGTTTTGTTCTCTTAATATACTGGAGACCTTTATTGTTGTGTATTACACAGATGCTCATGCATTTCCAAGCTGTATAAGGATCACTCAGCTCATACTGTCAACATTACACAACTACAGTAGCATTTGCAAGTTTCTTGTTTCCCACAGGGTCTTTTGAGACCAGAGTTTTTCTCTCAAAGTTTTGTTTCAGTAACCACAGAAAGAACAGCAGGATGTAACAGATTTTACTTTCCATGCTGGGGACTAGGGAGAAGGGTTTAGACAGTAAAAGCCTGTAATCCCATGTCGAAACTATGATTTTCTACTACCATGTTTATAGCATTAAAAAATTAATAAGACAGACAGCAAGCCAGCCCACTGCCTTGGCAGTGCTCAGATGTGCCTTTGGTCAATTACTTAATATCCTCTCAATTTAGTGCATTTTTTTAAGTGGAACTGATCAAAAGTGTGTACTGAATGAAATAATTTTTTCTGTGTAATGATTAAATTCATACCATACTGAAGCTAACTGAAGCCCTGAAGTATGTTTTTTGCAATGGAACTATTCTCACTGATGTCTGCAAACTTTAAATGGAACCTATCTCTTTAAATTCAAGACACATCAAGATTTGCATGCAGAGTATAGACACTAAGGAGTACCACAGTGCCAGAGAATCTCTAAAAATTGTATTCTACAATTTGTAACAAAGAGAAACTCTGATCTCAAATTTTCATTAAGGAAAAAGGCTAACTTTTCTAGGCTGACTGGGCCGTCCATCCATCAATGACACAAGTTGAAATTAATAACTGAAGTACTAACTCTAGTGACTGCTTCTGGGCTGCAGTAGTAATGCATATGCTACTAATACTCAACAAATGATGATCAAACTGCTTTTATCTTTCCCTCATGTCACTGGAACTCAGGCTAGTCTAAAAGAAAAAGAAGTCAAGGTTTTTGAATGCAAAACATGAACAGTATGATATGAAGCTGAATGCAACTCTAAAAAAAAACAGACAAGAGACATCATCACCACCCTGCTTGGACTCACTGATGAAAGTCCTGGCCCACTAAAGTCAATGGCAAAGCTCCTATGAAGAGACAGAGATGAGGATTTCACTTATTTCTTAATTGATATTTGGGTAGTCCAACCTAGTCCATCCTAGTAGTTGTCTGATTTTTACAGGGCAATGTGATTGGATGGCCTTGTTTAGATTGGGATTAAATAATACAATGGGTGAGATTTAAGTAGGCATCTAAATCTTGAGAAACTGAGTCAGTTTAACAGCTCCGTGTGCCTGGCTCTTTTCGTGAAGTAGCTATGAATGGCACGTAGTTAGGGCTTGTTTCATCACCCCTTCTGCTCTGCCCTCCCTTTGAAGTCTGAGCCTTTCCCTCCCAACCAGCTTCACTGCAGCACACACTGACCCACATGAAAGAAATTTAGCGCTCACACCGAGCATCATTCACTTCCCCAAAACCGTAATACATCTGACATCACTGCAATGATACACAACAGGCAGTTTACCGTCAGGCTACAGCTGTGCTACAAAGTATTTGAGCTGAATTATTGGGGTGCTGATGATGAAATCAAGGCTATCATCCATTTTGTGCTTAAGCAGGTTCATTTTTTATGTGGTGGTATACCACCACTTCCCTGGGGATTTGCATGCCAGTCAGCTCAGTTGATTGCAAGAGAAAATGAATGAAAATTAATTAAAACTGCTTGTTTTTGTGTTTGTTTGTTTTTAGTTAATATATGATCTGTAATAGTATGTTTTTTATCCCAAATACAATTAACAGTTTAATGATGGTGCATCAAACTTTCCAGATAGTTAAACTAATTGAAAGCTTATGCACAAGCTGTATTTGAAAAGAGAAACTGCAGACCGCACATGGGTGTAGGAAACTGTTGTAGCTGGTGGCTGCACAGACCAAATGCCCTGTTGTCCCTTTGCTGCCACCTCCAGAGTACAAATCACCCCCTGCAGTTACTGGGTCAATGCAGAATGGATACAGGTCCCTCGTACACACCTTCACCCTCATTCTTCTTGTTAAGAGGAGCCTCATGGCTACCACCTCCCTGGCAACCTACGGTTAAAAGATACCAGGCTGCTCCAGCCTTTCGAGAATGCCATGGAGAGGATGTGCAGCAGGGAAATCAGATTAATCGATTAAACATCTTTACAAATGTTTTGTTTTACTCCAGTGTCTGCCCATAAGGATGACTCCCAGGGAATGACAGGAATGCTATTTCACAAGGACTTTTGAAAGTGGGATTCATGTGAAATTGCCATACAATGCAAAAAATTAAATATTCCACAAGAATTAAAAGATAATCTCCTCTTCTTCACTTTGTTGGGAATACTTGGTTTCGGTTATTTGAAAAAATTGTTGACAAAATTTTGTTAAAGCTTTTTAGCAAAATATTTCTACTTTTAAAGAGTGACATGTTCTAATGGAATTTTATTACATCAGTGATTGCTCAAGTGGCTTTAATTTGAAATAGTGATAGCAATATAGGAATTATAAGATACAAAATTTCAATTTAAAATAAAAAAGTGAAATAAATAAATAAACCGAGGCCACCTATTGACAATATTATGTAAAGAAAAACAACCCCCTAAATTTAGATAATTATATATAAAATCAAGAATTAAGTACCTAGGAAATATAGGGTTAGTATTATCAGTCTTATTAAACATTTTGCAGTAAGAACTGTAAAGTCAAAGGTTTTGGAGCCACTTTAATGTTTCTCTACAACAGCAAAAAAAAAAGTGGGAAAAAAAAATTAGTTTGTCATTGAAATCAATTTAGCTTAAACTCTAGCAAAAGGCATTTGGAGAGATTAATGGGTAACCTATTAATTATAAATTTTAAGGATGACTTTTTTATTTGTCTCATATATTATTTAACATTGCTGATGCACATCCAAAATGGCATCTGAACTTTTTATGCATAACTGAAGAAGTCTTAAAACTACACTTTTGCTAAGGTATTTCACTGGTAACAATGGTAGGAGTCATATAATTTAGGCTGGATCACAGCAGCATCCTGAATGTGCATGTTTAACCTTACCCTGCGCATGCAAGTACAAATTTGTGAGACGTGTCTTCCTACGCAAAGTGCTGCACAAGGAAATGATCCATTTGCTGTTTCATGTCCCAAGAGAGATACCTTTTCGGGTGACAGATGCCTTAGTCAGCTTGCAAAATTTCCTTGGCACTTTGCAATGTGTTCTGTTGAAGAACATTTTTCTAATAGCTACAGCAATGAGGAAGAGAGGACTGTTCAGTTCTGTTTTGTCACGTTGTAATATAATCAAGTTAAGCTGACGCAAAATAAATGATAGAAATAGAATTCATTACTTCAAATAGAACTGCCTAATATAAGTTATACCAACAATTAGTTAGGCTTCAGTGAAAACCAAACATCCCTTAGATATTAGAAAAACATGAAATCACAGCAGTTATTTTTAAAGCATCCAATATGACGAATATTTGGCAGCTTGACTGGTGGCTAGTGGCTTGCGGCACCACGTTGGGCTGCCATGAGACAGGGCTCGGATATGAGATGACCGCAACAACACCACTCAAAATGCCAGGCTGCTGCAGAAAATTTGTGCTAAAAAATGTCACAAGCAGATGCCAAAATGGAATAAGTGAAAGGAAAGGCTGAACTGTACCCTAGTATGAAAACATCCTTCTTAACTGGCTCCTTGACTTCCTGAGGCTGCCTGAAGCAAGTCAAGCCATTTGCTCTCGCAGAGGCAGCAAACTGCCACACCGAGTACCTCACAAGTACATGCCCCTAGTGACAGCAATCAAAATTATACATGAAGGGATCCAGTCATGGGTAGAATGATGGACGCAGTTATCAATCTGTAATTTGTAGACTACCAGAGCTCTGTGTAATGTTAGAAATGAGGAAAAATTATTGCAATGGTACCACTGCCCCACCCCCAGAGCAAAAAAATACACAGTCCAGTACACAGTATAGAAGAAAATGAAAGTCATAGGTGAACTTTCAACATCTAGTTACTCTGTCTTTCTCTAACAGCACCACTGAGTTATGTGAGAAAGTTAGGGGGTTTTGGATTTGAAAGTTGGTAAAGTTGCCTGGTTATGGTCCCTTTCTGGCGTTGGAAAGTTGAAAGTATTAGCATCCATAAAACCAGGGCCTCCAGTGAGACAGTTGATCTCCTGCTTCATTCCTATGTCTATACCTTGTTTTTCAAAATGGTTGTGGAAGATGCAGGTGGTCAGAGGTCTGACAATGCAGCTATTTATTCAGGAGTCCAATCAAAGGATTGCTGCTTCACTTCTAGAGCCAAACTTAGAAGTTTTGGTTTTGTCATCTTTGGGCTTCAATTTTTTTGTCTGCAAAGGAGAAATGATACCTATCTCTTAGGATTGTTGAGGTGTTTAATTTATGGATGTTTACAATATGTCCTCAGCTTTGGCTGAAATTCCTGGCTTCTCTGCAAATGCAAGCCTTCATGAGTGAGTCTACTCCTGGCACCACATTAAACCGTGTTTTATACTGGGTTCTTTCATATACATCAGATTGTTATGGGCACAACTACTGAGTCATGGGTGCAAGTGTGGTAACAATTTATTGTAGTCATTCGCACAACATTTCCATGCACAGATTTCAAAGGCAGACTGAGACAAGTTGAGAAGCCAGTTCTTTCAACTTTCTGATTTCTACTCTGTGACTGAAGAGATTAGATTATTGGAAAACATGCTATTAGCACTGGCTTGCAGCCAAAGGGTCTGCTATGCATTCTGCAAGGGGTGCTGTACTTGCTGTAAATTAAGGAAAAGAGCTGGGTAAGTTACTCCAGCGAGGAATGTTCCACTTGGGAATTGTTCACAGCAAATGAGAGCTGTGGTTGGTGAGCAAAGAGCAACAGGGAGAAGAAAAATAACAAAAAAGGTCAGAAATTTCAGGGAAATAAAAGACCCTTTTTCTCTCTACACCGAGTTAACAAGCTTTAATGTTTCGTGATCCCTTTTATGCTTCTTTCTGCCTACCCAGGCCCAATTGGAAAAAAACAAACCAAATAATTACCATGTAAGCCCATGCTTAAATTCCTCCCCATTCAAAAAAGCACATCAGCTTATGGTTACCTTCACACATGTGTTACAGACTCCTTGACTTCAATTAGACTTAAATACCTGATTGAAATTAAGGACGCATTCTTGAATAGAGGCTGTTGTGCTTGGAGCAGACACATATCTTCCTGAAGTAGGCAAAAGCCTAACTCTTAACATACTAACTTTGAAAATAGTGCCTTGAACTTCTCAGTCATTAAGTAATTCAAAGTTTGAACCATTTTTATTTTTTAACTTTTCAATAGTTTTAGGTAATTTTGTAGGGGAGAAAAAAAAAATCAAAATATTTTCAATATAATGACCATATTTTCATGGTGTTCCAGAGAGCAAAACCATTTTCCTTTTCTCCTTTCTTTTAGCAGATTGGAAAAAAAGTCCCTAATACTACAGAGAAAAGCATAGCTATGTGAATTCAAAAGACTTATGAAAGGCTTCTAGTACTACTTCATTAACTTTTTAAAATTAATATTCCTTCATTTTAAATGACTGGTTTTATATCTGGGACTAAGATTCCTACAGTGCTTGGAGTCACCAGTCCTGTTTCTATGTATCTCAGTGTTAGACCAAACAAAGATGATAATTTCATTGCTTTTTGAATATAAAGATGTTCAACTTTTAGATTATTAAATAGTTTTTTCAGGGGTTACTAAACTATATCTTCATGGGAAGGCAAACAGATTGCTTTGATTTTAGTAAGAATCAAACCAGCATCCTATAAAAGGAGAGACTCAAGGCATGTCCATTAATCTCTAAAGTATCTTTTTCAGCTTAAATCTGCTGTTTGCTGTGTAATACTTTCCATACCAACATCATATGTAACACTCCATATGGAAAAAAGCCAGTACCACAAAGGTGTTCCCACAGAAAACTAGGGAGAGGTGTTCAAAGGGAAGCTAAGTGAAAAGGAGGCCAAACGATCAGGGAAAACGATTACAAAGTTTATCATGTACATGGCAAAAAGAAAAAAAAGTATAATTATTGCAAACTATTGTGATTTCAACTACCCTTAAAAACCCTGAGAAAATTATATAATCACATAGCAACAGCAGCAGTAACAGTAAGACTCCAAATATACGTGCAGTTCTGTAGGATCTTTCATCGTGTGGTCCTCAAAAGCACTTTATAGCAATCAACCAAGATGCAGCTCCATGATGCTAAGCAAATGTTCTAGGGGCCATGTTACCTTTCTCTTACATGACTTCAGCAGCTCTTTAACAACACAGTTTGGAGAAGAATGGGAATGCACTACCTGTTTGATGGCTGCTATGACCAGTCTGAACTGAGACATTTGGAGGATCTCTGGGATTGAAAATGTGACTAACCAGCTAATGCAGCTTGGTTGCTATCAGCCTTACTCTGCTTTACATTGCAAGGAGGAGGCATAGCTATCCCAAAGCCCATGCTGAAGCAATAGTTCAGTACTAGAGATTAAGAAGTGCATCACCTCACTGCTGTTTTCTTTCTCTGAAGATCTCTAAGTTTTAAAGTTGTTGCTTCATAATGCCTGAGAGCTGCTGGTGATAGGTAGGGCATAGCAATGAAGGAAACTGGCACTGGGATGTCTTCATGGTCTGCACTTTCATCAGGAACAATTTCTCAGTCACAACACAGGGACAGCACTGTGTTAGACCCTGCCCCAGTTCTCCTGTTATGACATTGTAAGCAAAGAACAGGCACATGAAAGTTTACTACCAGAGGTCTTCTGCTGGCATAGAACAGGGCTGAACTCAGATACGCTAAAGCCTCAGTCACGCCTGCTCTTAGAGATAAAAAAGCCTAGCAAAATCTGCATCTAGATTAGTGGAGTCTTTCCTTCAAAACCAACCCTGTCTGAGGCACACTCCACAACAGCACCTCATTCTCTAGGCAAAAAAAAGAGGCAGTCTGTAATAAAGCATTGCCCCTAAAATATCTATGCTATAAAGCTATTTGCTACTGGAAGTAAAGGCATCAGTGTAGCAAGTAAAGAGATCAATGGCTGGAAATAGGTATCAGTGAGATTCCACTGCATTTATTAAGACAAAATTCAGTAAGTCGTGGTAGCTGAAATCATTGCAGCAGTCTCAGGGAGGCAGTATAATCTCAGATGCATGTACATTTCAAATAAGAGATCAGACATCTTTCTAAAAGCATGCTGTATTTATCCATAAACTGTTCTGCCTGAGAAAGGAACTATTGAGTGTGTCCAACACATTATGCTAGGCACCTTCAGACACCCCTTGTTGCTGTACGCCTGGCTAGGGTAAGCCAGTCTAGGCTTAGCATTTTACCTTAAGATAACATCAGCAATATCATTGTTTTCTTACTCACACTGAATTGTGTTATGCTCATCAATCTAATTCTGACGAGATTAAAAAAAAATAATAATTCTGGATAAAAGTAAATAAAATGGCCATATTTCTAATATAAGTTGACAATCCAGTATTTTCTTTGTGATTTGAGAACTACTTGTTTCACGGAAGTTTTCAGAACTAAAATAAACTCCGATTTCCTTAAAACAAACTCCACGTTGTTGCCTTGTGAAGAAAATTAGACTTTTGTGTCTAGTAAGGTTTCAATGTAGCATATCTACTGGATAAGGCATCAATGTAAACAAACAGATGGTAGGAGACTTGCTGATTTTATGATTATACATTTGTGCAGAATGGAGAAGGGGAGAATATCAAGAAAGTATCCTTCTGATTTCATGTAATTTCCTCTTGTTGAGTCTTAGCAATTCGTCTAATGCAGTTTAACATTCATATGAAATTACTGACAAAATAAGGAGCACCTTTTCATTTTTTTCTGCCTAAACATATATCTAAATTTCTTCAACTGTGTGGTCTCTTCCTCAGTTGGTTTACTCTTTATATCAGAGAAAGTTAAGAAAGCATTATTATTATTTTAAAGATGATGTAAAGATGGAGCTGTGTTTCATGTAAAAAACGGAATGAAATGATGCAAAACTCCTCCTTTTTAAAAAAGTTGAAGGGATAACAAGACAAGTTGTGCACCGCTCCTGTCTTTTATGAACTATGGCATATATTCCACTTCCTTCAAGCTAGCATCTTGGAGGAATGTTTGTGGTGCTGTCTTATACAGAACTTAAAGACACCATTACCCTAAAGAGCACGTTTCCTCAGCCAGTATGGCTGTGAACAAAAGAAGAAAAATTACCTTTATTATTATAGCCTCACTTTTTATACTTTTCTTTCATCCCCATTACACTGTGACTCCTGCTCTGAAAGTGTAATCCCGCCTGTCTGAAAGGAATCCCCCCTCGCGCTGTCCCCGGGGTATGCATTCACATTTGGGCTAAGTGGCTGTAAAGTACCTCTATTTTCAATCAGCAGTTTCACACTCAAATTCCCTGTGTTTAAGCTGCAACAGACCTTATGGCCATGGAACAGCAAATTTTGAGAAGCAATTGTTTTCATTGTAGTCAGGAAGTTGTAAGGTAAGTGAAATGGCGCACAGCATCACAAGCTTGAGGCAAAATGGTACCCCAGGAATTCCCCTAAAATGATGCAGAGTTAAAATGTCTGCTGCCCTTGAACGTTCAAGCTTGGCTTCAGAGTAGGAATTAAGAGCTCTGAAGGTTCGGTTGCCTTTTAACTACAGTTTAGGACCTCTGATTTTTTTTTATTCAATTTTACAAATTAAGGTGTCTGCACTTAAGGACCTGTGCAGGGATTTGTTTCCCCTTGTAGGTACTGAGGATTCGGACACCCACAATTGAGGCAGCTGTCCAGGCTCCTCAAGAGTCAATATGGATCTAGTCAGATTTAATTCTTCTATGGATGGAGAGGGGGAGATCCTCCGGGCTTGGGGACAACAGACTTTGTAGTCATTGGAGATGAATAAACAGTTCCAGGGCTCAGTCCATTTGAACTGTTTTAAACCTCTGCCTTAGGATGAGGTGGCCCAGGAGTTACCATTTTATGTCCAATGACTAGCTCAGTTGTTGATGTTTATACTTCCAATGTCTTCAGTCAAGGAATGCAGTGAAATTATTTATTTGAGCCAAATGTTACTGTCCAGTAAAAAAATTAACAGATCCCTGCCAAATTATCCAGTGAAGACATGTTGCTGGAGATAAAGAGGTCTGACCACCTGGACTTTAATAAGATTTTCAAGTAAGTGGTCTGTGTGTCTTAAAATGAGATCACTGCTGTTGGTTAGTCTTAGAAGAGAAGTTACTTGTCCCCTTTTCAATTTTTGAAAAAATATTACAATGCCCTCTTGCAAACCTTTCAAGAGGATTAATATGAAAAATGAACTGACATTTATACAGGTTTTGAAAGGTGCATTATTGCTGTTGCTCCTTGTTATTATTTTAAGGTGAATGCAATCACTTAGGGGAGTTTTTTGCCAAAACAACTCCGGTTGCTCTCAGCTGTCCAAGCCCACTACTTAGAAACACTTCTTACTAATGTTCCTCTTCCTTGAAGAGACCATCTAGTCTATCTCTTACAGTTTTTCTAGAGCATGAGTATCTCTTCTGCCTGGATTTCTGAAGCTCCTACATATGCACACATGGAGGTACAGAAGAAGATAAATTGCCTTACATCCTCCCTCCTTCCCTGATGTGACACAGAAGCCAACAACTTTGTAAGTCACCATGATCAGAGATGGGAGTGCCCAACAAGTCAACATATTCCTGCTCGGTTGTCAGGTTGGTTTTATTTATTTCTTCAGTAAAGATCTAAACTCATGTATAGAAAATGGTGACTAATTTCAAAAAGTAAGATATAACTGTGAAAGTGAAATGAAAGGATGAACACAGATTGATGTCTAGGATAGCCTGGAGACTATCGAGAGATTTTATTTAAGATAAGGGGACAAAAAAAGAGAAGGAGACTGCTAGCTTCAAAAATTAGACATGATGCTAGAGGTCTGCCTTACCTGCATTATTTGTGAGTAATTACCACCCTAAGAAAGCATCATAAGCAGCCTGGATAAGCCCCAGGCCTTTTTTGGGGGGACTTCACCTGTTTAAGATGGACATCGAAACCAAGTCTTGTGATCCAATTTTTACCCCTTCTGTATTCGAACCAGCACATTCTACTCACTGATAACTTACAATAAGTAATGTAATTAAAATGTTAAAAATCAGTATCCCCAATCTTTGTTTTGATAACCCTGAGAGTAGCTCAATTGGTTAGAGCATGGAGCTAATAACACCAAGGTTGTGGGTTTGATTACCTCATGAGCCATTTGATGGCCTTGATGGTCCTTGTGGGTCCTTTCCAACTCAGAATATTCTGTAATTCTGTGACAGAAAATTCTGCTATAGTATGCAGATGCATTGGCATATACCCACTGTTCACTGTGTTCCTAGACACCAATTATTTTTTAATCAGAGAAATTGGCTAACATGTAGATGCATTTATACATTTTCATTCATCTCAGTTTGTTGTAAATGTGGCATTTCTTATAAAAATTATATCCACTGGAAAGTGACTTCTGTCAGCATTACTTCTTAATTATCTCATCATCAGCCCCAGGACACTGTGAGTGACCATCCTTTCCCTGCTACTAATATCACACTGCACAGGAAACATTTCAGATACTTTAAAAACAGGATAACTTTGGAATACAATAAAAGTTAAAAAATTCACCAGAGGAGTGATTGTCTTCTGCCCTATAACACATGGCGATTCTTCATACATATTGTAGGTGGGAGGGGGCTTGGTGGTTTGGAATTTTTGGGGGGATTTTTTATATTTTTGGGGCAGACCAGAGAAAGGCAAAGATGTCCAAACTGGGAGTCAGTACTTCTTCAGACTGATATGGAACATTTAAAATACATTGGTCAGGGTAATGAGCTCTACCTGTTACTGTCTGGAAGATTTGCAAGCATGGTACACACACTACCAAATGCTCTCTCTGCACCGATATTTATAATCATAACACACTGTTGCTCAAATTACACTGTGTTCTGGCTGCTGCCTTCTGTCTTGCCCTTTCTTACAAGCAACCTAGGGGTAGGACTTTCATATGCATTTGCAGAGTGACTATTGCTGCAACCATTAATAAGAGCTATCACTTAGGAGCAGTTACTTACACTTTGTTTAATCTCTAATGGATTCTTCTAAATATTTACAGTAGAACAGTTCTCAGACCAAATGCTGGACATTACTGGCAACTTCCCAACAGGAGAGGAGAGGGAGAGGAGAGGGGAGGGAAGGAAAAGGAAGGGGAGAGGAGGAATCTTCTGTGGGGTTTTAGTAAGTCAGGTTCTGCATTCTGTAACTTGGTGGCACTGAGCAAGAATGGTCCTGTGGGTCCTTTCCAACTAGCGTCAAGTTGTGCTTCCGTCATGTAAAACTGCTTCTATTGTTGTTTATCTTGAGGGAAATGACCGTTTGATTGTTTGCTTCACAGACCCTGAAGTAAATAAACTGTATGAAAGGCCAATGGCTGCTGCAAGAGATGGAGGAGCTCCAAATTGTTTGGGAGTGTCAGCATAGCGCCTGCTGCTGCTTTTGAGCAGTCTCTTGGCTGTTAGATCTGGAGCCTGCAGTATTCCCGTTGTTGTGGCTCCCCAGCACAGGCTGATATGAACTTTAAAATAAGTGAGGCTGAAAGAAACCCTTTGGTAAGCTTCATCTCCTCAGCATCTGAAGTTACCTTGGCTCTAATGAGAAAGGTGTGTGTGCAGGAGGTGTGGAGGAGGAACAAGTGGATGGGCAGCAGCGGGAGCCTGTGGCTCCTGGGAGGGACCCATGTGCCGGCAGCAGCTGGCTGGCAGATAACCCATCAGGCCGCCCAGCTGTGTCCAACAAGCGGGGCCTTGGGCAGGCAGGAGGAGGGGATGGTGGCTGCATGGCTGCTTTACAGCTGGCAGAAGTGCTCGTGCAGGGGAGGGGGACCTGAGACAGGAGGCACTTGTGTTCCTTGCTATTCCCTACTGTGACACAGCATGTCTGTACTTACACGAAAAGGCTTCAAGGATTGTTGTCTTTCTTTGGACAAATTTCCATTGACTTGAAAATGAGAATCTTGCCTGAATAAGGATCTATGAATTTATCCAGATATAGAAGTTTTCTGTAGGATTTGCTATTGTAAGGGCCCGTCCTAATTTTAAGATGTATGTGTGTGTGTGAATGTGTATGTGTATGAATGCATGTACCAGAGGGAGAGAACTCTCACTGCCTACAACTGTTCTGCCAAGATAAACTTTGGAGCATTTTATAAATTAACTCTGCTTTATGTGTTTATTTTTCTTTTGGAGATTCTAAAAAGAGACTGTTCAACTCATCTTATTAGGGGCAGCATATTTTTTTAAAGAGAAAAACAAGTTCCTACTCTGCACTGGAAAGTATTTGCTATTTTCAGCGAAAAGTATTCTTTCCTTCTGACCTGGCATATTAGATAAGATTTATACTTCTGACCTGACATTAGGTAGTTAAGATTTATTCTTCTATATTAACTTTACTGAGCTTGCAAGCTATTCATTTACAGCATAGGGAATATATTTATGGCAGAAGCAAAGAAAGTTCACTACAAAGTAGTAAAATATGTTATTAGGAGTGTCCCGTAGACTGATGAAAATTGTGAGTACCGTTGCAGCTGGCTCCCTTCTAGCTCTTTATTCCTTCTTTGTTATTTCAACTTTAAAACTTGAATTTGAAGTCGGTTTCAATGGCAAATAACTTAAAAGAGTCCAGATGATTCTAATATATCCACATATATGTACATACATTTATGCTGTGATTGAGAGGTGTGGGGAAGGGAATAACAAGTGACTTGAATTCTCTCCGTGTTCTGCTGGCAATGACCCAGGCATAAGTAACATGGGACCTCGCTCTCCTGCCAGTATAAATCAGCAGAAACTCCACTGAGGTATAAAGCTGATGTGTGAGTGAGAGCTGAATCAGATCTAGAGCTTTTCTCTATCCAAAGGTGTGGACCCAGGCAATCTGTTAACGTCCAATTGACTTAAAGAGGGGAACACAGAGTGTGATGGAAACCTGGAAGCACTTCAAGACTTTATAGACAGAAGGTTGGAAAGTTAGAGGCTTCCTATTGAAATCAGTGACAAAACCTCCCATTAACTTCAGTAAGAAAAGAATCAGGCCCTAGAAATGGCTGGAAGCCAGAGAACTGGATGGTTCAAGAAACAGGTAATAGAAGCTGATGACTTTCACCAATAAATCATCAATGCAAACCTGGCTGTGTTTAGTTTAGACTCAAAATTGCTTTCATCTGATGTTTGTTTGAAACTTTCACATTGTAAAACCTTCAAGAAGAACTGGCAGTTGTGATAGCTACTCTGTCCCCACGTCATCGGAGAGAGTCCATCTTAAAGAGAAGCAAGAAGCACTGGCCTGCCTATAGAGACAGCAGTGCTTGTGAACCAGAGGTTTTCTATTTCAGAAACTGTCAGACTAACTCTGTAAATCCACTTAGATTGAATATATTGGGGGAGGGGAGGGGAGTTATGGCTCCACAGCAAGCCAAGAGGAGGAGTAGATATTTCCATTTGTGGACATAATTCAACTGTTGTCACAAGAGAGAATAGAGATGTGCAGAGGTTTGAGGAATTAAATGTGTTGGAGAAAGGGCTTGGCATAGGGAAAGTTAGGACCATCAGGCATTATGAAAGCTGGAAACTGCTTATAGAGTGCAGTGAGCAGAACTACACAATGCATTTCAGCTGATGAACTCTGCTGCCCATCCTGTCTGCAACAATGCATTGCTCTGCAGCTGAGGAGGAGGATTTTGTAAGTTGTACTAAATTGAGGCCAGTTGCCCTGCCATCCGTCTTGACGCTCCCTGATAAAGTTGTGGGGAAATGCATAACATTATGGAGGGGGCTTTCCTCCCCCCTCAATATTTTTGCAAACAGTGCACTGTTTCTTCTGGTCCCTGAAGGGGAGAGCAGTAGACGAACTGGGTGAATAATCTGGTGTCTGTGCTTGGTCAAACAGCCATAGCCATGTTTGATGTCAGCTGACACATTCAGAATAGTTCACACTTTTACAAACTCCACACTTCATATTCTTGTATTTGATAGACCTCAGGGCTACATACTCTATTAGACTATGCAAACCTTTCCATCCTTCCTTACGTCTGACATAGGCTCCAAGGATTCACATAGTTTTGTATATGCAAAGATTCATTGCTTGTTTTTATAATCTGTCTCTGTAAATCAAATAAGCTGTTCACTGCTTCTTTTCTCTCACCAAGAAACCCATTGCTATCATCAAGTCATCACGCCACAACTCAAGGGTGTTCTTTCTCTTTCCACCATTTCTCCTCAAAACCCTGGGCTCAGCACCATAAGTGCATAACTTGTGGCTTGGCATCAAAAAGGAAAAGTATGCCGAGGAAGAAGCTTGATTGCAGGTACAAATGGGGGAGTAAGGGCAGGAAACACTAAGGATGTGGTTTTTGGGGGTGACACTAAGAAAGAACAGGAACTGCTAAGACTATGAAAAAAAATTAAAAAATAAATTTGACAAAGGGCACATTATCATATATCCTATATGTTGGGTATATAATCACATGTGAATTCCTCTGGTTCAATATATTCATCTGCTAGTTCTTATTTCCAGTAGGCTTGGGTAGGATTCAGGCATTGTATGGATCATGAGGAGGACATGGAACATGACTGTATTAAATCAGGCAGGCTGATAGAGCTCGTCTAGGCTTCTTACTTTCTCTACCACTTGATGCTTCTCAAAATGCAACATTTTGGGTCTATTCCTGTGCTCACTTATTTAGCTAGTTTAGTTTAGTGTATGTTCTTACTCTGTGAATTACTTCAGTCACTACTTTGAAAAATAGTGCTTGAGTTCAATACCTGTAGAGGCAAGGGAGAATCCTGACATCTGGAACTGAGCAGATGGCACACTAGGAAAAAGCTCATGAGTACACAGTGTGGGGCAGGGTGAATAAGTCGAGATAGCATGGGGAAAGCTGTAAAAGTATCCCCCCTACACTTTCAAGTGGCAAATTGTCACCGTTCTCTGACAAAAGACGCTGGAATATCCTCATGCCCTTTATCAGCACCTCACAAAGAGAATTGCAGATTGCATTTCTGCTCCTTTTCTTGGTGATTGGGAACAAAAATGCTCCACCTATCATGTTTTTTTTATAGACGGTATAGACATTTAGACTGGATTCTGAGTACATGCAAATTTTTTGCTGGCAGGGCTATGTGACTTATTTGCTTCCTGACATGAGTTGTAACTAGAAACAGAATCAGTCCCTTAGCATTTATGACATGTTTATCCTGCCTAAACCATCTCCCATTAAAAACAATGGGAAACATTGGGTTAGTATGGCATGTGCCTTATAAAAGAAAGGAATACTCTCTTTCCTTGCTGTTCCCTCAGCACGTGACCAGATGCAGGTACAGAAATGCACCCATGTGCATTGTCAGCTGCCAGGAACATCAGCAGCAGGGCTGCTGAATTGTCACAAGGGCAAGAAAAGACTCTTTTTCACTATTATCACTGATCTTCCTGCCCAGAGGACAGTCTATGGAACACTGTTTTCCTTCTCAGTGGCTCAATAAAATTTCCAGTGTAATGATACAGGTCATATGAAAAGCCAGAAAGGTTTTATAACCAAAAAGAGAAGGGCCCATGTAACTTTCTGGTATAGTTTGAAATATGCCAGGCTCATCAGGAAGAGAAGAGGGTCACCTACCAGGCTTTCCATGCAATTTTTTTATTGATGTTTAATTTAGAATTTGGTTTAACCCACACAGAACTAATTATTTTGTTTTCCAAACAGACTATAAGGAGAGTGGGTGAAGAGATGGGGTTTCCAGGTGAACCAAACGACTTTGTACGGACAAAACTTCTATCTGAGATTATCATTATCCATTTTACCTATATTTTAATTGAAAAAACTTTAATAACACATCAAAACTTTTAATTCTTACTTATGTCTAAGTGAATTTTTGTGTATGTATATGAACATGTATATACAGATATAGATACTAATGTGTAGGGGAGAAGGAAGAGATTACAATGTATGAGCATTTATATTTTTTGTTATTTCTAATTTTTATATTTTATAAAATATTATATTTTCCATCAAAATTATTAATTTTGTCAATATATTGTGGAAGGTTTTTAACACCACCCCGCATTTTTTTGTGGGTTTCTGGTTTACTGACACCTTTTTCAACTGTTACACATGCAGATGATCAAAAAGGTCCTTTTAGCAGATCATGGGCATAGACTGTGTAAAGGACTTTTTCCAACTCTAGGACTACAACTGTAGAGTCAAAGGGTTCCAGGGAATGAACTATGTAAGCTGAAGAAGGTTTACATAGGAGAGAAGGAGTATGCGATGGAAGATTCTACTTCTGAATAAGCTCTCTTATATGCAATACTGCAATTTCTGTGACTGATCTCTTTTGAACAAGATGTGACCAAGGTCTCTGCATACTTTCAAGTGTAAAACAGTCTCTTTTTGGTGTTCCCAGTAGTAACCACAGTCAGTCATGGAACCAGGCTGGAAGGCTGAACCAGCAAGTTCCATACATGAATAACTTATTTTTCAAGAAATTATGCAAGGCTTCAGAAAGGATTATGAATTGACTTTCATAATTCTTGATAGTCTTTTAGTGTAGTTATGGTTAGAGTCCTCCTCTCCTACAAAGTCAAGGAAGCATGGAAATGCAAGAGAAGACTACTCTTCTCATTAATCTCTTTTATCTGGACTCAGGTGTGATTTATCCTCAGGGAGAAATTAACTTCTCTGCTCACTAGGTAGCTGGAAATGATGTGATTTCTGAAAGATGTGAATAGCAGCCCATCCTCATCAGAACCCCCCATCAGGGTACAGTTCACAGTTTGCTCTGCGGACAGCCAGATCCTGGCAAACAGTGGTAAGATCCTCTCTCTCTGGTCACTCCCCATCCCGTGCTTCTAACTTCTGTAAAGCTTGAGGAGGCTTATGGTCATCAGAGTATCCAGGCACAATAGTAACTTATAAATGAAAGACTATTTGAAACCTCCTCCATAATTTTCATGTTCATGGACTGATTGGTCTCTCTCTAAGAGACCACACAACCATAATATATGTCACTGCTTGTTAGATTATTTCCTCAAATATACTGAACTCAGAGTTAGTAATGTGACAGTTTACTTGTTCTAAGACATACTTTTGAAAGAAACTGGGGCTTTAAAGAGAGATTAGTATCTTAGTTAATTATGCAGATGAAAGAATGTGGTGCCCAGTCATGGAAGAGAATAAGCATTTTCAAATCATATTGATTTTGCAGGTTGTTAACATAAAAAAATGATGTCAACAGAGAAAAAGAAAATAATTTTGTCCACAATCTCTCCAGGGGAACTTCTTTTTGTGTTTACCTGTTCCTCAAAATCACTTAGGTCTTCTTTTCAGAAATAATATGTGACCTAAGTAGCCATGCAAGTCCTTTTGCTGACATTTGCTTGAAACTGAATTCTACTGACAAATTCTCACACCACTGAAGCTTCCCCTTAATGGGTAGCTTAAATAGCACATTTAAATGGTTTCATTCCTAAAGTCAGGGCCTCAGTCTTAAAAATACTTGTCTAGGACATAGAACAAGTTATAAATTCTACACTCTCACACAGAATTCCCCTTTTAATACACCCTCAATTCTGAAACTTTTTAATTGCCCAACTCTTCATGAAACAAACAGAAAAGACAAATGTGTGACTTCATTTTGGACAGTAAACCGGAAACTGTTCTTTTTGTGGTTTGGTTTTTTGGTCATTTTTTTTTCAAAACACAAAATTGTGCCATTTATTTACCTCCCTGCCTTCAGGATCTTGTCTATTAGATTTTATAATGTTTGCAGCCATCATGCCCTGTACAAGGTCTCATCTTAGTTGATTATTTTTAGTTCTGTGTTATACTAAAACTTTCTGAAATCTTCATCCATCTCCATGTGTTTGCAAAATACATGCACTTAACATCTTCTGACTCCCATGTTAAACAAATAGCCTTTGCTCACACTTGGTTCTATTTTGGAGAGCTAGTTCTTCACTTGTCAGTGTTACGGAAAGTAAAACAACACCAGCAACTCATTATTCAGTGGCACAGAAAAAAGTGAAATTAATTATGGACATTCTAGGAAAAGGAAACAAGGTTATGAAACACTTGCCGACACTGGTGTTTGTAATCTTCATGAATAAACAGTGCAATAATGCTGGGCAAGTGTGCGTGGGAGGTGCGCTCTGGAGAAACTGGCTGTTTTCCTCTCTCTGACCAGTTGAGCTGTTATGATAAAAAATGTTGTTGCTAAAGAAACCTGTAATAAATCCTGTTGGGAGTATTGCATGTGCTGATAACATACATAAACTTTGTAAACATATTAAAGTGTCAGGTTTTAGTAGCTCTGGTTCATGTGGATGTTTGTAAAAGTTAGCTGAGAAATGCAATGGAAATCTTTTTGCACCAGCTGGTTGCTCCTACATTTCTGGTTCACACGAGAACCTTGTCTTCCTTCCCCTCGAAGCAGAGCCTCACTCTATAGGGAAGCTGAAAAAAAAGAGATCAAGCCCTACTTCAGCTGTAACTTCCCACCAGAACACTATCACCAGTGAAGTTGTTCACCTACTGAATTATTTGGAGAGAAGTGGGATGGATGAGCTGGTGCTTGGTAAAGGATTTATGCTGTTCTGAACGCTGTGATGCCCTCCACTGATGCCTCCATCAAAATACAGATGGCAACCCTGAGCAAGACATTTCAGTTGCCTTTCAGTAGGTGGGAAGAATTGAGTGCCTTCAAAAGAGACAGACAAAAGCCAGCATACTGAACAAAGGATTCTAAGCTCAGTATGAAATTTTGAGGTCACAAACTGTATCAAATCCTGGATGTCCAGGGGGTTCAGGTGCCCTGGCACTACAGCCCAGCCTCTCAAACCAGTATGCTCTTTAACAAAAGAAAGGAAATGTCACTCTTTTCTTTTGAAACACAGCAAGAAGGGAGCAGCAGCCTTGCTGCCCTTAATGTATCCAAAAACTTAGTAGCTAAAATATTTGGCCAGGAACTGAAAATCTAAACTAAATTAATTCTTCTATATAGCAGACTCTAGCCTATCTGTGTTGATCTACTCTACTATCACCTGGATTTGTATGTAATCTCAGGTCATTTGCTTGCACCCATTTTACTTTGCACAGAGGAGGCAAGGGCTTGGGGAGCCAGGTATGAGAGCAGAGCTGCACAAGACTATATTCCAATGTCAGTAAGCAATCATCAGCAATATTTTGTGCTCCCGATGGAGGAAGTCTGTATTGTTATTTTTATTATTTGTCAACTTAGGCATTGCCTTTTTTTTATATACATAGGATTTCTCTAAGAGAAAATTTAAAAGTCTCTGCATGAAGGGACGTGAGCTCAGAAGCCTCCCATGCCAGGTGGATGCTCAGTGTTATTAAACTGAAACCCCATGTTAGAAATGACAAAGCATCTGAGAAATGTCCATGTGTCAAGGGTGAGGTGGCAATTAAGCATGGCTTTGAAGGTGAGGGACTCATATTTAAATCCCGTCCTAGACAGACCTTAGGCACCTATATCCTGTTCTTCAATCTGAGTCTTGCTGTGTTTGCCCTCGCACTTTACAGGAAGCTGCAGGAATCACATATTGTTACTATTTCAACATCCATCAGTGACCTTCTGTTTTATTTCGCTGTGCCCCAAAATCTTCTTTACCCTGCAGGAAATATCAAACTGAAATCCCATCTAGGACCTTTCAATTTTAAACATGAAATATGTCAGTAGGTAAAACTGACACACATTACAAAGCTTGAAATGATCAAATTTATAGCAGCACTACCAGAACTTGGTGTAGACCTGTGGTTGGGAATTTTACTTTCATTTATAAGTATTACTATAAACATTCCTTTCTGTTCTTCCCCCTAATTACTCTGTTGTGTAAATCTGAAGTATCAATGCAAGGCTAGGGTGCTGTTTGGAGCCACCAGGAGCTTGGTGTTGTTTCCAAAGCCAAAGGCTCTCCCGGTTCAGCTCTGGTCCCCATAGCTGAGTTCTTGACAGCAGCATTGGAGCGAGATATGTTTTCTGGCTCCTTTGCTTCAGAGGGTACCAGTTTTGATCACAGGAGTAAATAACACTATTTTAAAATGCAAGGTTGATAGCTCATAATCTAGAAATTGAAACACATGAAAATATCTATTTGTCAGCTATTGTATAACCATAGTACAATCGTTCCTTCTTTTTAAGTAGCATTGCTCATAGCAGTGCTCTGTACTAGCAACAAGAATAAAATACTCATTAATAAAATCTGCTGGATTTTATTATGACAAAACATCTCATTGTAATCGTTCTGCTGTCATCAGAAACTCAGTTATTAAATTATTTATTAAAAAACTTGCAGCTCATGTCTTTTTTTTTTTTTAAGAGCCATAACATATTTGCATTAATAAATATTCTGTGAGTATTTTTATCTGTGGCATTGTTTATAGTAATTGCAGACAGCAGACTTTTGTATAAAAATGTACATGGTTTCAGCTGCCTTATGTCATCTGATAAGATTGCTTTGTTCAGAATTATTTTGGCAAAAAATTGGCAAAGTAGTTTTGAGTAGTTCAGACTCCAAAATTAGAAGTGAGACAAAAATATTATTTTTTATTAGCTTTTATATCTCCTCCACCAAGCTTTCGCAACTTTTAATTTAATTTCAAGCAAAAGGAACAATTCACTGTAGGAGGAAAAAGGTTTTTAAGAACCTCTGCAGTTTTAACAGAGGAGTGTTGCTACTAGTCACTGTCTATAAATGATTGATTATGAAATGACAGACAGCTTATTAATGTTAGTGATAAAGTGCATGGTCAAGCCAGCACCCTCGCTTTATTAACCAAGAAAGCAAAATGAGCATTGTCGGCAAGACAAAATGAGTAAGTCTGATTTTTGAGTCCTAGCTCAGATTTTATCAGGTACAACTTTCATTATCTTCAGTGAAAAATTTACAGCAAGAGGAAACAACAGAATGGGGATTTGCAAGGCTTGATACACTAATGGCAAAGCTCAAAAGAAATTCATCTCAAAAGTTAACTTTATTGACTTCAGTTGGCTCAATAGGTGAAGGTAGAAAAATAGCAGTACTTTTCATATGATTAAGAAAGAGACTGCCTCCCAAGCAGGCTATGCATTGCAGTTTTGAAAGGTAAAGGGCACTGTTTTATCCTATACAGGAGCTGTACGTATTTGGAGCATACAATTTTGCAAGTACTCTAGCACAGGGATTCTTCCGAACTCAAAACGTACACTGAGATATGCAAAAAAAGACCCCTCTCCAGCTCCAGTGAAGTCCGTGGGACTTTCTCCACTGAAAGCAAAGGAGGCAGTTCAAGCACTAAAACCATTTCGTTAATAATAGCAATATTTTATTCTGCCTGCAAAGTGAAATTGTCCATTTCAAGTATTTGCTGATATACCATCCTACATCAATGTCTTTGAAAAATTATAGTAATATATGTGTTTGGAGTCTAACATGGATTTTATAGAGTATAAAAAAATGTCTTCAGCAGCAGAAAAAACCCAAAATTTGAATTTATCACACTGTCAAGTATGAAATGGGAACTGATCTTTAATGACCTTTAGACTCTTCAGATACTAACACATATTGTTTCACCTTACTGTGGCAGGCACAGATCTACATGTCTACAGAGGTATTAAAATAAAATAACAACACAAGTAGTCTATACTTATCATGCTTCTAAAGCTTTCAGCAGTGTGTAGGGATTTTCTGATATTTAATTATTTAAGATACTGTTACAACGAGATACAGTTCATGACAACACAATGAAACAGCTCTCCGTCTGCTTTTGTTCCTAATGGAACAATTTTGTTCCTAATGTTCCAATAGGAATTTTACTGTCTATGTCAAAACAAACATCTTCCCATCCAAAACTCAGAAATATAGTTACACTGAAAAAAAAAAAAAAAAAGATGCACTTGTCACCAGCAAAGCATTTACCCTGAGAATACTAATATGAAGACATCACAGAAAAAAAATTATCAGCACAATACAAACATTTTGAAAGAGAACTAATACGGAGTAATTCAATCCTGCCCAAGGGGGCTGCTTGGAGGCTGCTTCCTTGGCTAACTTCTGCTTTAAACTGTTGCAAGGAGATACTAAATGATTCCTTTTTAAAAAGTTGGTAACAGCACCTATCTTGTAATTAGACTATACAGCATTGCCACCCGTGCTATGCCAACCCTAAATGTACATGTAGATACGAATAATATATATAGATGGTCAACTATTGAAAAAATTGCTTCCAAAATGCAATGTTATTTTAATTAATAATGTAATTCCTCTTTTCTTGTTGACATTTTACCTCCATGTGAATTGCACCCTCCACAAGAGTATAAAAAGACTGAATACACAATTTTACCAGCTTGTGTTTTGGTTTTTTGGTTTTGTTTCAATTTGTATAGTTATTTTACAAATTGTCTGTTACACATCTCCTTCATTTTGAGTTTTAAGTAGTTGAATGCAAACCCAGTCAGAGAGGCAGAGTGTTTGCAGAGTGGAGCCCTTCACTTATGATTGTGACCAGAAGCAGATGCTGGTAGACCTGCAGTCTTGCATAGGCAGAGGAATGGACAGAGGAGCAATGGCTGGCAGGCAGGCAGGCAGTCAGGCAGGAAGGAAGGAAGGAATGAAGGAAGGAAGGAACGCTAGGGATCCTGAACATGGCATTATAGCAAAAGGCAGGAGGAAAAACATCAGATGGGCTACTAATAATCATGGGAGCTCTACATCCAAATTGCCCTTCCACAGCCATACAACTTGTTTTAGTCCCAGATGTAGGAGTTGTGATAGAAATGCAGAATTTTCTATCACTTTGCTTATTCTAGAGATTTCCAAATTTAGTCCATGGCTCACTGATAGTCCATAGGGTCATGGCAAATGATCTGCCGGTCATTCACAGGCCCATAGCTAATAATACTTCATTTCCGTCCATTAGAAGGTCAACGAGAAAGATTGTCAGGACGAAGTTTTGGGGGTTGGTGGTGGCAGAGCTAAAATATTTTTGAACTATTGACTTAATCTTATTTTTTTTTTCTAAGCAAATTTTAATCACTGGCAGATGCATAGAATTTCTTATTCACTGGTGTGCTACTCCATACTCAGTTGCATTTTACTCTGTCTTGTAAGACTCAAACAAGCAACTTTATTAAACTTAATTGCTCTTATCTGAACAAACCCACAAATCTCTTTGCTAATGGTATGTTTGCTTTTGAACTTTTGTCGATCTTGTCCTATGTCTAATTATGGACCCGATCCTCTGTTTGCACTCCATTCTTGACTTCAGGGGCGTTTAATCTCTGCACAGCCAACTACGTCTTTACGGCAGGTCATGAGACAGAGATTTAGGATTCTCCGACTAGAAATTTCAGTAGAAATATGGAGAGTGAAAGGACTACAAACTAGACATTTCTCATAGTAAAGTCTGCTTTGGCAATAGGTACAAAATAAGCAATGCTATGGGACCAGATCCTTCTCATGGGGTGATTTAACAAAGGAATTTCAATTTGTATCAGCAGAAAGTCTGGCATAGTGTATTCTGAATTAGTCAGTCCAGACTTTGTTATTACTTTATGTTAAAATGTGCGACTCTACAATACAATACCTGGAATGGAGGACTTGGATAGTAAACAAAATGAAACAACATGGGCTCGCTGATTGCCTGATGGCAAGTCATTTGTACTGTATTTAAAAATACACAGGTTAAAGAGAAATTTGAAAACACTTCCCTAGCTATGGGTTTATGATTTCTGGTTAAAGGAGACAATCTGACCAAAAAGCACGGAAATCCAGAGAAAGTCTTCCATGTAGTAGATGAATTTGACAGGTGTCTTCTTTATCCGCACAATAATTTATTGCAAGTTGTACTATTCACTAAAAGCAATCTATGGATTTTTAAAGCCAAAGTGATCAGTGCAAATGACTGTAACCACTTGTACAGTAACTTTCATAAACACTCACTCTCTAATTTTTGCTTCAGGCCGAGTAACCACTAGTTACATCAAAGCACGTTTTACAACCAGCTGGATTTGAAGAACTCAGCCAGAGGACGATGTACACCATGCCCAGGTGAGGTGGCCTGAAAGGCTTTTTGCCTTCACTGCCCAAATAACAAGCGAGATTTCCATCCTGACTACTCTAGCTGTGATTTTTCAGCCACTTGCTGTGCTGTGAATTTATCTTAACTCGTGCATTTTAACCATAAAACTTGGAGCAAGCACTCGGTACCTCCTCAACGTCGTACCAACCAGCTAAATACCCGCGGCCAACACTCCCGCCTCTATTTCCCGAAAGTTACGCTGCTTTGCAGGGTGTCTTGAAAACGACCGAGGTGGAACGGCGCTCGCCCGGAGATTACACCGCGTCTGCCCCGATCCTAGGAAGAGGCGGCTGCACCGCGCCCAGCACCGCGAGCGGCCGGGGGCAGCAGGAAGACCTGCTTTCCCCCGCCGAAACGGGGCATGGGAGCCGAGCACCTGCAGCCGGGGCTGCCCGCCGAGCACGGGACAGCAGAGGTCGCCGCCGGCCCGGCGCTGGCCCGGAGCGCCGCGCACCAGGTGCCGGACCAAGTCCGGGCGGAGGGGGGCCAGCTCCGCGACCCTCGCCCCGCAGGGGATCCTGCCCCCCCGACCCCTAGCCTGCCCCCGACCCGGGGCTGAACCTCTCCGCCGCGCCCGTCCGGGTACCCCCACGGCTGGGGGTGGGGGGGCAGCCGCAGCTTGCGGGCCCGCGGTTGCCAGGGTTTAAAGGAGTGGGTGGGAAGTGATGGAGGCTGCGGAGCTCCCCCTTGCCAAAGATAATAAATCGGATGCCCTGACATGTTTTACTTAGCCCTTAGTGCTCCCTCGCTGCGCGGCCGTGGGGATCGGAGGGCTAGAACCCCGGTCTCTCTCGTCCTCAGCTCCGCTTTTAGGGGCACTTTAGGTGAATCAAACCTTGTTTGCAGGAGGCAAACCATACAAAGGAGGCTTTCAAGGGCCAGCCGTGCCAAGCAGGGCAAGGGAGCGAAGGCTGAGCAAGAGAAAATTAAAATAATAGTACCTCCCCTCCCTGAGGAAGTAACTCAGTTACTTCTTGCTGATTAAATGCAGGCTGCTGTGTTTTATGACATTTCCTCGGTGTCTCTAGCTGTCAGGGAGAGCGGACAGCCATGAGCAGCCTCTCCGCGGTAGGTGGGCAGAAAATGCTTCCTCCCCAGAAACGGCGGCGGGTCCGAAGCAGGCGGGGTGGTGAGGCCGGGTCGGGGGCACGTCCCGGAGGCCCCGCTGCCTCATCCCGCTGCGCCTGCGGCTCCTTGAGGCGCCCCTGCAAAACTCTGCCCTGTGGCCCTGCTGGGAGGGTCACTGCGGATCCGGGCCCACGCCAAAACCCCACGCCGGAGGCACAGCCCACCCGCCCCTGGCAGCGCCCTGCGACCTGGACAGCGCCTTCCCGAGGGGGTGACTCGCTGTTGACTCCTTGTTCTTCCTTTCCCGACGACGGGGGTGTTTTCCTCGCCTCCTCGGGGCCACAGCTCCCTGGGAGTTCCTGCCAGCACCCTGTGTATTGCCTCGCGCCCTTCGGTCCCCCGCCTGCCTCCTGCCTTCGCCCCTGACCCAGGCGGCGATGGACAGGGACCGGTTAAATTAGAAGGGAAGAACCCACCTCATTCCATGCAGTTAAAATTAAAAATTTTAAAAACTTTAAAATTCGGGGGCCGCAGTCCCAGGACAGCGGCGATGGGTGACTAATGGCGAGTGGAGGCTGGAAGCCAAAGGGCCGGACAGCGCCGCGACAACCCACCCCCCTACCCCCCCCCACTGCGCATCGCCGGGCGCCAGGCTTAACCTATAGCGATAATTTGTACTGCTGGTTCTTAGGGTGGGGGCTTCTTGACCGGGATGGAGAAAGGCGCTTGGGGCATACCGGCAAAAAGTTACCTGTCGTGCCATCGCCCTTTCCCTTTAGGAAGAGGAAAAACCTAGGAAAGGACGTTCGCGGTTACCAGACATTAAATGGTAAAGGACCAGACTCAGATCTTCCCAGAGCCCGCGCTGTTCATCCCGGTGAGGTGAGAAAGAAGAGCAGAAAAAGGTCAAAAATCTCCTTCATCCCTCCAATTGAATGAAACTGCCCGCAAATCCGCTCGGCCGAGCCGCGGGCGCGGGATTTGGTTCCCCAGCGCACTCGCCCGGGCACCAGGAGCACAGAACCCCCGGACAGGTGAACAGCACAAAGAGAGGAAGCAGAAGTTATCAAAGTATAAATCTCTTCGCACTTACTTCTTCCCTGTCGCCGTACCCTGGAGGCGTGCTGGCTGCCAATGTATTCCATAAAGTTCAAAGTGATAAAAAACCAAGAAATCAGTCGCAATTGCATAGTAACCCTTTGAGAGTTCAACTTCTCCTTTTCGTCCTTTTTTTCTTTCCTTAAAAAAAGAAATAATAAACCGGGGTGGTAGGCGGCAAGGGATGAACACAGCAGCAGAAATACCTGCACTGAGATCCAAAGCTGGGCTTGGCCGGCTTGATGGCTTTTGCCTTTTTTTTTTTTTCCCTTCCTTTTTTTTTTTTTTTTTTCCCCCTTCCCCTTCGCTTTTCCTATTGCACTTTCCAGCAGTCTGCCCCGCTACCTGCCGCAAACCTCAGAGGGCAGTCAGCAGCGGAGAGGAGCCGAGCAGCCGCCGCCGGGGTCCATGCCGGACCGGTAGCCGGCAGCATGTTGTGCGGGTGCCGGGGTGCGTGCGGCTGTGCGCGCCCGTGTGTGCGCCGGGCGGGCGAGGTGCCGACAGGACGGATGGATGGATGGCGGTGGGAGAGGAGTGTGCGAGGGCGGGAGCGGCGGGGGGGCAGAGGGAGGACCCAGCCCCGCCGCCGCCGCCGCTCCGGAGCAGCCGCGCTGTGCGCCGCGGGCANTCCAGCGGCGGGGCCCGCGGGCGGCGGGGCTCTGCAGCCTCGCTGGCAACCCCCGCCTGGAGGTCTCCACTCGCCTCCCCTCCGCCGCCGGCCTTCCAGGGGTCACCGCAGAGGTGCCGCAGCCCCCCGCGCCCCGGCCCCTCCGTGGGGAGGAGCCCCCCCTACTTGCCGGGGGGATGGGGCGGGGTGCTCAGCCCCTTCCCTGCGGAGGGGGACGCAGCGCAGTACCCCCCGTCTTCCCCGAATCTGCTTACATCCCTGCTCGAAATGGAAATGGGGAGATGGGAGGGGGGTGGAGAGGGATTTTCTCCATTGTGGACTTTCCCCACGGGACAGGGGTTTTTCGAGGTGGCTTCTCTGGCGGCACGGGACAGAGCAAATCCGCGTGTCCTGCCGGGGCCGGGGGCCGTCCCCACGGCCGGCTGGCGGCAGGCGAGGCGCGGGGCTGGCCCCGGGCTGGGGCCGAGCGGAGTCGTGAGCCCGCGGGTGAACACAGCAGCCTGCCGCCGGTGCCACCGGGACCCTCGGCAGAGCCCCGGCACCGAGAGCACAGCTCAGCTGCACCTCGGCGAGGCTAGGCCGCCTGTTTGACAGAAGGGTATCGCGTTTCTTTCCTCTGGCAAGGGTTTATTTTTGGGGTAAAGGGGAAGGCTGCAAAAGGGGAGGTGAGGCTGATTCGAGGGAAAACCGGCGACTTCACTGAGCCCTTTCTTGCTTCCCTTCTTATCTCAGTCCTTATCTTATCTCAGCCTATCTCCAGGACGAGAGAGTGAGCTGTATAAATCGGCGCTGACCGCATCAAGAACCTCAGTGGTGTGAGGAGTAGCCACTCTAATTGTAACTGTTTTCCTCAGTCTTTCCCCCGCTGCCCCTCTCAGAGCTGTTAAATATCTGTACCATAAAATGTACGGGATTTAAAGGTCTGTGGGAGGCTCCCTTTGAAAAGGACTCCGGGGAAAGCCTTTCTAATCCAGGATACTTGAGCCGGATGGGGTGGGATTGCCAGAGAGGCATAAAATAAAAATCATTCTGCAGACAAAACTAGGGGCTACCCTGACATCAAAAAAGTGCATTTGTCTGGGTGTTTTGTTTTGTTGGAGATTGAGACTTCTCGTGTGCTAGTGTGTGTGTGTAAATATCTGAGCAAGTCAGGCGAGTGACATAAATAAACAAGGCTGTGGAGAAAGGATGGGACATGTATGTGAGCCAACCTGCAGCTAGCCAGCCAGCTCACTCGAGCAGCATTAACACCAGTGGGCAGAGAAAGCATGTCAAAAAATAAACTCTCTGTGAGAAACATAAGGAAAACATTAAACAAATGGGGAGTGCACTCCCTCTCCTTGCCCTGACAAAGCACGGCTGAGAAAACTCTGCTTGCTGTCTCTGCAGCCTCTTCCCTTCCCTGTGTTCCTGCTACAGCAGAAATGCATGGGGCAGATGTGTTGCGAGACAGTCCCAGGAACCGCATGGATCACCCAAGAGCCTCAGCAAAACTGCCTTGTGAGGTGTGTGCCAACCAAGGGCCAAGCAGTAGGGCAGGGTATGCATAAGTGACCAGCAGTGGTGGAGGGAGGGTGGGGGAAGAGGGGCAGAGGCATAGACAGAGAAGAAAACAAAAGCTGTGCCTTGACTCAAGATGAGATCTGAAAAGCAGCAGGGCAAGAGAACACCAGAAAGTCAGGTTACCCCCCCCAAACCAGCCCCATTAGGGGAAAAAAAGCCACGCAACAACAATAACAAACTGAATCCATAAACAGTTATTGCTGTTCTGCAATAAAAGGGGAAGATTTCTATCATTGAAATGTGTGGAAGGAGCTTGTTCCAGAGCAAAACTTTGGCATGCAATTCTCTGTTTATGTCGCTCATCCCGATGGATGAGATATCGGTGGCAAAGTTCAGGCTGACATCAGCCCTGGGGAGGCAGAGCCAGTGGCCAGGCTGGGCTGCACGGGGCTGCACAGCTGTGCCTGGGCCTGCGGCCTGTGGATGACTGGCTTTGGGGGGATCCAGCACACAAATCACCTCCCTTCACCAGGCCGGGGGATGTGAGGAGCCAGCAGCAGCACACACTGTGGAGGGAGCTGAATGTAGTGTTTCCTTGCAACTGCAATGGATGAATCAGAAACAGCTCCCAGGGTGGTTTTATATGCTGCTCTGTTTTGGGGTTTATTAAAAAGGGTGGGGAGGGAAAGAATGGCTGATGATCTGTATGTTGCTGGAAAGTCAAATATGTCTGTTTTACTGAACTGCATTGAAACCAGCAGCAGAAGACTGTAAAATCAGTGAGGTATTGTTTTGCTGGGGGTTTTGTTTGTTTGTTTGTTTTTTGTTTTGGTGGGTTTTTTTTTTTAAAGAAGAGTAATCCCCTAGTCAAAGAGTAATAGTGTGTGGTGTTTTCACTATTGCAATTCCTGCCCTGCAGTTTTCCTGTGCAAATTTCCACAGCTAGAAAATGTGTATTTTAGTTTTCTGAATAGCTAATAGATTGTGGGAAAAAGAAGGTGGCCTCAGGATGCTCAGATTATATCCAAAATAAGAGAATAATATTCAATTAATAGCTGATATTTTGCTTGCTTAAAATGGCACTCTAATCGTAAAAACTAGCCATGTGAACAGGACAGCTGAATGCTAACCCTTTGTCATTCTTCTCTAGACTGGAAATAGTTTGTGTAAGTGAACAAAAGGGTCACTAATTTGCCTTTTCAACTTGGGAAACACAGTAAAGGAATAAAGGCCTTGGGTTACTTCTGATATATAACTTGAAAACGAAGCATACTGTGTCCAATATAATATCCTTATTTTTCATGTGCTGATCAGGACGCAGATGCCATAGGCCAGATTTCACCATCAAGGAATTGTCACTGTTAGCATCCCCACAGACCTGATTCGGTCATGTCTGCTGAAGGGAGAAGGGTTGGAGGACTGCAGCAGGCATCCTGAATAAGGGTTGCACAACCCAACACATCTACTATTTGTTAAATACCAACAATATTCTTGGTACTACACAGGACTCCAAATCATGACATTCTTTGCTCCAGATTTTTCTTTTGTGTACAAACTAAGGGGCAAGCAAAAAATGGGCAAAGCACTCAGAGAGGCAGAAATGTATAAGAAATGACCCAGAACCACATGCACACACACACATATATATATCTGTAAGCACGTGTATGTGTGTGTGTGTGTGTGTGTGTGTGTATTACAATTCTTTTGCATGTTTTCCAAACTGGCAGTTGTTGCACTTCTCTGTGTTTCCTCACATAACCCATTTGTTCTTTAGCCATGTTCAGTTTAGGAGGTTAATCTTCTGTAACATCATGAACATTCTCAAAAGCTGTTAATATCGTAGAACAGAAGATCTGATTTCCGTAGTCTAAGTATACTGAAGGAAGTGAGTGATGAGAAATGCTTTACTCACAAGTTGAACCTATGTGTACTTTTTAAGAAATAAATTTGTTCCTAAAGATCCGGTCCCAATATCCTTAATAATGTCTTTATGTTTCAGATATTTACAATATCTAATGGCAGAACATTAACAACATGTGCAGCAGAGAACAATCCTACACTGGCAACAAATAGACTAGATGACCTAATTGATTTTTCCCATCTCCAACTTGTGCAATTCTGTCATTGTAATAAAATCCCAGTGTAATCAAAGTTTGCAGGATCAGGCCCTAAATTAGCATGTTGATCTGGACTGCCCCTCAGCCTGAGTCAGGTCCAAAGCTTGCTGCTGTCAGCTTGACCTTTTATCAGTCTGAGAGAGGTTTGGATCTGGTCTGCTGGATCAAACTGGAGGAGAGCTGAATTATTGTTTTATTGTATGTGGGGGGAAAAAAAAAAAAGGCATATTTGTGGGAAAAACACACAAATTCTGCAGCACAAACCTTCCAGATGCAGTTCAGTTAAGAAAGTCCAACAGGAAGGCCTCAAAATGAGAGCTTTTTGGCACAGAGAAAGTTTTCGCAGTTAATACGAGGATGATCAAACCATGCTAAGTCATTGTTTCCCTGTATTCATCTATCAGTTGGTCGTCTCTTGGACTTGCAATCAGATTGTAAAACTTTTGGGATGCAGACCAACTTTTTGTTCTGTGTTTGCAGAATCTGTGCCTAGAGCAGTTGTGTCTACAAGGAAAAAATCTCAGCATTGCCATGGAAGTATCTGTGTATTTTGAGTGTAAATACTCATTCTAGAACAGAAGCAATTAACATAAACGTGGTTTTTTAATGTATGCTAAATTGGAAAAAACAAAAAGGCTTTTGATCTCGGTAACTTCAACTTCAACCTAGAAGGCAATACCAGAATAACTGTACAGACTTAAATTTATGCATCAGTTTGCTCAAATGTACTTCTCCTGTGGTGCCAGCCCATTAGATGGAACTGTAACTGAGTAAAACTGGAGGATGTGAGTAACCAGCAACAAAGGTTTCACAGCCATCTGACACATCCATGTGTCTAGGCATTGATTTCTCTATGATTTCAGTATTTGGGAGGATTTGTCAGTGTTTCCTGTGAATTTCTTTGGTGTTAATGTCAACCTAAGTAGATTCCACACTTGCCTGAGTGACTTGCTCATTCCCACTTCCTGGGCTGTGTTGGTCCAAGGATTTGAGAAATATCAGATTGAAAAATGAAATCCTAAAAAACAAGGGGTTTTTTTTCAGTAGATTCACTTTCCTGATTTGATTCACCACTAGGAAACAGGAATGAAAAACCTGACATTTAAAACAGTAAGGGCAAGGAGTGTCTCAAATAGGTCAGTGGAGAAATCTCACTACTGAGCGTGAAATTACAGGTATAGGGTCCTTCGGAAAGACAGGGACAAGGGAAAAAGCTGATTTCTTTATGTGTGTGCTCACACCATACACAGCGTGGCTGATAGGAGTGTTGTCTGGGGGGCACAAAGAAGGATGATGGTGCACAGTATAGATGGAGCTCACGTGCTGCAATTCCAGGTGCCCTCAACAATGCCACCACATTGCCAGGACATCCTGAAGCGGTTCAGCTCCAGTGACCTGAAGTCATAAGAGGTATTACAGGGTTGGTAATAACTATAAATGAGGAACTGGGCAGCCACTGTCACAACATGAGGCACAGAGTGTGCAAGCATGGGTTACTCTGCCCTTTGCTACTGGGGAAGTGCAACAGGAATCTGCCTGAGCCACACAAAATAGGTCTTGGATCCCATGTTAATAAACACAGTAAAACAGCAGCACTCCCCCTCCTAAACAAGGGCTGGCACAGGAGAAAATGTTGTTCCATTGGTCACACTTTGTGACACTTAATTAGGATTTCAGCAGGTGCAAGCAACTACCATGCTATTTAAAATGTTACCAGAGATAGTCCTTCACTAAACATTGGTAAAGGTGTCACTGATACTTATTCTATGAGACATTTCAGTGGCATATGATTGTGTTAGGCAGATAGTGCTGAGTAATCTAGAAACACTTCTGTACTCAATTGCTTTTGTTGCTTATTTCAAGGCATAAATTGTAGGTTCTGAAAAACTGCAAAATTTTGGTCCTGAAGAAGACTATTCTCTGCTTGATGCTGGTGCACTGGTGACATGGTGTTCTTGAGAAGAACTTTAAAGCACAAACAGATGTCTGTCTGTATGACTGGAGAGTCTGAAACAATTGCATATGTTGAATCAGTTCATATTTTCATTCAGTTCATTGGAGCTGAAATAAGCCCTTGCACTTTTCCAAAGAGATAAACATTCCCTAGTCAGAGCCTTACCCTTTTTGTGTACTTTCCAGCATATTTCTGACCACTGTTAATGACCGGAAAGGATCACACTGTGTTTTACTTCTGAACTTAGTTCTCTTTTCGTATGAGGCTGATGACTGGTAGAAGTATAACAAGAATTTAGTGATGTGGAGCTTCTGCTAAGCTAATACATGCATCTACTACATTGAACAAGTTATGAATCAGGCATCAGACAGCTACTACTTGAAAACCAAGATTTCACGAAATATGAAGACATCTTAAACTTAGGAGTAACAAATCCTAACTTGTAAGTGTACGGATTTGCAAGTAACATCCAACATTCAATATTTAGACATCTAAAGTCTCCAAATAAACTATGGGAATAGGTGTACTCACCAAACTGCTATCAGAACCAACATCATCCTGACTTAAGAGCCAGCAGGAGTTGGCAATAAGAAAACACCCAGTCCAGCTGGATTTTCTGCTAAGCTAAATCTCCATCCATGCCTAATTCAGCCAGCCTTCTTCATCTGGGTAGAAGATCCTTTCTTTCAAAAATGGGAAGTCAATTTTATGTTTTTCTTGAGTTCCCTTTAGTAAAGCAGCCCAATGACAATGAACCTTGGCCAGTATGTGGACCTATGCTCCATGTGTACCTTCCATATGAGTGTGATTCAGGGTGCAATTGCACCCTAAGATCCCAGTTAGTAATACTTCAACTGAGATTACTCTACAAGCTGTTTTGCTGCATCTGTGCCTCTTCATAGATTCTCGGTGTTAGATAATAAGAAGAAACTAATTTTAAGGCACATGAAGGCAAGTTGCATTTTCTGTCTCTTTTGGTTTTTTAAAGAATGCTTGCACATTTCACATTAAATGGAAACTTATGAGCAGAAACTGATATCTCCTGGCTGCATAAATACTAAACACTAAGCAAAGTCACTATCGTTACCATTTCTATTCTTCTGTCCTTGTTTCGTAAACAAGCTTGCTGAGAGGGGCCTGGTTCCACTGGTGGCTGAGTCTGTCTCCTCAGTGAATTTAGCTCTGTTACGCTCATCTTTGGCCCACAAGCTCTCTTGGAGAGTCCTGCCTGGGCTGGCTCTGGGTCTCTGCAGGGACCATACTCTGAGGAGCATTCACCCCAAACAAGGAATGACATTGTGAATTTAATTAGGTGCTTCCAGCCTAAGCTGTTGCTGAAGATGATTCTTAATGCACAGCTATGAAAGTCGCTGTTTTGATCAAACCTCTTGTGTAAACCTACTTTAATATGTCTGCAAAGTTGCATACACTAATAACATTCAGGACATTGCAGGGAAGAGTTTCATGGTTCCTTTCGTGATACTGTCCCACCAACCTTCCACCTAAAAGTGAAATAGAATCTCCAACTGCTTAATCTATTAGTTACTTATCTTTAATAGTTAACCATTTGGGAGGTGTTTAGTACCCACAGACTCACAGAAAGGCATCAAGAGTAACCTTTGCAGCAGGACTTATTGAGACATTATTAAGACTTCTTAAGGACACTGTTAAGAAATTGTAGATTCCTGTATAAAACATTTATTTATTAAGTGTGGACTTAAGAGTGATTTTTATCTGCAACAGTAGCTTCTACAATTGTTACTGGCAGGCCTTTTAACGGAGACCAGGCGGTTTAACCATGGGGTATGGATATAAGAAGCACATGTGTATGTATTTCAGGAAGAAGAAAGCTAATTTTGTAATATGGAGTCAAGCAGGGCATATGGTAGATAACAGTACCCTTTCACATTCTAACACAGGATTGAGATTTCTTAACAAAGGCAATAGAGTTGCAAAACAGCATGACTTTGTTGCAGTCAGTAATTAATGAGGTGCTAAAAGTGCCTAAACAGAGGATCCCAGACAGAGAATGCATGACTCAAGAGGATAAGAAGCCCCCATCATTTCAAACAACAGTGTCATTTAAATAAACAAGCAGCAAGTCGCTGGGTGTGTGAGGTGGAAAGGGAGCAGCAGCAGCAACATGCTCTGTCAGCCAGCGCTATTTTGCCTGTGAGAAACCAGTTGTGCTTTTCCAAATGCAGCCAGAGCTTTAAGGTGTGAAACATTTGTTTAATTCATTACTGGGGTGGGGGGAATCACTCACTCATCGGTGCTGCAGGTTTTCTGGTGGTATGTTGGTCAATTCGATTTATAATCAATGAGCAGTGATTGCCCCAAAGGCTGTTAACAGCTCCATACTGTGCAGGATAAAGTCTACCTTTTTTTTTTTCCCCCCTCATAAAAGACGTCGTTTTCTGTGCTCTCAGATGAGATATAAACTTTTTTTATTGTTATTTGTTTTTTATTTTAACAAGCTTGGAAGATTTTGTGTCATTCTGCAGAGCAGTCCAGGATTATTATTTATTTTAAGCAAAACCAATTCCATTCAAGTATTAAATGAAAATAGCAAAGGTTTATAAAGTGTTTGTCCTGTAATGTTTACTTTCTTTCCAACTAAACATTTATAAATAGATTGAGAGAAATGTGGCAAAGCACCAAAGTCATCCACTAAGATATTTCATAAGAAACTATAATGTAAAAGTGGAATAAAGGAGCACTTCTGGAAGTGATGTTTGTTAGTGAAATCTTTTTTTTGTAGGGGGATATGATGCAATATGTCATATTACCCTTTGGAGCCTATAGCACAGTGATCCAAATTTATTCCTGGAGGGACTGCAGTGCAGTACACGTGTTGTAGTTAGATTGAATTTATCTACACATTCATGTAGCTAAAAAGAGGGTGGACTTTGGATTTCTTTTCCAGTTTCTTTTGTGGTTTTAGAAAACTAGCAACTGAGAATCCATTGTATGTTGGGAAGCAATGGACCTAGTTAGCAAGAAAATGAAAATCTCTGTTTTCAGATCCAGGCAGTTCAGTATACTTACTTTTCTCTCTTTTTTTTTTTTTTTCCCCTCCAGGTATTTTTTCATCTTACTATCTGGCACAGAGAGAAGGAAAATTGTGCATGTCCTGTATTCCCTCTCCATTATTACATACAAAACTTACAAAATGTATTTGATACTTGTTTTTCATTAGAAACATAGATATAAATACTTTGAAAGACTTTGAAAGACAGAAAAGTCTGTTTCCACTGGAGTCTTTCCTGAAAATTCAGTTGTTTTTCTGTGCTATTTTTATTTCTGTTCGATATCTCATGACTACCTGTATGCCTCTGCTGCTCCTCCAGAGCGATAGTGGGAGCATTAACAGATGTGGATACACTGGTGTTTCTTGTGTCCTGCACAGCGGGACCGAGGGAGTTTCACTGAAAGGGTTGTGACAACCTCAGTAACTACATTGCCACTGCTCATTCTGAAAGGAATAACTGGTTCTCCTTTTAGAAAACATAGACATTTGGGATCTGCAGATATTGCAACTCTGTGTTAAGTTTGTTTGAATCCCCAAGAGCCAAAGTGAATGAAGGTCCTGTTCTACAACATGTCCCCAGAGACATGGCTCTACTACTTTCCAGCTCATCACTACAGACCAAAGGAAAGCCCTCCTATTGCCTTTAGTTGACGAAGACAGGCAGGATTTGGTCTCCTTTCTGTGAAATGTAGGCATACACTATTACAGCTCTTTCCCCTCTTATTGAAAAAGAAGATATACTTTTGTTTTCTGGTGTCAGCAAGGCACTGAGGTCTGAACCCTGCAGGGGCCTGGCTGTAACTGGCAACAGGCAGCAAGCTCTACTGAAGAGTGGCTGCTGGGCACAGAGGGATTCTTGCACTTGGAGAGAAGTTTGGTGTGATTGCAGTGAGTTTCTGTAACAAAAAAGGAATTTCCTGATTCAAGCTTTTCCTTAAATATACTCTAGAGGGAGTCAAATCTAAAAGTTTATTTATCTTGAAAGTATTTCAATTGCAGATTATTCTTTTAAAAGGCTCTGTTTGTTTCCTGTTTATTTCTTTCAGATTTGCCTATTAGTACAGAAATTTTGGTTGAATGTGTTTGTATGGTTTCAGATCAGATACGTGCTAATAGTATTTAAAAGGCATTACTCAGAGTGATGTGTCACTGTCACAGCAATAAATAGCCCTTGAAACCAGCAAACACCAGTATTAACTTTGAAAGAAGCAGTGTCCTAGGAGACAAAAGGAGAAAAGAAAGTGAAGGAGTTTCATATTCCAAAGAAATTGAGGCATTGCTTGCACTGAAGTTAATTTTCTATAGTGCTTAGCATGACTTCAGTGTCTGGTGACATTAAGTCTACAACATGGTAACTTCATATTAGAAACATAATTCTGAATCAGAGATAACATCCTGTCAATTACACAGTAGCATCTTGGATGAAGGCTGTGACTGTAATCTATTTTAAAAAATGATTGCACTTTTAACATTGATTTGTAGTTTGAATACGTAACTATCCTCAGTTTACAATGATCACTGGACTGTTTTACAGAATTAGATCTATTTCAAGATGGGAGGGGAGGGAGGACTGTGCCACTTCAAAAATTATTTTGGGTGACAGTGTCTCCTAGAGCAGAGCTACCTCTCTTTAACCTTACTTTGCGTACTTACCCAGTGTAGCAGCAGACAGGAAAATTTGTGCTTTTATTTAGCTTCCACTGTTACAGCTGCTAAATGTCTCCTGGCTTTCTGACACCAGCAGAAAACAAGCGTTTGTCAGAAAACCATGAATTTAATTTTTTTCCTTAGACGAGAGAGAAAGCAATGCTCATGAAGTTCCCCTTTAGAGATTCCTCCGCAATTGTCAAAGGAGTTACGCCCACTGCCTCACAGAAAATACTATCTGGTATCTGGAAACCCAGAAACTTCACAAATTCCCTGAGATCTAAACACCCAGCAGAGATAATGAGTGGGAGGCTAGAGCTAGCAGCTGAATTTCGACCTGGTTTCACTCATCAATGAATACAGCCGAGTGTAACACTGCAAGAAGAGCCCTGCTTGTGCTGAGCCTTGTGCTGTGATGGGATCTGTATTTTTTCATGGGGGAAATGGGAAGGATGTGAGGGGAACAGTCATGGGGATATAATTGATCTGAGCACATATCTGCACATGAACTTGTTGTCTAGACTGCTTTTGTAGTCAGTGGAAAGACACAGGTATTTTATAACTGATTTATTTGTCTTGTGATAGATGTCTAAAAGAGCTGAGCTGAACACATTTTGTGTCCTAAAATGTGTAAATGTCTATGCCTGAAGTTAGATGAAATAACTTCCCTTCTGCACTATTGTGGATAGACAAAAGAATGTGTAGGGGGAAGGTCAGGCAAATGACAGAGAATGAGAAACTAAACCCTAGCTTATTGATATTTCTGATTTCCAGAATCATTCTTGTTGTCTTTGTTTCACACAGGCTTGAGGCATTTTGAATAAAACCCTGGAAAGCACTACTCCCTTTCCCTATTATGTCTGTGTCTCCCAGGGTAATGAGGGTGCTTGTCTGTCCTGTGGGAAAACCATGCTCGTGTGCCTCTTTGCCATTACATTCATGATGGACTCTGCAGCAAGAAATTGAATGGGACATCTTACTTGACAGTGCTCATCACACAGGCACAGGCTTTTCCAACCCATCATTTGCAGCCTACCATCAATGTTCTTCACAGTTTTTGAGGTCCAGGGTAGCTCATTGCTCAGGTTGCTCTCACTGCCTGTCTGACCAGCAGCAGGGATGAGTGACCAGACCTCTGCAGAGCAGCTGAGCATCTCTGTCACTGCAGGCTGGAGGATGTCCCTTCCTCTGTGACAGTCTCTCAGCTGGAAATGTCCTAAGTGATTTTGGAAAAAAGGGAATAATTGATCAGAAATCAGTGATTATGTCAGGGGAGAGCCACCTTGATATTCTTGTTTGGAGCCAGGAGGAACAAGAGTTTGATTTCCAGCTTCTCCTCAGCAGGTACTTTACCCAACCCAGCCAGACCCAATCCAATGTGATCCAATGGTTTCTGTCTGGCCCTAGCTGGAAATATTCCAAACTTTCTTGATAGCATCAATGAACCTGCCACAATTTCCATGAGAAACTTTAGCTTCAGTACATCCTCTTCTCTTACAAAGCTTCTAGACTGAAAAATCTGGTTGAATTCCTTAACAATATTTTCCCTTTAGTTCTTTCTAACCATAACATTGAACCTCCCTGAGAAACAACATAGGCCATAGGACCTGTGGATGAACTATGGCTGTGTTTTTCAAAGAAATCAGCTGTATGAAGAGGAAGCTGGGGTTAATATGAAACATTGCCCTACACCTCACATTGGCTCAAAAACCATATTTTCTTTCTCTCTCTCTCTTTCTCTCTTTCTTTCTCTCTCTACCTTATTTTTCTTTTCAGTACTAAATGAGATGGATCAGATTTTCCAAAGTTCATGAAGAGGAAGTGCATCTCCTGGTGTCATTGTTTATGTACAGAGATTGGCTGCTGCCAGTGACATTCAAAAAACAGCATCACTAGAACTTTATAAAGGGATGTTTTATTTAAATTAGATGACTGGCTGCTGCTTTGGCCTCATCTATGCTTTTGTAACTAAATGGAATATTTCACACTTTTCATATTCAAAGCCCTTCTTAAGTGTTTACTCATTAGTCTTCACAGTGACCTTGAGAAATAACATTACTCTTTTTGTGTCCATGAAAAAAGTGGAGACAGAAAGGACCTGATGAAAACCACATTTTCCTTACAAGTTACCCCCTGAGCAGAACTTCTGCTGTGATACTGATGATGAGAGGTCTGGGGTGGACAAGCCAGAAACAGCGATCAACATAGATTACAAACACTGAAGTCTGCCCCAGGCCATGATTAGAAGATATGGTTGTTAAATTAATGGTGATCAGTCACAACAGCGTTACAATTATTCCTACCTATTGGTGGAACTGCAGCAGTGGGAACATTCTTTGGACCAAAATCAGTACAGACACAGCTAAACAGACTTGCTCACAGCCAAGCCTTTTAGGTATTGCAACATAACTCTTGTGTAAATACTCCCATTAAGTTCATCTTGAATTATGAACACTTAGGATGCTCTGGAAGTCATGGCTAGGTTGTGGAGAGGTGAAAATAGTAATGTCAGTAATTCAGTTTAAATGGCTTTTCCTGTTTTGTTTTCATCTCCCAAAGCAATTGTTGATCTTGAAAGGAAATGCTTCCAATCCTGAATTCTCTATTCTGTGGAGAACTGTGTTGCAAACACTCTTATATGGTAATGGGGTCTGCCTTCCACAACGCCTGAAAGTGCTTAAAAGGCAGAGGGGATGTGGCAAAAAATTGGGGATGATGGACAATTCTTGAAGAACAGTGAGTAGCACTAGCCCCATGAGATCATCAATGATAGAAATGCAATGCTTCATGAGAAGTGTTGTGGCCCAGATTTGTACTCTCAGGTGATCCAGCCTGCAGAGTTGTCTGCCTCAGGACAAGAATGTCTACATATATATAAGATCCTATATAAAACCATTTAGAGATGGCTAATTAACTTTAAATTAATAAGAAGTCTTCATCCAGATTATTTTTCAGTAATCATCAGTTCCCCAAATTTTGGTTTCAACTAGTTTAGCTAAAGAGGTGCAGTCAAACCCATCCAAGCCCTATTTTTATTTCATTTCTTAAAGCTATCTCATTTTAATTCACTTAACACCTCTTCTTGACAATTAAAAGGGCATTTTAAAAGAGGTGAAACTACCTCACTAGGTGGGATTTATGCCAGCTATTAAAATCACAGAGAATGTTGCACTGAGGCAGATTATGTTGCATCTGCCCTCTTGGGGATTCTTGTTCCTGCCTCTGCAGTGCCTTTTCTGCATTATTGCCAAAGACAAACACTTCAATATTTGCAGATTCAGGGTGGTTATGTCTCTGTTGCACCAGAAGTGCCTGGCTCAACTAAATCACTTACACACAGAGCCCTAAGAAGATCCTGTCTCCTACTCAGGCTTAAAGAGTAAAGTTCTCAGTTTTTTGTCTTAGATTTTCTGGCTCATCACCAAAAATACTGAGGAGCTCTCCTTCTGTCCTTTGCAAAATCTCAGAGAAGCAACATGTTCCCTGGCAATCAGCATCTGTGGGAAAGAGGGAGGAACAAGGACATAGAACATAACTAAACTCAACTTTCTTCAAGTTGAAGTTGGAGGAAAAAATGCTGAAGAAACAGAAGAAAAAAGCTTAGCAGCCTGAGCTCTTTTGCAAATGCCACTCTTACTTGTGGCATTGACATTTTGTGGTGGATTTTGGTGGAACTGGGTCCTGAATGGGTACTAGATACGATTCTGCAGTCTCACCCAGTGTTAGTCAGCATTAACATCTGCACAGTTTCTTGTTGTGGTGTGCAACCTCTGAGGATAGCAGGGTAGTTGTGCCATGGCTAAGATAGACACCACGCTAAAGGTTTGTAACTGAGGGATAATCTCATCAGAATAGGGTTGTACTACTTCCAGTGCCTGCTGAAAGCAAGATAGCTGCTTTGCTTTGAGGATGACCTCCAAACCAGGATGCTCTGCTGGACCCGGGCTGATGCTGTGAGGAGCCTGCATGGAGAGCCTTGTGCTGACTCAGGATGCCAGACAATGTGGTCCCTCAGGCACAAGGTCAAACGAAGACAGATGGTTAGCTGAAGCCTGACCTCGTGCAAAAGCTCTCATCTCATGGGTGCCCAGGTACTTATGGGGCAGGTGTTTGCAGAGGTAGCTCTGTTGTGGCATGGCTGTACCCCCACTCATCTCTACCTTCCTGAGCTTTGTCCAGGATCTCTGTCCTCTTCAGCCTCCACTCCAGACAACACAGGGTTAACCAAATCTGTTGGAGTGACTGAGCCTAAATCTTAGTTTTCTCCTGCAAAAATAGGCTTCAGAAAAGGCTTTGGTCAGAGATTGGTCTGACTATGAAAAGAGGTATCCATCTGAAGAATAAGAATAAAAATGCCACCCTAAAATGAAAACCCCAGAAAAGACCAAGAAAACAGGAGAAATACATCCACTTAACGATGCTCCAGACTGTCTTGGTGGCAGCCTGCTAGGGCAAGTGCCCTGGGTTAATGGAATAACCTCTCACCCCTGGAAACTAGTTTAAATCTTGCCTTAGGGTAATAAAGGGAAATTGCATCTGATGGTGTCAAATTAGTCCCTAGTGGACCTTTCTACACATCACAAATTCACCACAAATTTCACACAGTTTGTCATGATTGGCAGAATCTGCTCAGGAGCAGTTTAGGATAGGAATAGTTAAGATTTTGTAGACTGGAAGTCATAGTCTTTTTGCAAATGGCTTAGCACTATTGGCCTTTTGCTGTCAGAACAAAGCCTTAGATTCATTCCCACTCCTCAAAACAAAGGAAACAAATAGAGGAACTGTCATCTCATGACAGAATTAAACTATTATTCACGTCTAGATCCAAGGTAGTTTGTCAGAGACAGATCTAGCCTATCCCAGATTGACATCAGTATCTCATTTGTGAAGATATTTGGGGTTTTCATCAGTCTATATGAGATTAAAAAAGAATCTAATCACATTCTAGGGTTTAAAATAAACCGTTTAAAAGACAGTGGACTTGACATAAATAAAACTGCGGATTCTCTTGAGCTGTGACCATTTCATACATACCACAGTGTGTGAAATACCATTTGGGAGACTCCCTTTCTGAATCTGCAGGTATACATCTGCTTTGTGCATAGGCTGACATGCACACTGAGACATTGAGTTTCACACTTGCTCTGTACACACAGAATTTGAGGATAAACAACTTAAAAAGCATATCCTGTACATTAGAATTTCTAACAAATTATTTCTCAAGAAATAAAAAGACCCTTTTAAAAGACTTCAAAGAAGATTTGCAAGGGCAGGGGAACAAATGGAAAAAAAGAAGAATGCAGAAAAGCAGCAGGAAGATGGAGTCTGGATTTATTTTTCAGAGCTGATGGGATGTCAGGTCCCTCTTCTCTTGGTTTTGGTGCCTGAGCAAAACCACCTCTGATAGAGCTGCTAAATAATGGAATAGAGAATTTAGTCCAAAGTCCCGTCATTCAACAGTGTCATTTGAGAAATAAAGATCTTATCTCTGGATGCTGTAAGAAAGAAATAGTGTGCTGGCCCACATGGTTTTGGAGTAATAACACTACCTAATGATGTAGTCTTGTGTGTTACCATACACTGCTTTGATAATATCACAGCCCCTTTTTGTGTTACTACTGGATGTCCTTACTGCCAGTTGTAGGACTTGTCAAATGTCTGCTTTCCAGACCTATTGACTTTGCTTGTATCTTGTTGAAAATTCTTAGTAATGGTGCTGAATCGGATATAAACATGTGCTTAATATCTTTGAACATGAAGCTGAAGCACTTTGCAAAGGTTAGCGGAAATAAGTGGCAGTAACATGGTAGTGCATTTTCTTTTAAACAACAGACAGAAACACTATACCTGTTTTTATGAACAGGCTCACTTGACAAAACCATACTTTAGAAACACTGAGCTACTCTGTTGTGCCAGTCATTTTTGTTGATTCCCCCCCAGGATGGACATGGCAGTGTGCTGCTGCAAGCCTAATGCTTCCCTGTGCCCACGGTGGAGAGGTGTGTGGGTGGGAGGATGGCTACCAGTCAGCCTGTAAGTGAGAAAGGGTTAGGATCATATCTGTGGGTTTGGGAGCATGAGGACAGCACCAAATCCAGCCCTTGATCTGTTATGTAGCCCACAAGAGGTGCAGTTCCATGGACGCAGTTCCATGGACACAATTCCTCTCTCATGGTGGGCCAACTCAGGGATTTTTGTTTTGCTGCCTCTTCTGCCCGTCCCTCTTCCCCTGCCTGCCTGGATGTGCTGCCTTGGCATTTTGTGGAGACCCCTCAACACATGCCTGTGTCTGCTACAGAGGGTGGCCGCTGCATAATGCAAATGAATAGTATGGTAGAGAACATACGTTAAATTTTTTTTCCAATATATGCATATATAATACATTAGCTTTCTACATAAATAAAAGAAATAATTTGAATCAGATTAACCCTGGAAGTTCTGGCTGAACAAAAAAACCCTAATGTCCATTCCTACCTGTTCACACCCTTAGCAGCTCCCTTTAAAGGGTTAATATCACAATTTTGCGTAAAGCTTTTCTTTAGCATAGTCTAGCTCCTTGTAGCTGTACCTCACTATAGTCTTAGCTATCTAGCTGAGTACTAGCAAGTACTAACACTTAAACAAAATAAATCTATTTTCTGGTGGAAGCAATTAGGTGGATCAAGCTTCAAACAAGTGAGCTTTTGTAGCTACAAAGGCCAACTACAAAGCTGAGTTAAGAAACACATTAAGGTGAAATAGGCTCAAGTTATAGAATCGCAGAATTACCGAATAGTTTGTGTTGGAAGGAACCTTTAAAGTTCATCTAGTTCAACCCCTCTGCAATTAACATGGACACCTGCAACTAGATCAGGTTGCTCAGAGCCCCGTTCAACCTGGTCTTGGATGTTTCCAGGGATGAGGCATCTACCACCTCTCTGAATTACAGAATCACAGAATCGTTTAGGTTGGAAAAGACCTCTAAGATCAAGTCCAGCCTTTGACCAATCACTAACCTGTCAACTAGACCATGGACTATGTGCCACATCCAGTCATTTCTCGAACATATCCAGGGATGGAGACTCTACCACCTCCCTAGGCAGTCCATTCCAACATTTAACAACCCTTCCCATGACGAAATTCTTCTTGATGTCCAACCTGAGCCATCCTGAGCTCCTCCTGAGTGATCAGAACCTTCCTTTTTCCTCTGGGCAACCTTTGCCTGTGTTTCATCACTCTCATAACAAAATTAGTTTTGTTACATCTACTCTAAATGGACTCATTTTTTAGTTTAAAACAATTGCCCCTTGTCTTATTGCAACAGGCCCTACTAAAAAGTTTGTCTTCATCTTTCTAATAAGTGCTCTTGAGATACTGAAAGGCTGGAGTGTTCTTTTCTCCAGGCTGAATAGTCCCAGCTCTCTCAGCCTGTCTTCATAGCAAAGGTGCTCCAGCCCTCTGATTATCTTCATGGCTCTTCTTTGGATCTGCTCCAACACGTCCACATCTTTCCTGTGCTGAGGGTTTCAAAGCTGGACAAACTACTCCAGGTTGGGTCTCATCAGAACAGTGTAGAGGGGCAGAATCATCTCCCTCAACCTGATGGTCATGCTTCTTTTGATGCAGCCCAGAATGCAGTTGGCCTTTTGGGCTCCAAGTGCCCATTGTCAGGTCACGTCCAGCTTGCCAAGGTCATCTCCAGCTGCACCTTGGCCTTCCTGACTCCATCCCTGCACAACTGGGCAGCATCTCTATACTTATCCTGAGATACCTGTCCTTGCTTCCACTGCCTGTGCATTTGCTCCTTTCCCTTTATTTCGGCCAACAGGTCAAATATATATACTCAGTCATGGCAGTCTCTTGCTATTCTTGCCCAGTTTCTTGCATATGGGGACTGAGAGTTCTCGCATTCTCTGAAGGACTTTGTTCAGCTTTCTAGATAACACAGTGGCTTTCAGCTTCTCCTATTTGTCCTAACTAGGTACTGGGAAGATAAGAAAGGAAGACAGATGACTCAGAGATGAAATATATTAAAATTGCTTATGAAAACTAAGCCTTTTTTCCAAAGTACTCTCTTAGTTCCTGTTTTTCTAAAAACCTAAAATAATCTCCAGAGTGCCCTGAATCAAAACCTCCTATAACATTTGACACTACTTAGGAGTAAAGTTAACCTGTAATTTGACTTCAGTTCAATTTCATTTTCCATAGAAGCAAAAGAGCAAATGATCCTCAGCATGTGCACAGATGAATAGAGACAAGTTCATTCCCTGTCACACATAACCTGCCCCAACCTTTTAAAAAAGTACTCTAATCAAAAAAGTACTGATAGAGGGAAAGGTCATGGGATATGATGTACAATGGGTAGCTGAGGACAACCAGAGATGATGTCATGGCCAAGATCTGATAGCAGAGGAAGGATACAGATCTACACTTACATTAGTCATGGTTTCTGTACAAATCTGTGTAGAATTTTTTTTCCTTCAAAAAAAAAACATCCCTTAACTATTTTAATCTAAACCAGCACTCTGTTAGCTAGTAAAAACAGTGAGGTCTCATCTTCTTGCTGGCTACTCGCTAACAGCATAAATTAGACTTAGAAAATTCCTTCTGCTGTACATGTCTGAGGCATAAATAACACCATATGTTCAACAGCAGTTTAAATAAAATATCATTCTTACCTTAACAATGACACTGTATTTTAGGAGCCATGGCTGCAATCACTATGGGAACACTGAAGTGTTCTGCTTAATCTTTGTAAAATACTATATTACTTTTGTGTTGCCCTTAAACTGCATTTTAAATAGGGCATTATATTTACAAGGGGAAAACCCCATCATCCTCTAGCTTTGTCCTGACAATATATACCAATCAGAAAATCTAAATGTCATGAGGAGCAACCTACAGATTGAAAAACTTTTTTCTAAGAACATATGGACCCCACTGGCCTCAGGAAATATTTGAAGAGTGAACACACATTTCATCAAGATTTTTGAAATCCCAGGGGTAACAAAGGAATGAAAACATGACAGAGTAATTTAAAATGGCAGGTATTGCACTTTTTCCTGTTCAACACTGGAAATCAGATACCTAATATTAACAGAAGTCATTATTTTTATTACTCCAATTAGAGAGGCTAACACCTGCCATCTCCCAGATTTCTGAGAAGGGTTTAGTTTTTTCTTCCTTTCTGCACATGGTAATATTGCTCCGGGTGTGGGCAAATGCCATTACTTTATAGGTTGACGTTTATTTTATCTTCCCGGGAGACTGTACCTGGAAGTCTGTTCGGAGCAGAGGGAGAAATAAAGTCTCACTGCTGGACCTGAAGCAAAGGCAGCAGCCTCTGAACCCAGCAGGGCCAGACCTATCTTTTAGGGAAGATGCCCTGCTGCCTGTTCATCCTGAGGATGACCTTCCCCGCTGCAGCCTGGCTGCTGGAGGAGGTGGAGGTCAGGATGCTCAACACTGCACAATGGGGGTCTGCTTTCCCCTTAGTTCTTCTGCTATGCCACAGCTTGACTTTGGGAAAGTCATTCACCTCCCATATTTCCCTCTGCCCTTTGCAGGGCTTATTTAGATGGCAAAGGATGAACCCCTTTTCTTATTCAGGGCTGAACAATTTTTTAAACCCACTTCCATAAATAAAAGTGGAAACAACTTACAATTGATGACAGGCAGTTGAATTCCTCCTTGTCCTGAGTACATTTCACTGACTGCTTCAGCCTATTGCCTGCACACTGGACTCATTTTTCTTCCAAAGTTCTGGGATTGCACTTTTAAACAGTTCAGTCCTGAAATTGAAATGCCCTTTTCAATGCTAGATATAAACATACCTCTTCCCCATCCCCCATCCCTTCCCCCCCCCCGACTTTATATACATGGGCAAACTTTTCAACCTTCTGACTATGTGGAAAAGCGATTTTTGTAGTCTGATACAAGGCCTGATACCAGGGAATTTTGGATTTGCTGCTGTTGTAGTAGTCTCTCGGCACCAGCAGGTAGCCATACTGGATGGTGATGAGAAATTTTCTACCAGCCCTCAACTGCAGGATTTTCAAAGGCATTGCACATGTTTTTCAGGCAACTGCATGAAACATTCTTTTGAGAGCACAGAGGGCTTAGCCTTCCTGCTGCTGGCACTGGGTATGTGTTGCACTCCAACTAGATGAGTTTTGACTATAAATCACGTGCATGTTCCCTACTTCTGCTTTTGATGCAAAGGAGTGAGAATTGTCTCCTTAGTACAGCTTAGTATTCAATTCTACCTAGTCATGTGTAGCTGAAATATTGCAAAGTCTGAGCATTTTACTGAGATGAGTTTGCTGCACAGGCATTCAATGCCGAAAACACTGTCACCACTTCTGAATTTCTCAAAGGTTTTCACAAGGTTGGTTTTTCTTGGGTTCAAGGGCATGAGGGCATGAGCCATGTTACTGTCATCGGGGGAACAAAGTTTTTGTGACAGAGTCTACCTCAAGACTTCTGCTTCATCTGAGCTTGTTGTGTGATCACTGAATTCCTCAGAGAGACAGTAAACCAGTGAGACTCTCACACATGCAATGTTCTAAGTATATTCCTGCAACTTTGAGGTCTTTACTTCTGCCAAACCCCACTAAGAGACATGTTAAGAGTCATAATGACACTGAGCATTGCTGGGCACAGATACATTTTCAGTGGGTGTTGTGGAGAAAAGAATCTGCCTTGGTGAAATGATTGTGTGCAATAGAACCACAGAGATAAGAAATACGAGCTGCTGAGATACAACAGGTTGGTACCAGTTTTCAGTAACCATATTTGTTGGTGCTGTGTCTAGAAGCAGACCAAACAGTCAGCCTTGCAAACTCCATGAACAAATGACATTGGTGTCTCCTGCAGGTGGTTTTGTGCCTATATGAAAAGATCTAACCAGCACATGCTGGGAGAAGGAAGAAGAGGTGAAGAAGAAATATGAAAGACATTAACTGACAAGGAACTTCACTGTGTGCATCAAACTCCAGGTTCAGACACATGAGCCCAATTTTAGCTCTTCTGTGGGCACCTACGGTTAACCCTCCATAATTTTCAGTGGATATATAAGTAGTAAATGGAATTAGAAATATGGACTCGTAATTACCATTCATAAATTTCACAGTTAACACAGGTCCCTGTGATGAGATCTGGTACCAGATATCTGGGCTGGCATTGGTTGAGGTTGCTCCAGGAACAGAAAGAGTGTCACCACATTGGTATGGCACAGGACCCAAGAAAATGAGTCATGCTGGGAAAAGTGGCTCAGTGCAGCACTGCACACTGTGGGGCTAATGTTATTTCTAGTGTTGTTGCTCATCACTTTGCATGGTGCTTCATGGTGCCATGTGGCGCTGAGAGCATGCTAAGAGGTAATGTAAGGATGTAAAATCTGCCTGGATGGTAGTTCCCATTCCAGGGCAGAACCATAGAGGAAATAGCCCTCATTGCTGCCAATGCAAAATCAAAGGGGCACTTTGAACAATCTTTACTGTAGGATGCAGAGGGTTTTGTTTCAACCACCAAATCTCTCCTTAGTAATTTTGCTTTTTAGCACTTCTCTATCTTGTAGAACAGGGATGCTAGAGGCTTGCAGGCAGCATCTGGCCTGTAGATTTGATCTCTCCTTCAAGAGAAGGGTAGACAAAGCCAACACTGCATGTACCTAAGTAATCCTTTCCTTTTTTTCAAGGAAGATGTGTCTGTGAAGGAAGCATGTGCTTCCTGGCTGGCTTTTCCCTCTCAATCTCTTTCTCCCATATGCCAAAAACATTGCATTAGAAACTCATGAGACTGGAGAAGGGAGTGGAATTACCAAGAAATTGATGAATAAGAATGTAGAAATAGCAGATATTTGAACTGGGTACTTCTGATCTCACCAGTCCCATCAGTTTATGTAGACTATTAATTAGCCATGCCATGGATGGAGAAAGCCCAGAGCAGACCCATGCATCACTATTTTCAATCTAGCAGTATTTATGAAGTCAGGCCTTGCAATGTGTAGTCAGCTATGCTACTTCCACGGCCACTCAGCCACTTTCCAATGTTGTCTAGGCTAATAAACCCTAACAAGCTTATTTTGCATCCCTCCTCTGCACTCCTGGCATATTGGGGTCCAGAGAGTTTATTAATAATGTGGGCATTGCAGTAATTTGCTTGAGGCAATACACCAGTTCCATCTTAAAGGCTCTGCCTACCAGATCAAGAAGTATCAGAAAAACATGATGCAAAATAATAATTAACCTTACTAGTGAATAAACTCATTTTGCTAGTACAAATTTGTTGAGTCAGTTGTCTGGGCTTAGCTTTCCATCAGTTAGGTTTATGTGGCTCAGTCATTGCCTTGCCCATCCTGTAGTTGCTACTTTAAAAGGATAAAATTAACAAATTTTAAATAATGTGTTCATGTGTTGGAAGAAGAGTTGCATAGATTGTATCCAGATAAAATTTTCATATCTGTATCACCTGAGAGGGGTCAAGTCTCGTGTTATCGTTGTGGATCCATGGCCAGGCACAGGAAGAGCTTGGAAGGGAGTGGAGGAGCAGGAACTGGCTTCAGTTCCAGGCAGATACTGTGGTCAGTGTCTCAGTGCTTCTCACTATTCTAACCCTCTTCCTTGCTCAGTCAGGGCTTTTACATCAGCTGGGGAAATTCCAGCCTCACAATCATCCTGTGACACCCCTTGGGAAAAAAAAAATTACACCAAAGCATAAGAAAAATAGCTGCTTCTGTATTACATGGTAGTTCTCCCACAATTAAACCCCAGATTTTGGATTCCCCATGGAACAGTAAAAGTCCGTAAGGGCAGAAAAGCATTTATGTAGATGGGAAGAAAACTCCAGAGATATAAAGTTATTTATAACAAAGAACACTTTCCTCATGAACAAAGGATTCTTGCTGGCTTAGAAATCCAATCCAAAACCTTCCAAAGTCCTTGATTGTTTTCTCTGCACATTCTGCTGGAGCATGCATAAATTCTGCTCTATGATAACATGATAGCACTGGTCAGCATGCACATGATTTTAGGAGGTGGGTGGCAAGAATACCCAGTGCTCATGCACTCTTTCTGTACAGCTGATAGAGTACTGGGGTGATAACAGCACAGGATTTTCTTTCTGCTGGCTTCAAATTTATTTAACATATGTTTTGCTTTCTGCTTTAACCAGATGATGATTTCATTGATTTTGTTCCTATCTTATGAACCCCGTAACATCTCATATCGTCATGACTGCCTACAATGAAACAGACCTCCCAGTGAGAAACAAAATGCCGGGTCAACATGGATGAGTACTGGTGATAGTAATATGCACTTTATTGACAACGAGCAGAAGAGGATAAAAGAGTGTGAGTGGAAAGCAAGGTTTAGAGCGACAAGGAGTGTTTCCAAGGGTCAGGCAATCACATTTCAAAAGTGCCAGAGCTTATCTTGATTGGTAGACTTTACTGTTGTGATAAAACCCCCATTTTTTGTCAAAGTTTCACAGTGACAGATTCATGGTCTACATGTCTTGCCAAGGAAAAGGTAAAATCAGTTGAGACTTTCATATTATACACATGTATCCAAACTAACAACTCTTTGTTCTATATTTAAGAATTTTATTCACTAATTGTATAGCTTTTCATTCTTGTGTGATTTTAAACCAGATCTTTGTAGTCTCAAAAAAAAGCAAATGTATGTCTTCCAGGCAATCCTTCGCGACATAGAACTCAGTCTAGTAAAATTCCACTAACGATGATACTGTTACATCCTTTCACCCAGGAGATGAGATTTCTTTTTGTTCTTCAGGAAGAGAGTTTTTTCATCAGCCTATAGATCTGGGTTTGAAGCAGCCCATGGTGGTTTGCTCAATCTCACTATACCATATTTCACAATAGGTACATTTTCATGGCCAATTAGTGTTAACGTCTGCAGGAAGACTTGGATGATTGGAGCTAACCCCCAGAGCACCATATCCCCCCTTCAGGTGGTTAAGGTAATGCAATGGGTCTTTTCTTATTAACCTACTCCTGCTGAAACAAGGGCACACCAGGGAGCAATAAAAAGGTGAAAGAGGTTGATATTTTGGCAGGTACTCCATTTACTTTGTAATAGCCCTGGAAATAGTACCTGCCCAAATTAGCATAGGTAGGACTAAATTCTGCCTTTTGCTTAACACTGACTTTGTTACTGAAGTCAATGGGAACAGAATGTACTCCCAGGAAAAAGTTTTTTTTCTAGAAGCTCCATCATTTCCTTTATCTGGCCAAAGCGAGCAAGGCTGACATGAATAAGTGGCTTCATGAAAGCCAGCTTTTCCTGGAAAAACACAGTTTGCAGCTGTGAAGTATGCAACTGGCTTTCAGATATGTCCAGTCAAGCCATTGCCAAGGGGTAGATGTGTGCCATGAGGTAGTGCCACCCTGGCTGAAGCAGGGATTCAAGGCTGTTGCCTCTGCTGCTTGAAGTTGCATAGTGCTGTGGATCCACAAAATCTGTCACCGGGAGGGATGAACTATCAAGATAGCCAGCACAGAAAACTGTTGTCTCGGAGAAACCCTTGTTAACACTTGCCCATCAACAAAATGGCTCTGTTCCCATATTCCCATATTCTGACTCCTCTTCCTGTGGTAGGCAGAGGAGAGCAGAGATCTTCCTTCATCCTCTTGCAAGCTGAAGTTTCTGATCCACATTTACTCTTTCTCGTTAGTGGCAGGCAGAACAGCTTTGTGTTTGAAGCTGTAAGAAAGGAGTTGATTCAGCAATAAGCATAGCCTGTGCTGATTTGTTTTTTTTAGTGGCTGTCAGCAATGAGTAGTATTCATGCCATACCTCCAGGATGATTTGAATCTGGTATAAATCCAATCTGCTGATGAAAGTGGTGGTCTCATCCTATCCTGTGGGTTCAGCCTTTCACTCCCACAGCACTCCCTAGTGCTGTTACTAGCATTTATGTGGGCCTGTGGTGAGCTGGATCAAAGAGGGCATCCCACAGCAAACCAAACTCCTTCACCCACTCCTCTGCCCATGAAAAACTCCATATTGATATAAGAAAGTGTTACCTCGGAAGTGCTCAATCTGTCTCTGTGAGGAGTTTGCTTCTCATAAATGTCTCAGGATACCGAAGGAGGAAATTAAAATGGCAGGAAGAATCTTCTTGCTACCCTGCAGTTGTGCCATTTGTATTATGCTTGTTTTTAGATTGTCTCTAAGTGCCAAAAATGGAGTAAGACGGATCAAACTCAAAACTCTTGTGACTTCATTACACCTCTGGTACAGACCATGAAAGTTGCACCTGCCTAGTCCACACTGCATTATGCTGTTGCATGTAGTGCTTCAATGTTCCTTCCTATTTGAGAGAACTAGACTTAAAGTGCCAGGAAACCTGTCTGAAAATATGTACAATAAACTTTGCAGGGCAGTTTGTGAAAAAACAGTGTAGTTCAAGTAGCATCACACATGTTTAAAATTGCAACAGACACTTTGAAACCATGTGTTGTGTAATGATCAGGGTGCTAAATCATGTGTCAAAGTTGAGGGATCTGGTTTCTCTGAAAAGTGCTAATGTTTTTTGATGCTGAATAGAAGCTGTGTTTAAAAGAAATGATCAGAAAGTAGAAGTCAGTTTATGAGAGCATTAGTGCTTCAGATGTGGTTTATCTACTTAGCAGCAAACCCAGCCTGCAGCAAACATATTTTGGACATAAGAAATAAATCATCCTATCTGTGCACAAACCTCACATAATAATTTGCCTTGGTAGTAAAAGTAACCAGTGATTAAGTTGCTGCAAGAGTGAAGCTGGTAAAAAGCAATGTGTCAGAGAGAACATGTTGTTTAATGGTTGGTGCCCTTCTGTTGTAAATGACGGCTTACTGCCGCTTCTTGGCCAAATCTGAAATGCATTAGTCATTTCAGTGATTTGAACTTCATCCAGGACTTTCTCAGAACTGTTCTTAGTAATCTGTCTGCACTGTCTTGCACTTCAAGTTGCCCCAGAATGTTCCTGCAAATCTGTTGCACCTGACATACTTGGTGTCCATAAACCCAACCAGTATTTTGATCTGGTAGTTCACGAAGAAGCTGTCTATACTATGATGAGCTGGAGCAATTGCTCTCTGTTTCCCTAAGCAGAAAGTCCATTTCCATTCTGAAAAATGGGAGCTACTAAAACTCAACTAGGAGCAGAAAGGCAAGTAGAGCTGGAACAGCAATTAGTAGTTCTGGGACCAGAGGGAGTTTAGCATCTTTCAGTCAAGACAACCCCACACTGGGATTCTTTGACCTCTTTAAGGACAAGAAGGAAGAGCAGACTGGAGAGGTCAACAGAGAAAAGCCTGACACACAGCAACACAGAGACCACTGTCTTTAGTCTTACCATAGGGCCATTATCAGGTCCAGATTTTGCCTAGTACTGAGAAATCACTTAAATGAAGTGTAAAAAATTCCCTGAGATTTTTCACATAAAACTTTATTTAAGGGTAGGACCTCAATTTTCTTTATTTCACTTTTTTCCCTAGAAAGTGTGACTCAGGACAGACTCTAAGTAGAGAAACCACATCTTCAAATATGTAAAAAATTATTTACAGTATCAAATGGAACATAATGCAGGCATTAGTATAGAAATCCAGCAATTCTTGCAAGTGATGTTACAGGATGCACCAGTGCAGGTATATTGATCCATATGTCTTTGTCTTTTTTTAGCTTACTTAGGAATTCAGAGGAAGTTTGGGCTGAAAGCCCAGTGTATAACTTCAGTCTACTGGGTGACGTGAGATCACTTTAAGCCCCAAGTACTTGCAAAGTGCACAGATCTCAAAGCAGCTTGCAATCAACATGGTTCCTGCAACATCACTTAGCATCCTGTTCCTATTAGCCCAGATTTCAATCCCTACCAGCACAGTTTGTAGCAGAAATTTCAAGGCAGTGTGTTGGAGAATAAACTCCTATTGGGCTTTTTGGTAACACACATATTTCCTCAGTCTTCATTGCCATCAAAGCTTAAAAAAGGTCCACAAACACAGGCAGATATTATCCTACCAAGTTGACTTATCTTGGTTAAGCTCACCTCTTCCAGTGCCACCTCAGCCTCAAAATGTGTCAGCATTATAAGCTAGTAAGAGTTCATTAGTGTAGTGTCTCTTTTCTCTTACTTCACAAGGTCCCACTCAAGAAACCAGATGGAAGCTCTGAAACTTGAATTGTTTGTGTGTCTTAGGAATTTTAGAAGACTGCAGCAGTACCAATACCCCAGCAACAGCTCACCTGTCTGTCACTACAGTCCTTGCAATTGGCAGCATTAAACTGTTGCAAACCACAAAGTTTTGGTCATTTGAAGGTCAGTTTGTAGGGAGATGTTTAACAACAACCCATTTCTGGCTTGATGGGATTTTACTGATTTGTATGTCCTTCCTTATCTGGGTTGCAGCAACTGCTCCTGATGCAACTGCTTAAAGGCTACCCCAGAAAGCATGGTGATACAGTCCTGGCACTTTGTTCCAATATTGACATTCAGCATGAGGAAATGCTGTAGTTATTAAAACCTGCTGTATCCACTTGTAATCTGTGTGATCTTCTTAACAAAGCCAAGCTGCCTTCCTCAGATGCCAGGTTTGCCCTACTGTGCATCTCAGGTCACAGAATATGCTCTGAGGATTCAAAATGAAAGCTGGATTAATGCCAGCGGTTAGAACAGGTCTGGAGAGTCTGTGTCTTACCATCTGTTAGAATAAAAGTCCTAGACAGAAATATGGTATATAACAAATAAGAAGGAAATGTTGCTGAGTTGGTGGGCTGTGAGCACTTCAGTGTAGGCATCTGGAAAGAAACAGCGTCTTTCTCAACACATAATGAAAACAATTCAGAGTAATGCTGCTTCATACTGCACTGTGAGCCACAGGATATGTCCTTATGAGTCCTAGCACCTCATATGAAAGTTGTGGGCATCTGGTTGCAGCAATGAGAGGATGGCTTCCTGATGTGGCTGTTCATGTCCACACTCAGATAACCCAGATGCCAGAGAGCACCTGAATTAAATTCACCAGGGTGGCATATTCTGATACACTCTGTGAAGACATGGGACTCTTGAGATTTGCTCTCCACACTTGAAAAACTATCATATGACCTTTGTTTAAGCAATAGGACACACACAGTCCAAGTCAGTGTTTAGTATGAGGATCTGTGTTCAGGAACCAAAACAAAGTCAGTAGCCAAAAGCCAAGCTGAAGGTCAGGGGAAGGGCTAGCAACAACAGGCTTCAGTTGTCAGCCAGCTCAGGAGCAACTGCAAGTTCTGGCTGCTCTCTCTTTAGCATGACCCAAAGCGGTTGCTTATTCAGTCATTCCTGCCAGGCCTCACTGGCAGGGAGGTCTGATCCAAACCTAGGACCCAGAAACATACTCTCCATTTGTATTTGAGAAAATAAACAGAGCTAGAATTTCAAACTGTGGGTGTTAAGCACCCATGAAGAACTTGCACGGTACAGGTCATTCTCCCTCCTCGTCTTGAAATACTCCACATGAAAATCTGGCAGACCATATCTAAGCAACAAACACATTTGTCCCACTGTGGGATCTATTTTGAGGCAATACTTAACCAAAGAAGGGCTCAGCCTGAGGAGAACATTTTTTCTCAGTCACTTGTAACTTGCAGAAACAATTTCCAAAGATGCTTAATGTTGAACAAAATCAGCTATTAAAGTGAATGTCTAAATTCATGGGCATCAACAGAAGTCAATTAAGACCAGACAGAAAACACATTTGACAGTCTCTCCCACATCACTCCCTGTGTTGGAAACAGCATAGGAAGATTGATATCCAATGAAGTTAATACGAAGAAATACAGAAAGTGATCACTCAGCTTCTTGCATTTGTGTAATTCTGTTCCTGCAAATGGTAATCCTGTTAAATGTTGTGTCAGTTTTGTAATTTTTTTTTTTTTAATTGACAGGATATTTTAATGGCCATTACTAATATCTTTTGGTATGCAAAACATGACCATGATACAATGCAGGAAAACTTCACTATTCAGACAGTAAAATGATTAAATGCAAACCTCAAAAACCATTTCCACTTGTGCATATATTTGTATGAATTAATTTCTTTAGAGGAGACTTGCAGATTGTGGACAATATTATTATGTTCCGTGTGAGTGAAAATTGAGTGATGATACCAACTACATCACAATGTAACTTTTTTGCAAAGCTAAAGTAATTTGATTGACTTAAACTGGAAGCATTCCAGACTTGTCTTAATATATCTGAGAACAGAACTTAGAACCTATCTTTTCTTTAATCAGGGAAGTAGCTCTATCTCTTATAGGAAGTCTCACTGAAGCTGATGAAATATCCATTTCTTGTGTGTGGCACAACTTATTTGTTAGGTTTGCGCAAATTACAGATGCCAATGAGATTTGACATGTACCAAAACAGAAGTTTTAGTAAACATTTCCAGAATTTTTGAGCTTCTGATATGACATTTTGATGTGCTGACAAAATAAGCATCACAACTTTTATAAAAATTGCAGTTCATAGGAAATTGAAAAAATAAATTTGTTGCAATTCTATATTAAAGTTAGTAACACAACTTCTACACTTATTACAAAGCATAAATATTGACTTTCTATCGACTTTATTCATTAAAGCAAGAATGGATTAATTTAGAGTATGAGATCCCAAGTTTTCTAGAAGGTTGTGTATGGATTTACTTGTAGCTCTAGAAATCCCCAGATTGGAACTGAGAATAACAATACAAAATTTAGCTTCTTCAGAAAAGGTATAGTTAGAATGTCATATGTCCTCAGGATAGTTAAGAGAACAACAATTTTGATAACAAAGACACTAATTCTTTGCTTCCTTTCCCTGCTCTCTTTACCTTACTGCACTTTCTCACATCCTGCTCTGAGGCTCCTGACTCTTTCAAGCAGGCCAGAGAAAGCTGCTTGTGGGTTCACACCATAAATCAAGCTACTGTGAAGTTACCTGAATTAAAAAAAAGAAAAAAAATTGATAATTGCTTAACAAGGAAAGAAAACCCCAAAATTCCCACAGACGTGGCTACTTTCATAGAATTGCAGAATATTCTGAGCCAATCTCAGGGTTTCTCTTTCAAAAACGCTTTTTAAAGAAGATACTGGGAATTCTAGATAAAGTTTCCAATTTTTCCTTTCTCTTTAATTTAATTTAATTTAATAGTTTCATTTTTTCTCTTTCCTTTTCTCCTCTTTTTGATAGACCAGATCAAGAGGTTAAGCAGGTTACATATGCTGAGACTGAAACACAGTCATATGGTAAGAACAGAGTTTTTATCTATTGGGCTTCCTGCTTCCTTTGCTGCAGAATATGACAAGTGTGTGGAGAAAAAGGGGTTCCCAGTGAAGGGACAAGCTCACAGGAAAGGAAGCCAAGTGCTCTCCCAGATGACCTTAATTCCATCACAGCACATTTTCCTGTATGAGATTGGCAAAACTTATCCATATCATAATTAATTTCAACAAAGATGGTGTATTAGCTTGTAAGATATATATTCTTTGGGACTTCTCATAGATATGGAGTCCAAACACAAATATACAAAAGACAGAAATCTAAGCCTTTCATAAATATCTTTCCATATTTTGTCTGTTTTTTTGAGAAGCACAATGAGATTTTACTTCCTGGAAGCTCTTTTCCCTGTCTGTAGTATAGAAGTATTCAGAAAACCACAGTCTAGCTAAAAATTATGTTATACATTTCCAGTGTATTCTCTGTTGTTTGGCTACTAAACCTGCCATAACAAATGTGACCCTACTTCTCTCCAACAAAAGCGATTCCATTCAGCACAAGCAGGCTTCACAGTCTCATTTTGATGATTTTCTAGGCAATTTGCTAAAGTACTGTATTATTCAGAGCAATGGAAAAACTCTTGCTTTTTC
>VYXB01010060.1:83291-119578 GCA_013397135.1 Pachyramphus minor | reverse complement strand
ACACACCAAGTGCCCTCAGCAGCAGCAGGGCTGGCATGATGGCTCTGACACCCCTCAGGCTATGTACTGGAGCCACAGACATCTGTACATCCATGTACACGGGAGCAGCAGCACTGTCTCTGACACCCCCTGTCCCCCCAGCCGACGTCGCCAGGTCCATGGGAGCCAAGGTGGTGATCGCCATCGACGTGGGCAGCCGCGACGAGACAGACCTGACCAACTATGGCGACTGCCTGTCCGGGTGGTGGCTGCTCTGGAAGAGGTGGAACCCCCTGGCTGAGAAAGTCAAGGTACTGTGGAAGCTCCCCCTTGTTCCTTCAGGGTGACACAGAGTCGTCTCTTTGGGTTTGAGCTCTCCTTTGTGGATGAAGAGAGCTGGGCAGTGACACCAAAGGGAAGGCAGTGGTGTGGGAAGGGGTAGAACCCAGGGCTGGGAGAATTGTTAGAGCAAAGAGACCTTTCCTTAGAGGTGCATTAGTTATGATAAAGCCAGAATTTATTAATTTTATCAACAAAAGTAGTAAAATCATCCAGTTCAGTGTTTCTCTCCTGTATGTCTCTGAACTGCTTATTTAGGGAGATTTTAGCAGTAAGCAGTAATTAAGTACAACTGATAAACGTGGGGCTGCAGAGCATGATTTTATTGTTATTATGTATCTCTTGTTGCATGTGGTTAGGTTAACTCTGTGCCTTATTCTGCACTTCCTACATTACCTGGCTCAGCAGCTTCCCCCAGGTGAATGTTGTTTTCTCTTCTTCCCTCCCAACTGACTCCCCAGTTGGAACTAGAACTAAAAGACTTGTTTGTGCTTCCCAAATTTGGAGAAAATACTGCAAACTGTGAGCACTGCTGTGCAATCTGAAGTTTTCCTCTGTGAGCTGCTGTGGGTGTGCAGTGCCCTGGGCCTTGGCAGAGGTGACTCTGCTGCTCCCAGTGTGTAATGGGAGTGTTTGGTGGTGGAAAATGAAGGGCCCTGACCCTTCTCAGTAGAACCCAGTGAAACATTCCAGCTGCCCAAATGGCAGTAGGCACCCATGGAAACATGGGATTCCTTCTGAACACCAGAAAACACCTTTTTTTACTAGTACTGGTGAAACACTGACCAACAGTGTTGACCAGGGAAACATCCAGAGAAATCAGGGAGTGTCCATCTATGGGGATAGTCAAAACTCAGCTGGACATGGTCTTGGACACCCTGTCCCAGCTGCTCCTGCCTGAGCAGGAGGGTTGGACTGGATCATCCCTGTTCACCTCAGCCATTCTGCAAAACCTCTGCCCTGGCACTGGAGGGGTCAGAGAATCATGGAATCACAGAATGGTTTGGGTTGGAATGGACCTTAAAGATCATCTTGTTCCACCCCCTGCCATGGGCAGGGACACCTTCCACTAGCCCAGGTTGGTCCAACCTGGCCTTGGACACTTGCAGGGCTGGGGCATCACTGATTCCTGCCTTGAAGCATCACTGTGCCCTCTCACCCCAGCACAGCTCTCCCTCTCAAGCTGCCACTATATCCTGGAATGACAGACTCAGTTCAACCTTGAACTGCAGAAATGTGTCTGAAGGCAATTCCCTTTGTGCTGTCGATAATGGAGACTCAGTGTCTGCCTGTCCACACTGCCCAGGAAACAGATGGAGGTGCTGATGTGTGAAGGCTTCGCTGTGATAACCTGCTCTCTCTGCGCTGGGGACACAGACCGTGCTCCTCAGTGCCTCACGATTGGTGTGTCTGGGCCGTGCAGGTGCTGAACATGGCCGAGATCCAGACGCGCCTGGCGTACGTGTGCTGCGTGAGGCAGCTGGAGATGGTGAAGAACAGCGACTACTGCGAGTACATCCGGCCCCCCATCGACCGCTACGGCACCCTGGACTTCGGCAAGTTCGACGAGATCTGTGTGAGTGCCCCCCGTGTCCTGCCCCTCACGGCCCTGCTGGCTCCTGCCGCTGCTCACTGCCAGGGCTGGCGGAGAGCAGTTGGCACAGGGTGAATAATTGACACTGAATGATGCTGTGGGGTGATGTCCCGGCCGGGAGATTGGATTAGCAGCAGAAATTGAGTTTGCAATCTTGATTATATAATGACCTGTGAAGGGATCAGTTGCCTCGCTCTGTTTCGTGGCAGTTCCTGCTCAGCTGCTCGGGAAGAGCTCTTGGGTGTCTGAGCTTGGGGTTTTCTCAGCTGCTCTGGGATCTCGGGGTTTGCTTCCCCTTGTTGTTGCGTGAAGGATTTGCAGAAGTCTGTTGGGGGGGCCACGAATCTCAGAAATGGAGGGAAGTGTGAAAATACCTGGCTTTGTGAAACATTGCAACACTTCTGCTGATAAAACATCACCCACAATTCCTCTGCACCCAACAGAGGGTCAGGACACGGAACCAGTGCCAGTGGTTGTGGTAAAAAAGGTGCTACCAGGCTGTGCAGTGCTGGGATGGGGTTGTGTTTGTTTAGGGGTCAGAACCCAGCATGGGCAGAGCTGACTCCAGTCAGCAGGGAATTGTCTTGGTGACATCATCCAACATCCCCAACAGAAGTGTCCCTGCCCAGGTGGGAGCAGCGATTCTGGCTCAGTGTGGAAGTGATTTTACTGTCTCTTCCCATTCTTTGCCTGCTTTAACCATGCAGGCATCTTCCGCCTCCAGGAGTTTCTGCAGAGCTTTGCTCTTCTCCCAGGCTGGAAACCCACCACTTCTTCTTTCAGTCAATCTCCTTTATTGCTTAGTGAGAAGCTGCCATGTTCCTTAGGCTGCAGATTGATTTTTCTGGCTTATAAACACAGATCAAGCCCAGGAACACAGTTTAGCCCTGCAGACTCACATTTGGGAGAGTCCTTAGGACACACAGCAGCTGTTCCAAACCACCAGCTGATTTCCCCACTACAAATATTTTCTTTAGGCTATTTGGTGTCTCTTGGCTCCTGGGCAAACACTGCTGGCTTCCAATGGCTCTAAGACTTTGCTGATAAATAATGTTCTTTGCTCTGGAGTGCCCTGGCTGATCTGGAAACCCTGACAAGTCTGGTAGTTCATCACAGTAACAGATCTTGAGCTATCACATCCATGTTCTGTCTAATGTGGTGTTGTTAAAGAGATGTAAAGACACCAGGCAAATGTAGTCAGTGGAATAAAACTTGAAAAAGTGCAATAACTCAAATATGTCATTGTCTGTGAGCCAGTTCTTGGCACCAGACACTGCAGGGATGGAGGGACAGCACCATCTTGGCCCCTGGAGCTAAATAACTTCTGTCCACAAGGGAACTTTAAACTGTGCTGACCTTAAAGGAAGGGGCAATCCAGGCATTCCTTTATCCTTATGGGCTGGGAGGTAGGAGGAGTTTTAATTTCAGCTGTGTGCCTGGATTTTACAGAAAACAGAAATGGGCACCATGGTTTAGTTCCAAGGAACTAAATCCCCTCTTCTTGTCAGACCCCTCTCCTGTGTCAGCCCCAAGCTCAGCTTCTCATGGTTATTTTGGATCAGCCTGACCTAGAGCTGTCAGGTCCTTTTTCTCCTGAGTAATCACAGCCACTCTGGGCTGGGATGGATTACAGGGAGTGAATTCCACCCTGAGTGCCACTCATGCTTTGGACCCTCATCCAAAAACCAGAGGAGAGACAACACCAGCTCAGCCAGGGCTGCTTGCCACACTCAGAGCTGCCACACAAGGGTGAGTGCTGCTGCCAGGAGTTGGGATCCAGGGCTCCCAAAAGCTGTTGCTCTGACCTTTCCATTTGATTTTCCAACACCATTTCTACTGCTTTTTGAGAAAAAGAGTAAAACTTGCAGTAATGGATCTATTTCTTCCAGTTGTTTCTGTGCTAATGGCAGTGCCCTGTTATTGTTCCAAGCACAAATTACTTTATACTTTTTACACGAGAGGAACGGGCAGTGTGTGGGTTTGGTGGTGTCCATGTGCCATCATTTCTGCTCCAGCACTTTCAGTGCTGTCTGGATTAACTTCTTCCAGGAGATTTTGGAACCAGGGCTCTATGGGAGCTGCCTTTAGCAGGGAAATTTTTTTCCTTGGCTCTTCTTAAGCCAAGAGGAGAGAAGAAACATCTATATGGGTTGTTACCTTCTTCCAAAGAAAGAGCCATATTCAGTATCCTAAGCTCCTCCTTCTGTGGCATTATTCAGTGCTGTCAAAATAGTGCATCAGGTGGCGCTTTTCACTGGATACTGAAGTTGGTGTTTGGACTTAAAATAGCACCTTGTTTCCTTCTTTATTCCCCCAGTTTTAGGCTGGAGAGTTTATGGAGCTGAGGCTGGAAGGCAGCAGAAGTCATGCTGGCTTTGGGCTAGAGCTCTGAATTCCCTACTGTTTGCAGATGGTAACATATAATGGGGTTTTTTTTAGTTTAATAATTACTTTTTCTCTCTTGACTCTTTCTTTTTTCCAGGAAGTGGGATATCAGCACGGGAAAACCGTATTTAATGTGTGGTGCAGGAGTGGAGTCCTTGACAAGATGCTAAAGGACAGGCAAGAGATCTGCAAGTCCAAAACTGATGTAAGTGTCAGTGAAAGGCATTATTCTGCAAGAGCTGCTTGACTGTTCTTCACTGTTCTTGTAAGGAACTGCTTAGGGCTGGGAGAGGGAATGGTGACTGCCCTGAGTCCTCACTGTGAGCTCACAGGTATTAGTGAAAGCTTTATTTTGGGCAAGCAGAGGTGGGATCAGTCCTTCAGAAATGTCTTTCCTTGAACCACACCCTGGATGAACAAGGTCCTGCACTTCTCTGACTGTCAGGACCAGTGTGGCCAAGGTGTGTTCTGCCAGAGCCTGAGCCCTGACACTGCCTGTCCATCCCTGATTCCTGAAGCGTGCCCATGCAGAGACCCACCCATGTCCTCAGGTGGGGGCTCTGAAAGCCCCAGAGGTGCTGCAGTGCTCTGGAGGGCAGCTCTGCTGTTGGTGTTTCGTTCTAACAGGTCCTTGATACCGTGTTTGTAACCTGGAATTGGCCATACATGTCCTTGAAGGACATCTTCAGTGATCCTCGTGGGTCCCTTCCAGCTCAGGGTATTCCATGGTTCTGTGGGGCAAGGCAGGATTTCACCAGGAACCTGCATTTTCCAAGGCACATAACTGATGTTTATGTGTTTCAATGCCCACCCTTCCCTCCTCCTTCCCCCTGTGCATCAGCAGCCCTGAGGGCACCAAGAGCTGCTGCCTGAGCTTCTCCTGGAGCAGAGGCTGTGCCTGTGCCCTGCAGATCCCAGGACATGGTCTGTGGGCTCAGGTGAGGGTCACACTGGTACCCCTGTGCATCTGGACTCCCTCCCTGAGCAACACTGGGCAGCCACAAGTAACCTTTTGAGAGTTATTGTTCATTTATTCTTGTGCCACAGGCTTGAAGTGGTACCTGGATATTGCTCTTGCTGCTGGAAACTTGTGTGCCAGGGATGTGTCTCTCTCCCAGAGGATGTGAATCAGGATGGCTGGCACTGATCTTAGCCACTGCTGGCTTTAAGGATGTGACTCAAATAATTCTTGGGTGCTTTCAGAAAACTTGATTTAATCCCTCGCTGGAGATGTGTTTTTAGCCAAGAGTCAAAATCCCTGCAGGGATTTCTTGATTTGTTGCTTTTCTTCCTCACTCCTCTGCTCCAAAGGCATTTTGTGGAGCCCTCACTGAGGCTCCAGGAGGCCTGAGGAGCTGTGGAGATCCTGGGTGTCACACACCTTGTCCTGTCCAGTTCAGCCCTTCCCAGCAGCTGCTGTAAATTCCTGGTGATGGTAGATCCACAGGCTATGTGGTGTTGCTCACAAGCAGATAAAAATCTCTTGGTTTAATGCTTAAGGGCTGAGCTCAGCCTCTGGGGTTGGTTCCCAGCAGCCTGACTGGGCTGGGGAAGTTCCAGTTGCTTTTAAGAAACAGTTATCACTTTTTTGAGGAATTGGGTAATATATTATAATATATGGGCTCACTATCCTTCCTCTCCTTTGGATCCCTCTGATTTGAAAGCCAAGTGCTACAAAGACTTCATGTTTTACCCACTAATAATTCTTTATTGTCTTTTAGAGAGAGAGCAGTAATATTTTAAGTGATGGCCCAAATGAATCATAGTGAGCCTCTCTGAGAAAAGTCAGTTGAGGTGAACAGTGACAGAGAGGATTTGCAGCTCTCCAGAGGTGGGTGGTAGAGCATTTTGGCTCGGAGGGAGGTGGTGAGAGGAAGGGCAGGGATGGACACGGGCCCAGAGATGAGGGGGGGATGATGCCCACGGTGGTGCCCTCAGAGCCCCGTGTGCCAGCAGAGGTGAGAGCTGGGCTGTGAGTCACTGAGGGAAGGGAAGTGGCTCTGTTGGGAGGAGATGAAAGGTGCCCTCAGCTCTGGTCGTGTGAGGGGAGCCAAGGGGACTGGTGACTTCCCAGCATCAGGTGAATCCTGCCCGAGCTGCCTGGCAGGGTGAGTGGTGCTGGGAGGAGCGCTCAAGGACTGACTTTGGGGGAATATATCTGGTGATCCACACGGGCTGAGGAGCCCCAAAACTCCTCAGCTTGTGATTTCTTACTGGGAAGATGAATACCACTCCCAAACCAGGAGAGAGGATAACCTGAGTGAGGAGGTGCATTCACGTGAGCTGCAGAAGAGGGGCCCCCAGTCTGACACCTCATGATCAGATGTGATGGGCTGGTGTTGGGTTTGTGCATTAATTAAGGAGAAGTCAAGGCAGGGAAAATTGTGTGTGTCTCAGAAATGGTTGTGTCCTACTTCAGCCTCACTTTTATCACCAACCAGCAACAAGCTCCAACATGTTCATTGCTGTAACAAACGCTTCTTGTAAAGAAGACTGCTTTTAAAATTGTTCTTTAGATGGGCTGCAGTAGCTGAGGGGAATATTTCAGTTGAATCGTGGTGTCAGAGCTGTGCAGGCAGCAGCAGGTTGAACATTTGGCACATCTACCCTGGGTTCTATGGCACTTCACCACCCTGGAGATCAGATATGTCACGTCCTTGTGGCACACACAGCCTGTCCCTGCACTTGATAATGAAGCAGCAAGTGCTGAGTGCTGAGGGGCCACGAGTATGGAAATAACAGGGCTGGGAGAGTGACTCCCCAAACCACCCAGGTTTAGGGGCAGGAACTGGGACTCCAGTCCAGGCTGTGCCCCCAGGGACCCGGGGGATCATCTCCTTGTCCTCTGAAGTCCAGTAAAAACCAAGATTTTTTTTCATCTGACTTCTGTTCCCGTAGATTTATTTCTACAAAGTAACAAGTAATGCAGCTCCCACTGGGGTGTTTGTCTTGCTTTTCTTAGTCCATTAGAGTCACTTAAGTCCTTTAGCTCTGTTATCTTCCAGGATAACAGCTGATATTTTTAACTTGCCTTTGATTAGTGAAGGTTTTGATGCTTTATGTGTTTTAGCTCTTCATCTATTTCTGGAGTGTTCAACATCTGAGAGCCGAGCGTGGTTTCTTATTGTCTTGTTTCCGTGTCATGAGCATCGAATTTTTAGTTAAAAATCCAGATATTTAATCATTTAGATACTTCTCCTTTGCTTTGATCATTCATCCCCTGTTTATCTTATCTCTGAAATGCAAATACTGAAGACATAAACAACAGGAACCTTATATAAACCTCACTTTGAGCAGCCCTTACTCTTCCCCAGCACAGAATATTGCAGCACCGTTAATTGGATCTCCTTGGGGAAGTTTTGTCTACTGAGGTCTTATTCATAGTCAAAGCTAAATATAATCCAGCAGACTACGATAGTAACTGTCTTTCTCCTCTAATTTATTTCCTAAAGATTGTGCCAAAGAGCATACTTCGCTCCTTGGAAAAAAAAGAAATATCAGAAAGGTTTGAGGGTAGATTTTGGGTGGATCTGAGACACTTCTTTGCTTTGTGCTATCTGATGGGAGGGTGGTTTTGTCCTTAAAGGTAGTGAGAGGAAGCACTTAAACATTAAATTCCTGTTTGTAAAGCATCAGATGTGTGTGGGAAGACACCTGGTTCCCACAAGTGGTTTCCCAGTCCTAGTGCTGAGGCTTTGGGTGCAGCTGCCTCCTCACGTGTCCTGCAACAGGCCGACCTTGGGACCATCTGTGGGTCAGTGACAGGGGTAGATGCTCCCGTGGGTTTGGTCACACTTCATTCCTGTCAGTCCTCACCACAGGAGCTGGTGGTTGTTTTCCTGAGGCACCTTTTGGTGATGTTCCTACAGGATTTTGTTCAGCTGTTCATAAAGTGCCCTCGGCTTTTGTCCCGTCCAAAGGCAGTCCCTGTGTGCTCTCTGCTCCCAGGGACACTCTGCCCAAGTGCAACCACCTTGTCCCCTTGGATTTTAGAGTCCAGGGATGGCCTCAGACACCACTGGGTCTGTGTGGTGGCCAGAGGGTGCCCATGGCCCTCACCTACAGAATCATTTAGTCATATGGCACAGACTGAGGATGTAGGATCTTTTCTCCCCTATCCTGGGAAAGAGCCTCCTGCAAATGCTTTCCTGGGACCATTCAGGTTGGATGTTCAAAATGAGCCTGGGCTGACTCACCTTCCTGGCGGTTCCTTAACAGCCACACTGAGCTCCCCAACCTCTTTGTGTTGGGAAGTGTGTGTCCTCAGCTGCTGCTGTTCCACTGCATGCAGGTACCTTTTCATTCCCTGTGGGCTTTTCTCTGCCCACTGTTGCCCACCAGCTGTTTGTCCTGGATCCACACAGTGCTGGAGCTGCTCTAAATTACATCAAAAGTCACTCACAGATGAAAGGTCAGCTGAGAGAGTTCTGCTGCAGCAGCAATGGGCTGCTGCTGTGACCCCACAGGGGTTGTATGATTCATAGGACTGGTGCTCTTGCCAGAAGAGTAAAGAATTGTTCATAAAACCCTGTGTTAGGAAACTGCCCTGCCTGGAAGCACGTGGGCAGGTCTGGGTGTTTGGAAGGATGAGTGCCACAGCAATTCCCAGTGTCAGTGACATTCCCTCTGCCAGCTCTTCCCCATCCCTTTCCTCTGGGGTGAGGGCTGATGTTGTACTCATTAAAATCACTGGGTTTAAAGAAAGGGGAGAGGTGTTCAGGTGTCCACTGGTGACCCTGTGCCTGGTCCCGAGGAGCAGGTGGGGCCACTCATGGCATACAGGAAGAACAAACCAGTTCTTAAATTCCAAAGTTCCTCTCAGAGGAGAGACTGGAGCAGGGACTTCTCAAAATAGAGAACACTCAGCCCACTGCTTGGGTGAGACACAGTAAAACCAGAAAGGGTTTATTGGAAAGAGGGAAATGTGTCACTCTGCATGTACCTCAGGCTCTTGCTGCAGCACCTCCAGCTCCGTGGCTTACTGGGGTTCCCAGGGGGGTCCTGGTGACCCCAGTGCCCAGCTGTCCATGCAGCCTTCATGGCATCACTCCATCTGAGGGCTGGACCACGTGTGTGTCTCACCTGGGCACTGGGGCTCCTTCTCCCAAGGGAAAGCAAACCCCCCCCTGGGGCTGCACTTGGCCCAGACAGTCCTTATAAAGTGACAGTGATGGAGGACAAACAAGTGACATGAGCATCATCTATCCTGGGGCCCAGACCCTCTGGTTCTTGTCTCTGGGGTCTTTTCTACAGTTTACTACATTTTTAATGAGGCTTCTTGTTGCATGGGTGGAATAGGAACCATTAGAGCTTGTCCCACTGTTGGCACTTGGGAATCCCATCTCCGCCACCAGACCTGCATCAGGAGAGCTGTTTTGAGGATTTCTCACTGATGAGTAATGGTGTTTGAGGGGGCAGTTGTGGAGAATTTATGTGTCTGGAGCTTTGTCTGTTCAATACCATTTTTATACAGTCTTGACTTGTTTAGATTTTGTTGGGTGCCCTTGTTAACACACCCAAAACTTCTCCCTGTGTTCCAGAACGTGACCTGTCCCACCACCTCCTTCACGGACCTGGCGGAGATCGTGTCCCGCATCGAGCCCGTCAAAGCCCCTGTGGCAGACGGTGAGTGGGGGGATCTGCTGGTGCTGTGGAAGTGTTGGGAAGGGCAGGGAGGAGGGGTGGCTGGCTGCTGATTCCTGCTGTGCCTCCTGAGTGCTTTCACCTCCCCATGCTCTGAGCTGGGACAGTGCAGGGCTGGCTGCCAGTGCTGGTGTCTGCTGGGCACTGCTGGCCCTGGTGGGCTGTCCCTGCTGGGCACTGCTGGCCCTGGTGGGCTGTCCCTGCTGGGCACTGCTGGCCCTGGTGGGCTGTCCCTGCTGGGCACTGCTGGCTATGGTGGGCTTCCCTCAGAGCCCCTCCTGCAGCTGTGCCCAGGCCAGACCCTCCATATCCCCCTCCCACTGCCTCCCCCAGGAGAGGCCAGCAGTGGGATGTCCTTCCATGGGAAGATATCAGCTGTCAGCCTGTTACTGGTGTGCTCCAGCCTGGTTTCCTGGTGGGAGTAATCCCTGCTCAGGTCTCATCTGAGTGAAATAACATGTGTAGTAACTCGTGCAGAGAAGAGCTTTCACCCCCCTTGGGCTCAGCCTGTCCTTGCCTTGGCTTCACCCTTCGGTCTCTGCCCTTTGGAGAGGGGAGGAGGCTGAGTTAAAACTCTGCCTGAGTTAAAACTCTGCCTGAGTTAAAGCTCTGCCTGAGTTAAAGCTTTCCCTGAAGGATGTTTTCCCTGCTGTCGTGAGTAGGATCAGGAGTGACTCACTGGCTCCATTGCTTTTTGTGTGCTCCTGTTATGGGAGCACCAGTGAACTAATGAGGAGCAGGTAACAGCTCCTGCATCAGACAGTGCCCTGTGACAGCCCTGCCCTGCAGAGCAGCTCCATGTTTGTGCCATAACTGGGGCTCCTGTAACCAAAAGGAGCAGAGCTTTGCAGGCCTGAAACCCCTGAGTGTGTCACCAGGGCTGGAGCTCTTTCTGAACAGTCTCTTTCCCTCCTCCTGATTCTCGTTCCTGCAGAGGGAAAGCTAAAGTTAGCAGTGCTCCCATCTGTGACTGTTTGTAGAGATGTCCCTGTGGTAATTTGAAATGCTAATTACAATCATATGCCTTATGAAGAAAATATTAATCAAATGTGGTTGAAGCAGACATTGTGAATAAGAGTGAAGAGATCATGGAACGTGGTTATTTAAGGCTCAGGCACTGGGACCTGCTAAGATTTAACCAGTGCACTGGGACAGATCCTCCTGCTTTAGATAGTTCCTGATTATTCCCCACATTAGGACATCCTGCTTTCTGCTGGGCAAGGCCATGGACACAAGGGGAGCAAAGGGATGTGTCTCAGAAAGCAGATGGGGCAGGTTTTGGGCTGGGGAGGGGCTGTGCAGGGGCTGCCAGGGCCAGGTGGGATGGGAGGTGCCACATGTTCCTCATGGATGCTGCAGTCTATTGGCTGTGGAGAGTCCAGAGGAGGGAGAGGGTGGCAGGAGAGTTGTTCCTGTGGGCACTGTGTCCTGAAGGATCCTTGGTGCTCACATTGTGGGTGGCTCCCATTTTTGGGTGGCAGAGGCTGCAGTGACATTGCCCTGCACACACAGTGCCTCCAGGATGGCATTGCTTTGCTCCAGAGGTCCCTGGAGCCGTGGGGGAAGCAGGTGGAGGGTGACACCTCCCTGGCAGTGGCCTTTTGACTGTCAGATGGCTCCCTGTGTGTGGTGGTGGGGAGGGTGCTCTGACAGCTTGTGGCCCACGTGGGTGGGGGGACAAGGGGCTGTGAAACTGCCCTGTCAGAGCAGGGGAAAGCTTTGTTCTCCTTGGAAATCCCTTCCTGAGGGTGGTCTCAGACCACAGGCTCTGTCTGTTCTGACAGCACATTGCAAGTGTCAGGCTGGGTGGAGGAATTATGTCAATAAGTTGTTCTAAAGAAATCAAAGAGAAAGGTTCATGTTCTGATGGACAGGGAAGGGTCAGCACAGAGGGTGAGAGGCCCAGAGGGGCAGGAGCTGTGTTGTCTTTGGAGGGAAAGGGCAGTGAAGTTTCTTTTCCACTCTTGAACAAACTGAGACCAGTGACTAAAACCATCTAAAAGTTAAAGAAAGGGAGCCTGTCCCCCAGGCAGGGCTGAGCAGAGGGACCCAAGTACCCAACAGCCAGGGCACAGGTGTCTGTAGCACAACAGAAGCTCCTTTCCCAGCTGAGCCACCACAGTGTTTGTGCCCCTGCTCCTGTTCTCCAGCACTCCCCCAGCTGGGATCATCCCTCTGCTCAGCTCTAATTGTGTTTCTCTCAGTCCTGGCTGTGGCCAGGGGAGCTCAGGTGCCATCTCCAAGGGTGGCTCTGTCACATCCCTGGTCACACTCCCACCTGGGAGGGGTTGCTGGGGCTCAGGTTTGGCTGAAGGGCATCAAGCACTTGTAGCAGTGTGTATTTGGGGAAAAGGATTTATGAAAGTGAAGTGTTAATGGTGGTGTCAAATGCCTGGGTTTGCAATACAGCTGAAGCAGGAGACATCCCAAAACCTCTGCAGGGACACAGTTATCAGGCACTAGTACACCTGAGGCTGTGCTGAGCTCCCAGGTTCCTGATTTACATCCAGGGTTTGCAGAGCCCCTCCAACCACACAGCCCTGTTTGCCCTCAGGTTGGGGGTTGCCTGCAGAAATTAGACCCATATAAAAGAAGTGCCACAGAAGCACAAAGCATCTCTCTGGGTGTGGAAACGTGTCCTTCCTGCAGGGAATATGCTCCCCCTGCTCAGGGCAGGCTCAGGTACCTTTCCATGGTGGAACCTCCTCTTGGCTGGCTCGATTCTGAGCTGTTTGGGTGATGGTGAGTTGAGCAGAGCAGCAAGGCCAAAGTCCTGCTTGATGCTTCTGGGAGTTTTTGTAGTGCCCAGCAGTGGTCACTGTGAACCTCAGCCTCAGGCAGGGCCATGGAAGGTGATGTCTGGGGACAGCAGGGCCACCTCCTGTGCTCCTTTCCTCCCTCCAGCACCCAGAGCTGCTTCGTGAAGGATGTGAGAAGGGACACCCCTCTCTGGGATTTTGTGCCTGTAGAAAGACCTGTTAAGTGCTCAGTAGTGCTGGGGAAACCAAGGAGTCTGGTTTTGATGGCAGTCAGATTTATTGGAGGCATAAACTCCAAACTCCTGTTTGTGGTGTCTGTTGCTGTTCACACCCATTTCTCTGGGGTGTTTTATCAAAGATTATCATTAGTGGTTTTCATAGAAACTAACAATGATTCTCTGATCCACAGTAAAAAAAGCATTAAAAGTAAAATACAAAAGACCAAATGCCTTTAATTCCATTGTTCTGGCAGTTGGTTGTAGTTACCATGTTGGGAGAAAAGGCTGTGGAACAGCCTGTGCTGTTGTCCTCAGCGTGGAGCAGATGCTATTGACAGCTCCCAGGAGAAATACTTAATCAAGGATCTGGTTTAAACATGAGCCACTGTCCTCACCAGTGGGCTGAATCCCAGGTATTGCTTCAGCAGCTCAGAGCACACTGGAATGAACTCAGGAAAGGGGTGGAAGTGCTGGTGTCACACAGACCTGACTTCAGCGGTAACATTAGAATGTCATTTCCATGCCTTGACTTGCATTCTGAAGAACTGGGGCCAAGAGGAGGAAGGTGCTCCTGCCACGGGTTCTGCCTCACTGCCCACACGTCTCCTGGTGTCACCTGTGGTGGGACAGGCTCTGCAGGGGCTGCTGTGTGCTGGGGGGTGAACTTAGGGCCACTGATGGGCCCCAGCCCAGCACTTCATTGAGTTGCTGTGGGGAGTCAGCCCTGGCAGCAGGGAGAGTCACAGAACCACAGCCTGCTTTGGGCTGGGAGGGACCTTAAAGATCCTCTCACTCCCACCCCCTGCCATGGGCAGGGACACCTTCCACCAGCCCAGGGTGCTCCAAGCCCCGTCCAACCCGGCCCTGGACACTTCCAGGGATCCAGGGGCATCCACAGCTTCTCTGGGCAACCTGTGCCAGGGCCTCCCCACCCTCACAGGGAAGAGTTCCTTCCCAATATCCCATCTCACCCTGCCCTCCATCATGTTAATGCCATTCCCCCTCGTCCTGTCACTCCACGCCCTTGTTGGGTACTGCTCCTGCTGCCTGTTTTCCAGACCCTCCAGGTGATCTCCAGGTGCTGGGAGAGGCATTGGCTCTGCACTGATGTGTCTCCTTCCTTGGAAGTGGCTTGGTGGCGTGTCCTGCTGCTGTGCACAGCTCCTGAGCCTCCCTAAGTTATGTTAATCTGCTGGAGGAAGGGAGTGTAAATGTTACTGTCCCCTGTGACTGTGATTATTCTGCACCAGGAAGAGCTCCCCCCGTGCCTGGGACCTCTGCTTGCAGCAAGTGTGTCCAGGGGAGTTTGGATTGGCAGCTCAGAGGCTTCTGAGGGTGTTCCCCAGGTCTGGTTGGACTGAGGGGTGGGACAGAGCAGCTGAGCTGGGAGGGACATTCACCAGGGAGCAGCTCCCCACTGCCAGTGTTTGTGTCCCTCGGGCTGAGCAGCTGGTGCCCTCCAGAATGACATGGACCATGTGCTGCCCTTGCTGAGGGTTCCTGGGGTTCTGGAGGGCTCTGGGACACCAATTCACACAGAGGGCACTGTTTATTGTTGTGGTTGGAGAGCTGAGCCCTGTATTTGAGCAGTCCCAGTTTTTTGGCACTCACCTGCCCTGGTGCTCAGTGGAGGCAATGGTTCCTCTCCCACTTTTCTCTGCCTGCCAGTTAAACCCAGTTCTTTTTCTCCCCTCTCTCTTTAGATGAGTCAGACTACCAGACTGAGTATGAGGAAGAAATCCTGGACAACCAGAAGGATGATTATCTGGATTTCATAAGCAACCAGGCTGAAGAAGACTCTGACTCGGTACAAACTGCCCTGGTCATCACTGAGTCCTGGGTGCACAGTGTGAGGTGCAGGTGTTGGGAAGGATGCTGAGAGAAGCACCTGGGAGGGCCTGGCTGAGCAGGACTGTGCAAAATTGAGTTTGCTTGTTGTTAGCACAGACACTGAGTGGCACATGCTCACCCTGCTCAGGCCAGTGGTGCCACTGTGGTGCCACTGGGGCAAAACCTGCCCACAGTTAAATCCGTGGCTCTGCTCCTGAGGTGGGTCAGGGCTGGAGAGGCTGAGGGAGCTGCTTCCTGCAGCTGAGAGAGAGGAGCTGAAGGGAGAATCTGCCAGCTGCCTGAGGGTGGGTATGGAGAAGGTCATGGAAGAAGCAGAGTTGCCCAGCAAAAAGCCAAGAGGTGACAGGGACAACCTGTGCTAAAGGAAACCCTCTCTGGCTTTGGGAAATCCTGCCCTGTACACACAGCTGAGACCCACCAAGGACTGTGCAGGGAGAAGGTGGAAAATCCATCCTTGTAGATACTTGAAAAGCAAATTGATGCCCTGAAGAACCAGCTCCAGCAGCAGAGTGAGCCCTGCTGAGAGCAGACAGTTGGATTGTACCCTCCAGGGGTCCCTTCCAGCCAAAGTGCTTTGATTCTGTGTGACAGCAGGTCCATCCCGAGGCAAACCTGCACTGTGAGAGCAGGTGTGACCCCCAGCCTGAGCAGCAGAGCTCAGCCAGGTCACGTCCCTGCTGCTCTGACTGTGGCCACAGGGTTTGCAAGGTGAAGCTGCCTGTCCTGTTGGGCACAAACAGCTTCTCAGTGGGAGCACGTGGATGGTTTGGGAAGGTGCCCACGTGAGGGTGTGAAAAGGCTCCAGTGTTCTGAGTGAGGAGCTGGAATGATGGGTTTGTTTGCTGGGCTTATCTGAGCTGGTGAAGGGGAAGAGGATGGATTTGATCCATCCTAGAGCAGATGCTGAAGGATTAATTTGTGCTTTCTTTCCCTCAGGATGAAGACATGCAGCTGAGGAAGCGCAGGACTGTGCCCAGCACGGAGGGCCAGGCGAGCAGCACGGGAGAGCCGGGATAGAGCTCGGGAGAGTCCGACCTCGCTGGCTCAGAGCTGCACCCCACCCTACTGACAGCAGCCATATTTATTTATTTAATACTTCACAAAACCAAAATGAGGCCTACATGAAATGAAGCAAGAGTTCAACCTTCCCCAGCCAGGTCTGGGCTCACAGCTGCCAGCACAAAGCACAGCCCGGGCCGTGCCTGGATCCCTTCGGAGCTGCCCTGGGTGTCTCCTTCCTACAGGTGCCAGGAGCAGGTTATTGATCCCTGAGGCTGGTGGGGGAGAAAAGGGGCACTTCAAAGCTGCCTTGGTTTTTGCTGCTGTGTTTTAGTCGCTGATTTTACTGTGGAGGCCCCAGGAAGGCCGGGCTGCTCCCCCTCAGCGTGCGGAGAAGGCCCCGGGCAGCAGCACTGGAGACAGGGAAGGGTTCGTGGGGCACAGTTGCTTTCTTTTCAAATCAGGTAACTCTGTAATTAACTCCTCAGTGACTTCCAGCCACGTACTTGTGAGCAGTGCTCTGAGAGGAGCAAATCTGAATGTATTTCACTTGAAATCTAAACCTAAGAAATGATTGTGAGGGGTGGCCGTGGAGCTGCATCCTCGAGTCACCAGCAGAACATTTACTGACGGATCATGGAGCTGAGACTTGCTGGGCAACTCTGGAATCACCACTTGGCTGTATTTGCCCTGTGAAATAAAGTTATTTTGCTGGATTGAAATGTCTGTGTGGTTCTTTGTCTTGGGTCCTAAATGAGAAAGTTGTCAGCAAGTAGGAGCCCAACTTTGCTGATACCAAAGAAACACGTGCAGTTTTCAATCAGACTTGCAAAGAAATGTGGATGGTTTCCAGTTCCTCAGCCTAGCAGGAGTCATTCCAGGTGCTGTCAAGCACTGGGAAGAAATCTCCAGTGCTCTGTCCCCAGGGCTGGAGCAGTTGGTGGGATTTGGACCCTGTTCAGACATACCCTGGTACTTGCTCTGCCTGTCTCACATCTGTCGTTGCCAGTAGCTGCACTTGGCTGGATATCCAAGCTGATTCCTGCTTTATGTAAACTCCTGCTCAGCACAAGCTCTAGTTGCTGTTGCCTTGAAGGGATTTGTCATCCAACCAGAGCACTGAAGGCACTCCTCAAAGCTGCCTCCTGCCCTGAGCTCTCTGATGTCAGTGTGAGCTGCTGGCGATGCCTCCAGGCATGACCAGGGCTGGGCAGCACCTTGAGACCAGAAACGTGTCTGGTGGCACCACCAAGGACTGTGGTGGTTGTAAATGCTGAGAATTGTGGGCTGTTCTCTGCATTTAACCTTCTTTCCTGGCACAGGCTTCTCCTTGTCTACCTGCCCTTCATGTTTTCTTCTGTCAGAATCCCAGACTGGTTTGGTTTGGAAAGGACCTTAAACCTCATCCAGTGCCACCCCTGCCATGGGCAGGGACACCTCCCACTAGCCCAGGTTGCTCCAAGCCCTGTGAAACCTGGACTTGAGCACTTCCAGGGATGGAGCATGTGCATGAATGTGCAGCCTGTGCCTAGAAAGCAGTTTCTCTCAAACAAAATGGTATTTTCAAGTGTCAGAGCCACACGTGAGTGTTTTGTTCCCAAGGGGACTCTGGCCCTGTCCTCAGTGAGACCACCCAGCCTGGCTGCACCTCTGGCCGACCCCTGGCCCATCCAGAAGCAATGGAAGCAGTTGGAAACCTTCCCTGCAAGGATCATCCAGATCTGTGATGCAGATTTTGGTTGCACAGAGTGTGTTGCAGTTGCTGGAGGCTGTTCCCTGCTATTGCAAAGAATTAATTCTCACAAAGAAAGCTTAAAAGTGGCTTTAGAAGCGGAGGCGCAGGCTGCCTGTGGAGCTGGAGAGACTGAATTTCTGCTGAGGCTGGTTACAGGGGGGAGGCTCTGAGCTGGGGCCAGGCCTGGGAGGGAGTGCAGGTGAGGGAGTGCAGGTAAGTGCCCACCTGCCAGAAAAGTCTGCTTGGCTTCAGAGCTGCTCTGGGCAAACACCTTATGCAGCAGCAGCACAGTTCAGAGCTTTGTTTTCTGACAAAACCAGGTGTCAGGCCCTTCAATGTCTGTATTTAGAGGTGGCTGCAGTCCAGGAACCTTTCCCTGGGAAATGGTGAATTGGGCTGGAGCACAGACTAACCCCAGAGATGACTGAGCTCCTGTGGCTGCCCTCACTGAGCCCATCCTGGGCCATCTGCCTCCTGAGGACACAGTTAAAACCCAAGTGCCTTCAGCAGAAGTTGGCTCCAACCTGCTGGCGATGGACAGACTTTGTCACACCTGTGCTGTGATGAAGTGGCTGATTCCACGTGTTCCCTGTGCCCGGCTGCCGAGGGCATCCCCAGCATGGGTAGGATGGGCTCCATGGGTTGTGGTGCAGGAGGATGAAGGGCCTGCCAACCTGAATCCAGCTGCTCTTGCTCCAGGAGAGCTCTTCCCCTCTGTTCCAACATGTAATTAATTTCCAAGCTGTGTAGTTTAATTCCAAACCTCCTGGCAGCCAGGGGTGTCTGGGTGGGAGCTGCTGGGCTGATTGAAGGGGTAGCAGAAAACAAACACTGGACTCCTGGGTGTGCTAATTAGAGCCTCTCCATTTGCATTTTGCCCTGTGCCACAGGGAAATGACTCTTAGTTGAGATGTATGAAGACAGAAGACGAACCTCTGATGGGAGACTGAAAGTCTCTTCTGAATAATTGATCACATCTTCTCTCCGTAGCTGAGCCCTGGACATTAAACCAATCTGTTCCTCTGTGCCCAGGAATGTAAAACAGTAATGGTACAAATCTAAAAGCCAAATTGTTTTTCCACCTTGCTTTGCTGCTGGCTGTGTCCTGCCCAGTTGCCTGGCCAGGCAAGGCAGTGTCCCAGCTGTGGGTCTGTGCTGCTCTTACACCCAGGGGCACCCAAGGGATCATCTCTGCAGTTCCACATCTGGAGGTTTTAGTCAGTCCCTGCCTGCCTGGACACCAGCCCTGTGTANAAGGGATCATCTCTGCAGTTCCACATCTGGAGGTTTTAGTCAGTCCCTGCCTGCCTGGACACCAGCCCTGTGTAAGGGAGTGGGTGCTGTGTCACCCGTGTCCCCAGACTCTGCAGTGAGGGTCCCATTGTGGCTTTGCTGGAAATGCAGCAAGAGGAGAAGGGTTGGAAGAGCCCAGTCCTGGCTCTCCTGGCCCAGGGCACCTTCCTGCCAGGCCAGGAGCTGACCATGGCTGGAACCCACCCTGCAGTTTCTTCACGGGTGTGTGACATCCCCAGACAGGTGAAGTGTGACCAGCAGCTGGATGAATTTGGCTTTGCTGGAGGAGACAAAACAGCTGCTGAGCCCTGAAGGTTTCAGCACAGGTGAAGAGGACATCATGGAGCTTGTTCCCACGACAAGCCTGATGCCAGGCAATGCCAACCCTGAGGCAGCAGGATCAGAGCAGTGTCCTGAGGGGCCATGGCCACGAGCAGTACCTGCAGTGGGAATGTTCCCCTCAAACCTATTGCTGGCACGTCTGGTGGTTGCTCGTTCCTGGGGGTAAAGCCTCGATGGAGCTTTCAGAAACACGTCCCAGATGGATTTGCAGCAGATGGATCCAGCCCCCATCCTGCTGCAGGGCCTGGGCTGAGCCCCCCTGGCAGCTGGTGTGGGGAGTGGGGTGAGAAACACCCACAGCACAGCCTGACCCAAGGGATGTGTTGTGGGGGGACAGACCTGCCCCGAGGAGGGATTTGGGAACCAGGCCCCCACTGGAGAGGGGATGCTGTGGAGGAGGGAGGGTGTTCGGGGAAAGGTTGTTTGCAGGACTCCAACTCCAGCCTGGAGAGGGGACACGTGGTCTGGCTCTCCTGGAGCTGGTGGCAGTGACAGTCCTGTCCCCATGGGCAGCACCTCGGGGTGACCTTCTGCAGACAGCTCAGTGCCAGTAACAAACTCCCTGAGTTACTGGATCAACGCAGCCACACAAGCTCCCAGAGAAACTCCAGTGGGCTTTGGGATGAAGAACAAACACGTGGCAGCTGGAAGCACCTGTCCAAACCCCCCAGGAAGCCCTGCCCGGGCAGAGGGAGCTTTGATCTCTGGAGTGGGGCTCTGGCTCGTGCCCAGCTGTTGGTGACAGCTCCTGCTGCTCCTTCTCACATTTCTGGCCCTGTGTGGGGCCGTGTCCATGCAGCCCCTCTGGGCTCTGCTCTGGCTCTGGTGGCCCCTGTGATGCTCCTTCCCTGGCAGACGTCATTCCCCCTGCATTAATTCCAAAATTAATCCCCTCTCATTTGCTGGTGCTCCCTGACCTCCCCCAGGAGTGATTTTCCCCGAGGGCTGCCCCAGGGCTGTGTTTGAGCTGTCAGGATGTGGGGGTTTTACTGAGGGTTTCATTTACTGGCACTGTAGGAGCTGGTCAAAAAATCAGCAGACAAGGAGGATACAGGAAATATTCTCCTGTCCCTGCAGGGCTCCCTGTGCCCAGACTGGCACCCAGCAGTGCCCACAATCCCAAAGGCCCTTCCAAAGCAGGTCCCAGGGCACAAGGTTTCACTGTGGGACCAGGGCAGGAGGCACTGGGTTGGGAAGGTGTAATTTGTTTGATGAATGGGATTTCAGGATGTGGTTTTTGCTGGCACTAACTCTCATAAATGTCCCTTTTTGGCTGATGGCTGTTTCCATTCCCAGTGGGACTGGTGGGGTTTGTGTCCACGCTCCTTGTCCTTCCTCAGGTCACAGAGGGTCTGACCCCCTTTATCCCAGTGGCCTAAATTTGGGCTTTGCTATAAATAGTGCTGAAAGGAGCTGGCACAGCATCCACACTTGCATCTGCATCCCACTCTTGGGAGCTGCTTTGGGAAACAGGGATAGAGCACAACTGCCTGGGGACACTGGGAGTGAAAGCTGGGAATGTTGGTGGGTCCAGCTTCCTGCAGCCTGGGGACATCCACGCTGGGCAAGTCAGCACAGCCAGATCCCCTCCCTTACTGACATCAAGGCTTTTGAGGAAACTGTGGCACCAGCAAAAAAACCAACCAACCAACCAACCAAAAAACCCCACAACAAAACAAAACAAAAACCAATAAAAGCATTTTCTTGTTGTTTTAAAAAAATAATAAGTAAAACCCAAGCCTGAGGCATATTAACTCGCCCATCCTGGCTTTAGAAGAGAATACATCATAAATATAAGTAAATGTGGGCCAGGGTTGTTCCTGGAGGTCCAGCCCTGGAAATGCAGAGGTTTATCCATGCGGGATCCATCGTGGCCCCCAGACAGCCTGTGCTGAGCCCAGACCATCCTGGGAGCCACAGACACCCCTGGCACCGGCAGGAGTTGGTACTGGTGAGGTCCCAACACTAAGGATGCTGCTGGAAGCACTTCTTTTTGGGAATTTGTCCGTGGCAGTGGATGTGGGAGGGAGGGAGGTGCAGCAGCGCCGCCGTCCTGGCAGGGACGGGCTCACTCATGCATTGGGTAATCTGCAATCAGAGAGAACACCAAATGGGCATTAATTTTAAATGTACCATAAATGACAGGTTTTTCCCTGGCAGAAGGCACATTAGATGTGATGCACAGCCCCGGGGAATGTGTCGAGTGCGGCTGGTGCAGCTCGGGCAGCCCTGACCCGTCTGTGCGTCCCCGGGCAGGACAGAGAGCTCTGAGCTGTGCCTGTGCTGGAGCACTTGCTGCTCCACGGGTCACTGTGCCACAAATGCTCTGTTTGCCCTTGGCACTGACTGCCAGGGTGCTCTACACCCTGCTGGACCCAGGGAGGCACAGGAGGTGCTTTGTGGTGCTGGCTGTGCCTGTGGCTGCCTTTGCATCCAGAGCAAGTTTTTCACTCCACATGCCCGTCCAGCCCTGCGTGGGCTGAGCTGTGAAAACCTCTTTCCTCGCAGTGACTAAGGGCTGCCTCGAGGCAGAAGCACTCAGGGGAAGGTTTCAGCCCCCCTGCCGTTGCCAGGAGGGCTGTTTCTGCATTTGAAATGAGAATTTGCCCAGGCTGTGCGTGGTGTTGGCTCTTGCGTGGTTGGACACGTGTCAGCTCTGTTGTCCTTGGCTTCATCATTCTCAGTCCAGTCCTGTGCTTTCCCCTCTCCCACTGGTGTGGGTCTGCTCCCCCTGCGTGTGACCAGGCTGTTGCTGTCCCTCTCCCTAGTTAGGGGGATCTCCAGAAGTGGCTGGTGGGTGACTTCTCTCCCCACTGCAGAGCTGAGTGATGCCAACCCTGAACCTCCCTTAAACTACTGCCCCACGGCTCAGCCCCGGCACTAAGTTACCTGGCAGCTGTAAAATTCCTCCACTTGCTTCCTTGCTGGAAATAGAAAGCTTTTAATGAAGCAAAGTTCAGAAAAGCTTCTGGAGCAGGGCTGGCAAAGCGATGAACCCCAGGGATCTCAGGGTAATGAGGCAGGAAAGAGCTGGTGAGGAGGAGGTTGTGGCAGCTCATGGATCAGTGCCCAGGACAGAGCCAGGAGAGGCAGCAAGGGGCTGCACAACCCAGGCACTCACAGCCACCTTCAAGGCCCACATTACTTGGTGCTGAAGGAGCTTTTGGGTCCCTAGAGCAGAGAGGAGAGCTGAGCCTTGCAGGGGTTGCTGGGCTGAGTGTGTCCCTTTCTGGAGCTTTTCTGCAAGCAATGAACCTTCCCATGCACTCCAAGTGTCAGGAGAGAGGTTTTCCAAGTGTCCAAGAGCTGCCACATTCATGGAGGGGTGTCTGTGCTGCGGCTGTTGCTCAGTGTGGAACGGGCAGTGGGAGGAGAACACTTCTGCTCGTGTCCCTTGCACTGAAACTGGGGCAGCAAGTGGGAATTTTAAAGGGCTGGCAGAGGATGGATGATCTAAAATAGTACCTGGCTGTGTGGCTGGTAACACCCTGCCAGCCCCATCCCTGGAGCACTGGGGCTGCACAGCCCTGGGGAGCCAAGTCTTGCCTCCCTCAGTGTGGTGGCTGCGGGGGGAGGCTCTGCAGAGGTCACCACAGATCCATCAGTGGCTGAGGGAGGTCAGGGCTGAGCCCAGGCCCTGGTGGAGCTGTGGGCAGGGTGGACACCAGAGCATGGGCACAGACCACAGATCACAGCAGCTCCTCTCCCCATCCCTGGAAGTGTCCAGGGCCAGGCTTGGAGCAACCTGGGCTGGTGGAAGGTGTCCCTGCCCATGGCATATGAGCTGTAAGGTCCCTTCCAACCAAACCCAGTCTATGACTGTATGATCCCCAGGGTCAAGCTGGGGGCTCCAGAAGGGCCCAGCTGGGCTGGCTGCACAGTTTGGCCCTCAGGGGAGCTGAGTGGTTGAAGGCAACTCCCCTGGGGACCCCAATCCAGGCTGTGCCTGTGCCCATCTGGGAGCTGCTGATTTTACAGGAGGCAAGAGAAAAGTGGAAATGCAGGGCCCAGCCAAAAGGCTGTTGAGTCCCTGCAGAGCAGCACCCACCTGGGGGCCCTGCACATGTCCCTGCTGCAGACAGCCCTGGCTCCCACAGGATCCTCCTCCTCCCCAAAATCTGCCCCTGGGTGGGCTGTGTGGATCCCCAAGGAGGCAGAGCACCATGTGCTGGAGACACAGTGCCCTGGGGGAGCTGTTCCAGGGCCATCAGCATCTTCCCCAGCACGTGGCTGAGCAGGGACCCAGCGGGGCTCGTGCTCTGCCTTCCCAAAGTAGGTCACGCCGTGAACTCGAGCAACATCGTGGGCAGAGCTAAAAATACCGACAGAGCCGAGCGTTCCCCGGCAGCTGGGGAGGGCCGTGGCCTCTCCAGGTCGGACCGTGGCCACCAGATGCCTCAAACCCTGCCCAGGAGGGTCACCAGGGCCCTTGGGCTGCTGGGGCTGGGGTGGTTTAGGAGCAGGTGGTGGAAAAGCCCCTCCTGTGGCTGCAGGTCCGGAATCCACCCATGAACGCATCTCTCTGTTCGGGGTGTACAAATCATTGGGAGGTGACTCCTCACACAGACCCTCCCATGAGCCTTGGATGTCTCATCTCCAGCCTCCTCACCTGCCTCCTCAGAAATCCCCCTCAGCTTCCCTTCACAGCCTGTTAACAATCACTGGCAGAAAATACTGTTGGGGGAAGGAATGTGCCCCCAGCCTGATGCAAGAGCTCAGCAAAGCAATCTTTTTTCTGTTGGGAAAGTGAAGGATTTTTGCCTTTTTTATTATTATTATTTTGCTTTTGTTTGTTTTGTTTTATTTTCCTTTGTTTTATTTTGCTTGTATTTTAGTGTTGTGCTTTTGGAGGGCACCAAGAGGATGGGGATGAGAGGTCTGGAGTGTGCTGTGGGGACAAGCATTGACTGTGCTGCTCTAAGGTGGAGATGGGAGCAGGTTGCAGCTGGAGCCCATCCCCAGCCCCATGACTTGCACCCTGTAGGGTACCTGCAGCTCGAGGACTTTGTCCATCTCCCCTTTGGGGACTTGGCTGCCTCCTTTGACACTTCAGCTGTCCCCTGAAGCCACCTCTGGCCACCTCTGGTGTCCTTTGCCCATTGCTCTTCGTCCTGCAGGACTGTCCCACTTTCCTCATCCTCTGCCTCCAGTCTGCACCCAGGGCCAGCTCTACAGTGCTGGAATGCTGCAAAAGCAGCTGCCTCTGACTTACTTTCCCCTAATCATGTCTACATTTTTTTTGCATCCCATTCTTTATGGATGAAACCTTTCCTCCCATCTCTTTTGGATGAAACCTTTCCTCCCATCTCTTTTGGATGAAACCTTTCCTCCCATCTCTTTTGGATGAAACTTCTCCTCCGTTCCTGTTTGAAAGCTGGCCTATTTTAACACTGCCAAGTAAAAATGGGTTTGTGCACAGAAAAGATCCCACTTGCTCTGTAGAACTTCTCTGTCATAATTATTCACTGCCAGTCCTTGTGCTTCCAGCAGCTGTATAATTTATCAGCTGTGTTTTGTGCTCATTTCTCAATCAATGATGAAAACATTGATTAGTGTCAGGCTGGGACCAACTCTGGCAGAATCCCTCTAAATCATCTCTGTTCACTGATGAGTCCTTGTTTTGGAGCTGGGTTTGCAGCCCTCCATCCATTTAATGTGGGCTTTATTGGGATTGTATAGCTCTAAATTTGTAATTAGGGTGTCATAGGATATTAAGTCAAACACGTTGCCAAAAGCTAAGCAAATAATGGCTACGTGGTAACCTTTATCTACAAACTCACAATTTTCTCAAAGGATGAGCAGAGGCTCATTTGACAAGACATTTTCCATTACACCACATTGATGGGTGTATTTTTAATCCTTGAATTCTGTATTAATTGAATCCTCTGTGCCCTCTCCATTTTTCAGTCTCAGTGTGTCATGCTGGACCAGCTGTTAACCAGGGCACCACGGCAGCATCCTGCCAAGCCTGGCATCTCCCCAGCTTCCAGCTTCTCAGCAGAGAGGGAAGGCAGCTCAACTCAGCTCAGCTCAGCTTGGCTTGGCTTGGCACGCTGCTTGAGGGCCCTCAGGTGCACATCACATGCATCTGCTGGTTTAGAAACCCCACAGATGTCACCCAAGATGCTCTTGCTTTTATTAGACCACAGACATTTCAGTGGCCTCCTGTCTTACATTCCCATCCTCTCCAAGTGCAGAAGAAAACCCCTGAGGGCCTTGTCACTAGCAAAGTACCTCCTCAGCCAGGAATGCTTTGGCCTCTCCATGCTTGGAGATTTTCAAAATTCCCTGAGCAAGGCAACGTCACTTGGACATCAGTCCTGCTCCAGGCAGGATGTTGCCAGAGATACACTTGAGTTTGCTCCTGACTAAAATTCTTTTATGCTCCTCTAAGTCTATGAAATAAGTCTACAACATCATTAACGTTTCTTTTGTTTCTAATATAGTTAGTGAACAAATTTTTACTGGTTGTGGCTTTGCCAGACATGGATTTTCCTCTACCTGTTTACCCTGCTCTATCAATATTTCTCCTCTATAGATTGTTGTGGTGATTGCTGCATATTGATCAGTATCTATTCCTTTCTTCCTCTTCATATGTAGTGTCATTTTGCTTCCAATGGCTGTTTTTTCAGGATGACCAACTTACAGGATGGGCTTTCAGCCAAAGCTTCTTGACTCTGCGATATCAGCTTTTCTGCCCTGTTGCAAGCTCGACTCCAAGAATTGCTGATTTCCCACTGTGCAGAGGCTTTTTTCCCCTTCAATTCTCATAATTGCCACCATCTCCATGAGGTTTGTGAAGCTGCTGGTTCCATGAGTGATGAAGAGCCCAAGTCAGGCAGGAGCAGCTGTGCTGAGCCCATCCCCTCTGACCTGGTGCCCCAGAGAAGTTCTCCAGCTTCTCATACCTGATGAAGCATCTGCACTGCTGTCCCCACTCCAGAGCATTGCTGCTTTCCCTCCAGTCTGTTCCACTGTTTCTTTACAGTTTTTCTTTAGGTCTAACCTGAATTTCCCCCAGTATAACCCCACTGCTCCTTGCCCTGTCCTGCCTTCAGCCTTTTACATGACTGTTTCTGTGCTTCCCCCAAATCTTTAATTTCCTGGGTTGAGTTAGTCCCATTTTCAGCCTTTGCTCACAGGCTGTGCTTTCACACACTGTTTGTGCTCCCAGTGCTCCACCTGAGCCCTCTCCAGCCCAAATTTCCCCTGAAGTATCACAGGTAGAGCCAGCCCAGGCCCTTGGAGGGTGCAGTCCCAGCCCTGTGCTGCACATTCCTGTGCTGTTTCACCTGCTGTGACATTCACAAGCACAACACTTGTGACTCTGGTTTAGCTGAAGATTTGCAGCTGCATCCAGGTCCTTTCCTGCAGAACAGCAACAGATTCAGCTGCTGCCCATCTCAAGCCCTGGTGCCAAATCCTGCTCAGCACTGGTCTGGTTTCACTATGACCCTCGGGGGCTGCTCTTCCTCCTCCCCACAGGACAGCTTGGAAGTGGGGCAGGGACAGAATGGATAATCTCCATGCACACACCGTGGCCACTCCTCTCCTGTGCCTTGGGCTATTTTAGTTGCAATTGTGGAGTTTGTTATCTTTGCCAACAGGGTCTAAGCAAGAGGCTCTTTGCTGCCTGTGCCTTTGTGTGATGCTCCAGCTGAAGCAGATGGCACCTATTTTGCTACACCCTCACCATGGCCAGGAGCTGCTGATGGCCCTGAATTGTGTCCATCCCTCCTCATCCTCCAGCTGAGCTTTCTGAGTCATCCTCCCCTTATGTTCCTCCCTGCTCTCTCGCTGCTCCTTGGCCTCTCTCTGTGCAGGATCAGTCCCCATGTCCTCACACAACCTCAGATGGGCAGAATCCTCAGAGAGAGCTGATCCTGCTGTGCCCTGAGCTCCAAGGAGTGTGGGTGCTGCATTTCCAGCTCTGCCTGAGCCCTTTTTCCAACAGTTGTAGCAAATGCACAAGAAAGCTGGAAATCCTTTCATTTCTGCACCCAGCACCTTTAGGGTTGGACACGGAGCAGGGTAGGGTTGGAGCAGAGTTTTGGGAGGTGTTTCTAGGGACACAGTCACACAAACTTTCCTGTAGTCACAACATTTTTTCCTCTGTCTGACACATTCACTTCAGCTCTTCTTCTGCTGCGTGGTGCCAATGTCAGGACAAAGTCAGGCTGATATTTTGCCAAACAATGAAATACTGAGGTGTGGATGGAGCAAAAACTGAGTAATCACTGAATCATTGAGCAATCAATTACCATTTGATCTGTTCCTGGAGCTCTTTCGGGAATCCCGACCTTGAGGCACCTCCATTGGGTAGACCAAGTCCTGCACCTCCACAGCTGCTGAATGGCCCCTGATGTGCTGGGATCCTGGGAATAAAGCACGTCTCTGGTAGGTACAGAATCAGTTTCCCTTCACCAGGAGGGTGGTGCAGTGTCCACACATCACCCTGCAAGTGTCTCAACATGGTCCAGTGAAGCTGCTTTGTGTAGGCACCAGTCCTCCTTCCAGCAAAGACCTCCAGACAACCTTCACACCAGAGCTCCCACTATTCAGTGGAGAAGTTAGGGAGACTTTTCCCTATATAAATATCCACTGTGTTGTTTCCTTTGTTATATCAACTGGCTTTATTAATTGTAGTTTATTCTGAGGGACTGGCTCACGTCAGTTTGATGCCACTGATGCAGTCAATAGGAGTGAAATGATGTTGCCACCCTGCTAAAATTCCTGCTACTGCCTTTTGTTTCTCTCCACCTGCTGTATCATTTTAAGAAAAAGAAAGAGGTATATAATATTATGCTGCTCTTTAAATGTTCGGCTCTCTTGACTCAGAAATGCAGTGTTTCATCCAGAGACTTCCTCTCCTGGGCAGAGTGAGTTCCCTCACAGGGATTTAGGAGAATGCTTTTGAAGTGATCCCACCCAAGGGGTGGACACTGACCACAGCAACTGCCTGTGCTGAGGCTGTTTCCTTTCTTTGTTCAGTAGTCTGCCCAAAAGTGGTGGAATCACCATCCCTGGAGGGGTTTGAAAGCTGTGTGCACCTGTGGGGACACGAATTAGCTTTGGCAGTGCTGGGGGAATGGTTGGACTCGATGACCTGAGAGGCCTTTTCCAACCTAAATGATTCTCTGATCCTGATATGTCACATTACAAGCCCTCAGTCCTGACTAGGCTTCCATTTGCAATCCAAATCTAACAAATAACAGGCATGGTTGAGTGGTGAGACATCTCTGTGGTTACATGTGAGCCTGTGTCACCTGGCTGTTCTAATGCCAACCAGACCTGGACGGAGCAGCCGTGTCAGGAAGGCAGCTCCAGATTTCAGCCAGCAGAGTAATAGCTAATTGAGTGTATTTCAATCATGAGATGCACAGAAGGAAAGCAAACTCCACAGAGTAGAAGAAAATTGCATCTTAGAGTAATCTGAATGTGGGTAGATAATTAGGCCTATATTTCATGGGAACATTTGCTGGGCAACATAATGAAAAGGCCAGCAACATAATTTTCTTTAAGTAGTATGATGCCTCCCACTGGGGTCGTGCTGTGCCAGCACTGGTGCTGCAGTGCAGGGAGCAGGAAAGGGGCTGTGGCACAATGGGGTGAAGCTGAAGCCTGTCCTTCCCATCTCTAATATCTGCTCTGAGAAAGCTGCTGAGGCTCCTGCATTGCTCTCAGCAAGAAGGTGGTAAAATAAACCCCACAGCCTCAGCACCTTCTCACCTCCCAGAGTGGCAGGAACAGCAAAGTCTGCTCAGGTTGAGCCAGAGAGACCCAGGCCAAGCCAGTGCCACTGTGGGAGTGTCCCAGTGGGGAGCCAGGCTGCTGCCACTGACCCAGCTTGGAAGAGCTCCTGCTCTGAGTCAGTGCTGAGCCAGCCTGGGAGGTCAGCGGGGCTGGGAAAACAACTCTCTGTGTCTGGGATTTGGGGGACACACAGGATTTGGTGTCTGCCCCAGGAAAGCCCCTCATGCCCAGCCCAGAGCAGGGAGCAGGAGCATGTTGTGCCCCCTGAGCCACGCTGTGCTGGGCTCTGCCCTGAGCACTGGCAGTGTGTGCTGCAAACAGGCTCCTGCTCCCATCCCAGGAGAGTGCACCAGCCCTCAGATACCCCAGACTATGACTCTGTGTGGGAAATAAGGCTCCAAGGCCTTTTTCAGTGGTTTTTTCTCCAAATCTGGGATAAAATGCTCTGGTTTTCCATGTCCTCCACCTACAGTTAAGCACAGAGTCTCCCTTCCAAATCCCCAGTTTAGGACAGAGCTGCCCTGGTTTGCCCTGCCAGGACCTTGTTGCCTTGTGCAGGAGCAGACAGATAATGTAAACTAATATTCAACCTCTTTATAGTGCTGGCAAAATTAGAAGCTTTGGGAAAATGCAGTAACTTAGGAGGATGGAGGAGAGAGTTCAATCTTTGAACACAGGTAACCCTGTGATCAGAGTGTCAGGGGTCTGTATTCCCTGCCCACCAGTGCTGCCCTCATCAGCACATGTGGCTGGGACATGTCACGTAGCAGAAGACAAGGCTGAGAGGCTGAACCCAGCCCTGGCAATCACTGATTAGGTCTTTCACGAAAAATAGCTGGGGGTGACCAGGCCAGCCTTGGGTCCGAGTGCTCCATATCCCAGCTGGAACTGTTCACCCAGTGACTGGGATTACCTTTGGGACTGCATTTGAACAAGCTCCTCTTTTCTTATGTAAAACCCTTGGCTATGTAAGAACAGCTCCATCCAAATGAATTTGCTCAAAGCAAAACCGTAATTCTTGGCTAAGTCCAACTTGTTAGCTATTGATATTGCTTCAGTGATGTATGGCCTAATTTTAATTATGCCAGTGTTGGGAAAGTTATTTTCTTACAGTGCTTCATTAAGGTGAAGTTTCTAATCAATGAATTTAACAGCAACATCTTGAAGTGACAAACTGGCCAAGGAGGAAGGTGATACTTGAGTGACCTTCTGGTACTCAGGAGACCTTGAGCTCCCCAGTGCACTTGGCCATAGCCATTGTCCTCAAATGCTTTCCAAACAGTGCTGTGCAGATCATAGAATCATAGAATCACAGAATAAGATGGCTTGGAAAGGACCTCTGAGATCATCAAGTCCAACCCTTGATCCACTACAGCTACAGTTACTAGACCATGGAAATAAGTCTTTTCTTGAACACCTCCAGGGACAGTGAATCCACCCCCTCCCTGGGCAGCCCATTCCAGTGCCTGACCACCCTCTCTGCAAAGAACTTCCTCCTGTTATCTAACCTAAACCTCCCCTGGCAGAGCTTGAGACTGTGCCCTCTTGTCTTACTGCTGGTTGTCTGGGAGAAGAGACCAACCCCCAACTGGCTACAGCCTCCTGTCAGGGAGTTGTAGAGTGATGAGGTCTCCCCTGAGACCTGAGATACACAACAGCTCCTCCAGATCCCCCAGTGCCATGGTTTTATCATCTCCCGGGGCTGCTGGGGCTCCACTAGGATGAGCTCCACTAGGACAGTATCTTTATGGGCCGTGGGCACATCAGTTGGTTTTCTCTTTGCAGTCTGGTGCTCCAACACACTTGGGCAGTTGTTTTGTGCAGAGAAACGGGAGCGGAGGGGAGGGGGGCTAAAAACAGCCCTGTCTGAGCCAGGCCTTTCCCTACCACTTCTGCTCTCTCAGCACATCATGTGGCTGGGGAGGCATCTGCACCTTGGCTTGAGCTGTGCTGGTGCCCAGCCCTGGGAAATGTCCCTGAGGAGTGGATCCCACCCTCGGCACTGTTACCCCTGGTATTCTGCCCTTCCCAGGAACTGAGTAACTCACTGTGTTCTCTGCAGGGACCACAAACAATCCTGGTCCCAATTTAGACCACAGGAATTGCAGCCATCTCAACTGGCCCATTAAACATCCTGCTTTATCCTGGTTTTATGCTCACTGCAGTGAGTCCCTTCCCTTCTTCTCCCAGGTTTGTATTCCCACCAAAGCCAGGGACCAGCATGAGGCACAACTGCAGCTGGGATGGGGGATGATATTCAGCTGAGCCTGGAAGAAATGAAGGCCATTTCTGAAGATAAGGATCAGTGCTTGTGCCCAGTGCTTGTGGAGTTGGGATTGTTTTTCTCCTGTGTGTCTATCTTTGTAATTATTTTCTCTGGATGTCCTGAGCCATTTTATTACTTATAATTCACTCTCATGAGGTCCTTGTATTACTCTTCATGGCATCTCCTGTATTGGTGACCCTGAATGCCTTAACATCAGCAGCAAGCTTTGTCACTCCCTGTTTTCAATTTCTTTTCAAGATTATTTCTGAATATGCTGAAGTGAGCAGACCCCCCTCAGGTCCCTGTGGGCTCCATTCCAGTCCTCCCTTCACTCAGGAGCTGCCTGTTGAGAGCTGCTCTTTGAGAATCCTTTCACCAGGTATTTATCTATTTCCAGCCTTTTCTGTTGATCCCATGGTTTAGCTGCATTCCTGTAAGAAACTCGCCTGACAGACCCTTTTGAAATCCAGGCAGATGTGCTTATCAACCTGGGCTGTAACAGATTTATGAAGCATTCCTTTATGCCAGGAAAACCAACTTTTTTCCTTCCCAGTATTTCAGATGTATCCAAATTTGCACTAATGGGATTCTTTATTACAATTTCAGTTTGCCCAGGAGGGACCTCAGATTTGAGGGTCTGTCTTAACTCCAAACCCTTTTCATCTTTCACCTGGAAGCTCTCAGACACTGAGGCTGTTACACACAGTGATTGCACGCTACAATTAATTAATTAAACTGTTTCACCTCTGAGTTCTCACTGAGCACTTGGGTGAAGCATCTCAGTCTGGTGAATTTGCACTCTCTGGTTTGGCTATTTATTCCTCAACTTCTTCTGCTTGTCAGCAGAAGAACTATGTGCCAGGTCCAATGCCACATCCATATAAAGATAACTTTTGGCACAGGAACATCTCCAAGCTTTTCCTCACTGACTACAGATGTAAAATATTCATTGTTTTTCTGTTCTGACCTTATCTCCTATGAATGCTTCTCTCGCACCGTGGCCAACTTCTTTCTCTCCAGCCTCTCCAGCTTGACGTGTTTGAAGAAGTATTTATTATTGTTTGCCTCTCCCTTTTGCAGGTTGCTGCTGTGACTGGTTTTGTCTTGCCTTAATTCTCCTTTTTTTGCATTTAAATTGTCAGGATACACATTTTTTGCTGGTTTAGACAAAAATGGCTTTTCTAAACATAAAAAGACCGGTTCCTTAAAGTCTGAGAACCACAACCTGATCTAAGACCCAGTCTTAACCAGGTCTAAGGCTCTGGGTTTCCCACTAGGCAGGGATGTGCTGTTTGGTTTGACACCACATTTTCATGTGTGTTACATTTATGTGGACAAACCCAATCACTGGCTGGGATGGGTTTTGCCTGGCTTGGCCCTCAGGGCATTGCACCTTCAGCGGTGGAAGGAGGGAACATTGGTCTGAGCAGCTGTGATTGCTCTGGGAGCTGTTTTGGGGTGAGCCCCCCCCAGGGATGACACGAGCTCAGCAGGCAGAGCCCCACAAGTGGAGGGACTGTGATGTTCCCTGCCTATGTGCATATGTCTGGAAGGCCTGTTGCCATGGAGAAGCGATGGGAACTGTCTGCCTGGCTCGCCTGACTTTTTTCCTAGCACGAAGCAAAGGCGTCTCTCCAGCTGTAATGAGCTGGGGGCCTGCTGCCTCCTCTTCTGTGCTACACTGGGGTAAACAAGACTCACACACCACAATAGGCAGGGAGAAAACTCTAAATGAAGGCAGGGAAGGAGCAGAGAGCAAGAGTGGAAGCTGCAGGGAGATGGGCCAGTGCTCTGGGGTGCTGTGTAGTGATGGAGCAGGGGGCACACAGACCAACATGGGAAATTGCCATTAGATGTATGGAAATCTTTCCCTGTGAGAGTGGGGCAGCCTTGGGACATAGACCAGAGCACTGGTGGCACTCCCATCCTTGGAGGTCTTCAAAACCCATCAGGCTGTGTCCTGAGCAGCCAGTGTGCCTTTGAAATGAGGCCTGCACTGGGCTGGACCCTCCCCAGCCTCAAAGAGGGAAACCTTGGTGGGGAATGGGCAAGGGAAAGTTGGAGAGAGCTCCAAGAGGCACAAAAGTGGCACAGAGCAGTCTGAAAACAGGATGAAGATGGAGGCATCCCTGCTTTTCAAGTTTGGGAATTGCCAGTACCGAGCACAGATTCGTGGAGACTGTAACTGCTTGCACAGCCCAAGTTCTCCACAGTTTTTCTTTAAGTTGTTCCCTCAAAACAGATGGATTTTCTCTCATTTTCTGTTGTAGGAACTCTTTGTTGACATGACTGTGCAACAAAAACTGGGGCGGGGGATAGTCATGAGGAGAAGTTTAATGGAAGTCATTCTCTGTGGGAAGAGATCCAATGCACTGATGCTGGGTTTTGTTTTGTACCTGGAAAATGTCACTGTGAGCAACTTTGGGGTGTTTCCAGGTAGATCTGGTGGGGATTGTGTCAGGGAGAAAGAAGATCTCTCTGTTAGTTTGGAGGGGGTGTGTGTATTTTTTAAGGAATAGCATTTGCCTCAGCTGGTAAATTATCTAAACATAGAAATAAAGAACATTTCCCACCTTCTAGTTACACATCTTTTCTCCCATCTTTTGACCTTGTGTGCATCTCCAGATCTCTGTCTCCGTGTTCCTATGACATGAAGCAAGGCTGGGCATCTGATCAGATGAACATGCATCAGCTCTACCACTCCTCACTCCAACACACAGAAATGAGGTGCACCTCCCCAAAAGTCTGTTCACCACGATGGGACAGAGACTGTAATGATTAAAGAACTCCCACCACTCGGTTCAGTGCTGTGTTCACCCTCTCCTTTGGGCAGCTGCTGTAAGTTAAAAACCAGGGATATGTCTTTATTTTACACACATGGCAGTTTTTCTGCTCCCAGCTTGGGTCTCAGCAAAGAAACAGCTCCAGAAGTTTGTTTTTCAGAGTGAATTGCTCAGTCTGTAATAAAATTCTGGATGATGATGTGTTTATATCCTACTCCTTGTGTCCACACATGCACGGGGAGTTAGGCACCTGATCCATTGTTTTTCTGCACTCTACACAAATTAGTTTATTTTTCAATGTGTAGATTCATAGACCAAATAGTTAGACTTAATTTGTTCAAATCCTCTTATGTTTTCTTGCAGATTTGACTTTGGAGTCTGTGGAGAGAGAGGATTAAAACTTTTCCCAAACTTTTGGTCTCTCCAGGACAGTGAAATGTGAGCTTATGATACAACCTTTCCTCAGGTACCGACAAGACAAGGTCTGTCTGTCACTCCCTCCTTCAGCTGCCTCTTTTCACAAAGCCTGTAGGAATTTTAATTATCTAAAAAACTTCTACCCCTCTGTCAAATATTGTTGAATGAGCTGGCTCTGAATTCCTGGGATTCATGTACTCGCTTGCAGAGTCAGAAGGACTGTCCAAGTGTTTTTGCTGTACACACATAAATAATATTTAAGAATTTGCTGCCCCTACTCACTCAGGTGCCCTGAAGGCAGATTTATAAAATACTTTCCCAAGGAAAAATACTTTTCCCAACTTTCCTAGGGACAAAGCCTACACCCAGGGAATTGATCTGAGGACTGGAACCCCTCTGCTGCAAAGAAAGGATGAAAGTGTTGGGATTGTTCAGACAGAGAAGAGATGGTTCTGGGGAGGCCTTCTTGCAGCATTTCAATATATGAAGGGGCTTACAAGAAAGATGGTGGGAGACTTTTAACCAGAGCCTGTAGTGACTGAACAAGGGGAAAAGAAAGAGATTTAGATTGTACAATAACTTTTTTTATGATGAGGGTGGTGAGATTCCGGCACAGATTGCCCAGAGAAGCTGTGGTTGCCCCATCCCTGGAATTGCTCAAGGCCACGCTGGACAGGGCTTGGAGAAACCTGGTCTAGTGGAACATGGATGAAGTGATCTTGGAGTGTTCCTTCCAACCCAGGAAGTTCTGCGGTGCTCTGAATTGAAAACCCTCTGAGGCTCAATTGACTGAGCAGTTGATCAGCTCCTTGTGTTGGGTTTGTTTTCAAACATTCAGTGACCTCAAGGCAGGTGTTTGTTCTGTCAGGTGACACTGGGGACAAGGAGGTACCTTGATGCCCAGCTCTGCCTCATGGTTCTGCTACCTCCAGTCACCTCTGGGAACTGCTGTGCTGCCTGGGACCCTGCTCTGGGATGGTGGTGGTGAGTGGTGACATGCTCAGGGGACAAAGCCAGTGGATAAGAATGGGTGTTTGTGTCAATCCTTCAGAGCTGTCGTGCCCAAAAACCAACAGCCCAACCTTTGTGAGCAACGGGACACCCCCTGCACCCACCCCTGCCCTGCCACCAACACAGTGCCCAGCTGTGGAAAGTAAACCATGTGTATAAAACCTTGCACCGGATCTGTCAAAGGCAGGCTGCAGTTTTATGTCAAAACGACTGATTTTTTCTGTAGGTTGCACATCTGCTTCCTGACAGCAGCTTGGAGGGAGCATCTCCCGGGCCTCCCCTGGCAGCCGTCTCTGCCGGCTGATGGCTGATGTTCACCTCAGGCAGAATCGTAGAATCACAGAGTATCCTGAGCTGGAAGGGACCCACAAGGATCATCCAGTCCAACTCACAGGACACCCCAACAATCCCACCGTGTCCGAGAACCTTCTCCAAATGCTCCTGGAGCTCTGGCAGCCTTGGGGCTGTGCCCACTGCCCTGGGGAGCCTGTTCAGTGCCAACCACCCTCTGGGAGAAGAAGCTTTTCCTGAGATCCCACCTGACCCTGCCCTAACACAGCTCCAGCCTCTCCCTGGGTCCTGTCCCTGCTCACAGGGCGCAGAGATCGGAGCTGCCCCTCATGAGGAAGGCGCACCCCCTGATGTCCCCCCTCAGCGTCCGTCCCCCATCCGCGGCTCTCACCGAGCAGAGCCGGACAAAGCCGCGCACCCCCGGGGGGCTCCGGGCCGGGGGTCTCTCCCTCAGGCGGGGCCGGCGCCCCCTCCCCATGATGTCAGGGCACGGAGGAGGTGCCGCCGGCCAAATATAGCGGCGCTTCCTGGGCGGCGGGGCGGGCTCGTCCCTTCTCTCCTCCTTCTCTCCCTCCCTCCCTCCTCCCCTGCCTCCTGCCGCAGTCAATGGGGCGGCAGCGGCGGCGGCG
>VYXB01010060.1:30022-83002 GCA_013397135.1 Pachyramphus minor | reverse complement strand
GGTGCCCTGGCTCGTCCCGAGAGCCTCAGGATGAGCCAAGGCACCGGCTGCGGGCACGCCCCGGGGTTTGTCCCCCAGGGCCATCGCGGGGTTGGGGAATGGCAGCCCTGCCGGTGAGTCCCCCTCGCTGGATGCTCCGAGCCCCCCAGATCCAGCCGCGCACTCGCGGGTGACTCTGCTCCCCCTGCACCCAGCGCTCCCTCAGCCCCGGGAGAGGTGACTTCTCTCGGAGGTGTCCCCGCCACCGGCCCGGCGACAGCGCCCGCAGGTTTTATTTGCTGGGTTGGCAGGAAGCGTGGATTTGTTGGGGATGGGTCTTTCTGATCTCCGGGAATTGGGAGCGTGGTCGGTTCGCTCGGTGGGTTCTCCTCGGCTGAAACGCGGTCTGCGTGTCCGAGGGCAAAGTCAGCAGCTCCCTTTTCGCTTTGAATGGGAAAACTGCCGTGTGAAAATCTGCACCCACCCCGACTGCCCTCTCCGGCAGCATCCCAAGCCATTGCATGGACCAGTTAAAAGATTTGGGTTCTGCATTGTGCTTGTTCTGCTTTTATATTGCTTGTCCTACAGCTGACTAGTCCCACTGCTTTTCGCTATCAAACATGGGAGATCCTAGAAAATATATTTGCTGCTTGAATTTTTTGGGGTTTGAAAAGCTGTCAGAGATGAGCTTTGCTACAGTGTCTGGGTAGGTGGAGAGGACCCTTCTCCTACGCTGCAGTGCAAGTGTCAGGGGCATCATCCGGCGACTATTTGGGGGCATTGGCGCAGCTTTTTAGCTGCTCCTACGGCACAGCTGTGCCAAGGGGTAAATCTGTCGCTGTCGCTGCTACATCTAGACCAGCTCTTTGCTGCGGGGAGAAAAATGGGGAGAAATAAACTTTTCAGCTGCATTATGTAACAACTTCTTTGTGTCAGACAAAAATTGCATTAGAATAACCCGGAGTCATGTGTAGGACGCGATGTGTGTTGCTGAGAGATCTCAGTCACCTCTCTGTGTAACTCAGCATTACAGCATCTCTGCTGTGCCCGGAGGAAAGAGAAGTCTTATGGCTTGAAGTGAAGACATTCAGAGCTGTCTGTATATTGCCATCTGTGTGAGTTGTAAAGAAATCCATCCTTCAAAGTCTGGAGTGTCTCTAGAGAAAGCTCTCTGGGCAGAGCCTGCAACTTTTCCCCATGTTTTGGTGCACCCTGCCCATAACCAGTAAAGGAAACGTGGGTGCTTTCAGTGGCATCCAGAGATTTGGCAGTGGGATTCTTTTTGGTGATGTCAGCCAGGTGGATATACAGAAATGCCACGTAAAGCACCATAACTGCTGTGATGGGGTTCTGGGAGTGGGATTTAGGCAGTCACACAAACAACATACTTGGTAATTGGTAAGATTTGAAATGGTTGTGTGGGTGTTTGGGAGCGACTAATGTGTTTTGAAAGTAATGACTTGTTAGCCTACACCGAGGTGGGCAGATGCTGCTCGGGTAGTAGCAATTGTGTGGAGACTGGGAGGTGCCTTGGGGGTTCTGGTTTGCTACATACCTGCTATAACTACTGACAACCTGCAGGTACAGTTATGTGGGAGTTCTGAGGAGTCTCTTGCTGGTGTGAATTGAGGTGGCTTGACTAAAAAAGTTAGCTGGACTTGGGCTGGGGAATATAAAGTGCTTGAGGAGTGTCTGGTCACGTAGACCATGGCACAGGACAGATGTTTTTATGTGTCTCGCTGTTGGTGCCCTGTGCTAGAAATGCCTAATCCAAAAAGCCTTTGAGGAGGGCAGAGAACTTGCTGAGGTGCCTCTTTGATGTGCTCTTTTGAGGTGTTCCACCCTGCAGTGGCTCTTTGTGTGGATAAGGTGCTGTCCACGTGCCTCCATCCTGTCCCTCCATGCACAGCTCAGCCCCTGCCTCCTGTGGGCTCTGCCACCCTTAGAATGTCCACAGTGGTGATGATCCACCTGCTGAAAGGTTTCCTCCAGGCTTCCCAGAGCACATCACACACAGCCCCTCTGCTCTGCTCTGGATCCCCGTCCATGTGTTCCCTGTGTCCTTATCTACAGCAAGGACTCTGCAGGACACAGGATAAGGCTACGGAGACTGTTCTGTCCATCCCACGAGTGCTGGGTCTTGGATCACCTGTATGGTAGCACTGCTGCAATGAGCAGGTGCCCTGTGGGTATAGGCAGCTGTAGAATCCTGCTCCTGTGCTGCAGAAAGAGATGCCTTGGGATCGTTTCTCTGTGTCTCCTGAACTCTGCCCTGTTCATATTTCTCACGACTTTTTCTTTGGAGAGAAAAATGATCTTCTGAAATTCGCTGCAAGTCCAAGTGGCCACTGATGTATATTTATTATGAATGGATGGAGTGTGTGTGCACACTTGACTCTTACTGAGCAAGGAGCATGGGTTGTTTGCTGGCATGAATGATGGGATCTGAGCAGAAGGTGCAGGCTCCCTGGATTCTTAAATTAAAACCTCTGCAGAGCGACTCAGGGGAGTCTCCCGTCCCAGGGGAATTAATTAAGCTCCACACAGCTTGTTGTGTGCTGGCTCTTTTAAACAGCTCCTTACAAACTAAGAACATGGTTGCTCTGTGCCAGCATTGTGGGGAACATCCACAGTGCTGCTGGCTTGGCTCTGTGTAGTCCTGCTCTCCTGAGGGAGTTGCAGTGACCTGCACCGGTGCTGTGCACACACCCGGGCGGTGCTTGGAGCTGCTGCTCTGATCCCATCTGAAGTGCTGGGCTGTGAGATCTCCCTGTCACACAGTTTCCTCCCTGTGAGTGCATTTATTGCCCTGTGTGCAGCTCCTGGGGCCCGTTGCTGAGGGCAGGGATGACGCAGTTGTCCTTGAGCCGTGACCTTGGTGCTGCCCCTCCGCTGACGGTGCCGGGGCTGCTGCGCTTTGGGCTCCTGCAGGTCCCCTTCTGTGTCTGAGCCATGCTCCTTGGCTTCCCAGCGCACTTCCAAGGGTGCAGATGCACCCTTAGAAACGGGCTCTCTTTGCCCTTGCTGCCCTGACACCTACAGATAATACTGGCACCCCAAATGGGGCAGTAAGGGAAGTTTTTCCCACAGCTCTGCTTTGTACCGTGCTGTTCTTTGGGAGAGCGTGACAGTGCAAGCAAACAGACATGAGGCTCTTGCTGGGAGTTCCAGAACCATCTCTCCTTGCTGTAGTTAGCACTGGAAATATTTGAGTTGAGAATATGCTTCATCTTGCCCAATTTCAGGACCTTGGCATCTAGTCCAAGATACCCCAAAAAGAGATAAGGATTTGGTCTCCCTCTCTACTGATTAGAGAGGGCTGGAGAATGGCTTTGAACACGTTAGTTGCTGTAAAAGGGTAAGTTTTGCACTGACAAAATGCAGAGCTACTTGAAATGTTCCTTATCCCAGGTTTCTGGCTGTGTGAGAGATTTTTGGCTTAGATTGGGGGGTTCTTCATGAAGTCTAGATTCTTTTTTTCTACCTGTGAATGTTCTGGTGAGTGGTATGAACTCTCTCATGCTTTGATTATCTTTTCCTTTCAACTTCTTCCTGCTTTTCCTCTCTCCTCCTGTCCAAACTTCATGACTAAATTACTCCAAGGCTGTGGGGTCTTTGACTTTTCGATCCATTGCTGACATTTGGTTTCCCTTTCTTGAGAGGTGAGAATTTTAAAATTAAATTTTTCCAGCTTCCATCTCTCTACATAGATATTTCAGAAAACTGATTTTCCTCAGGGTATTGTTACTATTAGGCTTAAATAACGTAGGTGTCAGGAGTCCTTAATGACTGAGCTGTTAACTGTGGATATGCTGGAGGTGTTCCCTTCTCTGCTTGATGACAAGAGCAGGATTGCTGCTGTAGGAGGACGTAGGTCCTGATGATGCAGGAGGTCTCTTGTCTCCTGTTTGCCTGAGATGCAGCACTGTCAGGTGCTGTCACAACAGATTCCTGCTGCAGCTCCTCTGGGCATTACTTCTGAAGGAGCACAAGAAGGTGGTGGGTGTTCTTTATTTTTTCCATGTAATACTTCTGAACAGTCCAGGTTTTGCTTAGCTTGCTACTGTGCTCTAAATGGAGTTATCTGAGGTCTTTCCTGTCTCTCTGAGTGTTTCAATCCACCTTTCTTTGCTCAGTTTGGTGGATTGCATAAATTTACGTGCACCAATTTCTTGTAGCTGCTATTTTTCATCAAGGCCCCTTTTATCCTGCTGATGTGATTACTTCAGAGACATGAAGGCTATTCCATGCTTATCACATTGTTATTTGGTGGCTTTGCTCCTTCTAGCAAATCTCTGTCTAGACTGTCTGCGCTTCCCTGGAGTTCTGGTCCAGATCTGAGTCCAGCTCAGGCGTCTGATGCACAGTGAGTACTGAAAAATGCCCCCCAGGAGGGCAGCTGCCTTTGCTGCCTGTGCTGTGCTGCCCCATCCCACCCTCCTCCCTCCTGAAGCCGTTCTGCTGGAATGCTGCAGGAGAGGCAGGCTGGGCTGGGCTGGGCTGGGCTGTGCTGCTCAGACTGGGCAGCACCGTGTGCTAAAGCTGAGGGCCCTGGGCGACGTCCTTCTGTTAAATCAGGCTGTGCTGACTGTGTAACATGCAGGGCTGAGCTGCCACTAAGATGAGAACTCTCTCCAGATGAGTCAGGGCTAAACTTGTCATGTCATCAGCCCATCACCTCTCAGTGCTACCTGCTCATTTGTATGCGGCTTTTGCAGTGTCATACACTCAGGGTTATAGCTCACCAGCCCGTGCAGCTCTGAGGCACCTTGCATCTCATCTCATTTCTGTGAAACAAGTTTTCTTTTTCGTCCCTGGCCAGTTAAATTATCCCAAAGTGTCTCTGCTCAGAGCCCAGTTGAAGAGTTTTGTGTCCAGTGCCATCTGATGGTGTGATGGGGCTTGAACTCCATTGCTGGTGATAGTGGAGGCAAAGCTGAACTGAGAGAAAAGTCTGATTGTGTGACTTGTGATAACACAGGGTGTAGATTAAAGGGATAGAAAAGAATGGGATGAACAGAGCAGCTACCATCTGTTTGAATTTTGCTCTGGCTTTATTTTGATGAAGCCAGTGGGTAGCCAAGGAGAGGAGGGAATGGCACAGTGGTGATATGGGCAGGTGCTGGTAAACTGGGGTGGCTGTGAGCACAGTGAGGGCAGAGAAGGAACACAAAAGGCTTGGCAAGGGGAAAACAGGCATAAGGAGCCATCAGCACGGCCATCAGAGTCCCCTTGGCAAAGGGCACGTGCAGACATCAGTGGGAGATCAGCTGAGGCACAGCCAAGGAGGAGCCAATGGCACTTAGAAAGCAGGAATGGAGAAGAGAACCACTGAGATAACAGGCAAAATAATTAGTCTGAAGTTTGCAGTGTAATTGGCTGGAAACCCCCCGTTGCACACTGGGCTGTGCAGGCGTCAGTGCTGGGTTTGCTGTCACAGGAGAACTGTGACCGTGTGTCCAAGTCTGTTTGCTCTTGGCTTGGCCTGTGGGGTCTGAGAGCTGTGGGGGTGGAAAGGCAGGGACAGAAGTGCAGGTTCAGCCTGGGCAGGGCAGCAGGGCTTTGGAGCAGCCCTGTGCTCCTCGGCTGTGCTTCTGTCCTGCACGAGATGTCTGGGTATTGCCTGTTCCCTGGGAGCTCTGGCCCTTGGGATTGCACCCTCCTGCCTTGTGTGCTTGGGAAACAGGAGAGAAAGGTTAGAGACACTGCAGCACCTCTCTGCTTGGGCTCCTGCTCTGGGTGACACTATTTTCACCATGGAAAGCATGGAAGTGTTTCAGGGTGGCATTACTGCTCTCTGGCTCTGTGTTAGCCAGTTTTCAGTCTGGGTCTTAGCAAGGGTTTGGTACTAGTTTTTTGAGCCTGCATTGGTTCAGCTTTTCAGAGCGACAAATCAGCTCCAGGCGTTGGCAGAGAGATGAATGGAGAGAATGATAGATGATCTTGGAGCTCTTGGAGCTTTTGAACTAGTTACAGACTACATTTTATCATCATATTTCACCATTTTTTTGTGTAAATCACCATGTTCTCTCACTGATAAATTATTACCTGAGAACTTGGTTGTCGTTGTTTTATCTACACTGAATAACTGCTGATGCAAAAGAGAAGCTTCAGAGGCTTTCCCAAGCTCTGTTTGTGAATGGTTTTGGTGATGCCTTGCAAGGACAGACATTTCCTTGGAGTCCCAGAAGTCTTGGTGGAAGGGATCTTGGAAGTCTCGAGCCCAGGCATCTGCTCAAGGCTGGGCTGTTACCAGTGCTGTGCAAGATCAGCCGGGGCTTTGGCTGAGCTTTGACCACCTCTGACATGGAGTGCAGGAGTGGCTCAGGAATGCTCTGGCAGCTTCATATCCTGATGTTACAATCATAGAATTATTTAGGTGGGAAATGACCTCTAAGATCAACGAGTCCAACCGCAAACCGAACAGTGCCGCATCCACCACTAACCCACGTCCCCAAGTGCCACATCTGCATGCCTTTTAAATCCCTCCAGGGATGGTGGCTCAACCACTGCCCCAAATTAACCACATTCCAGCTCCCAACTCTGCATTTGTGTGTTGTCCTGGGACCAAGTCCTGCTTTTTGCCCCGACAGAAAGGTTGGTGCAAGGAACATCTGTGAGGTGCTTTTCCTCCTGGATGGGTGAAGCATGGTGGTCATCCCTTTGTTGTTTGTAGTGGGGACTGTGGGCTGATTGTACAGCTCCCCATGTGCCAGAGCCTCTGTGTGACCATCTCCAGGCATGCTTAGGCACTGAGGAAGACAGTTTGGGCAACTCCCACCCCAAGTGAGTGTCTAAAGCTACAGCCTGGGACTAGACAGGTGAGGATCCGGAAACAGGGGAAAGCTCAGCGCTGGATGTTGGTCTGTAAAGATGCAGAAGCTTAGACATTGCTACGTGCACAGCTCCAGCTGTGCTGCTCCAAAGCATTTTGCATTTGGCTGTGCTGAAATTTAGTCCCAGGGAGATTAAATTACTCCTTCTTCATTGTTGGTATCGATCCCGTGTTGCCGGCTGAGGATGACAAATGGACTTCCCACTCCCTCCAGCCTGTGTTGTGCTGGGAGGTGCTTTGCAGCTTTGTTAATTTTTCCCCTTTGGGAAGAGGTGCATAAAAGCAGTGGCTACACAAGTTGGGGTTTGCTGCTGTGTCAGGTAGCAAAGCAGAAGGTTGTTTTGGAGGTCAAAGCCATTTTCCACTTACATATTTAGTGTCCCTTACGAGGTTTTTGCAGCAGCCCTAACTGGAGAGGGATGTTGAGGTTGAGCACATCTGAAGGAGGAGGACAGTGGATATAATGCCTTGATATTTACAGTCTTCCCTGGTGCAGCAAGTCTTGTCTCCTTCCCAAGTGATGCTGGTGTGGCTGTGGGCTGAGAGTGGTGGGCTCTGGGTCTGTTGGCTTGGCTTGGCTTGCCAAGGAGGTGGGTGGCTGTTTCACCTCCCTCTTTGTGAGGCCTACTGGCAACTCAGCCTGATTGTGAGGCTGCAGACCTTGGAGAGATTGTTCTACAATCCTGGGGAAGATGGATGCTGGGGAAAAGCTGGCATTAGTATTGGCTCTCTTGAGTCACAGGTCTGTTGGGTACAGGGGAACTGCAGCAGGACCTTACAAAAGCCCTGGCAGTTGGAGTCTGGAGATTACTGTATTCCTGGGAATGCATGCCTTGACCAAGGATTCCTTTGCAGTGTAGGTTGCAAGCAGAGAGCTTTTCCCTGGTTGGAATATTCATGGGTTTGCTCTCTTATGTAGGCCTTGATGTGTGATAAGGGTTGAGCTCCCCCTGCTTCGTTGGTTCTTAATATATTCCAGTAAAATCTCGGTCATCCACGGGACTTGAATCCATCAGAGAACCAGGAACTGCTTTTTGGGGTAGTTGTGGGTGTCTCTCAAATAAGCTTCTCCAGTAATCCAATCACTGACATAGTTGGTGCTTGAGAACTTGGGGTGAAGGTGGTTAAAATGAGCCTTAGAATTCATGTCTAAGCTGTTACAGCTCATGGGTGGGAGCACTCAGGACCTGAGTAGGAAGTTGGAGAGGTGGTTGGCACTGGGGTAGAGATACCTCCTCCTCTGAGCTGCCAGGAGGGGGTTGAAGACTGAAGAAGTGAGCCAGATCCTGTGTGCATCAGAGAAACAAGGCCAAATTTAATGCAGGTGCATTTCAATGTTATTTTTCAATTTTAACAGAGAAGGTAAAGACTAATGTAGTCCTCACCTTCTAGTCCAGCTGTTTCCTCACTGCTGTGGCATCATGTTTGTGCTGGTGTCACCTGGGGCTGAGGGGATGGCAGCTGCAGGAACACAGCAGTATATTGGTATTGAGCTGTTCCTTCTTGCCTTGGCCTTTAACCACTCCCCATCTCTCTCTGTCTCTCTCCTTTGCTGTGACTCACAGAGCGGCGAGGGCTTTCGGAGAATATCTTTCACAAAACCACCCCGAAGGCAGAAATGGCTCAGGTAAGACAACTGGTGTGCCTTGTTTGTGTCCATGTGTGCATGCACCTATTGCTGGATAGCTTAAAATGAAAGTGCATTTATTTGTCATGAAGGGTTGGTGGGAGAGCTCAGCAGGAGTCGCTCTCGAGGAGAAGAGGCAGCTTGGGGACTCAGTGCTGGGCTGTGGGGACGAGTTCACTTTCAGTGGGCAAGTGCCCTGTGGTAAATGCACCCCTGGAGCTGATGCCCCTGGGAGAAGTTTGAACTGGGCAGTGACAGCACTGCATGAGGCTTCTGCACTGGTTTGTCACTCCTGGGTCTTGCTTTGACTGGGGACTAAAAAAAGATGAGTTTTAGTGTGTTCACTGGTGTGCTTCGTGTATGTGCAGCAATCTGTCCTTGCTGGCAAAGGTAACATCTGGATTTATTCCCAGGGTTTGCTTCCACAGGGGTTAAACTGAGATTTGCCTAGTTGAGGGCATCAGCACGTGCCAGTTAATGTGTCAGGATTTTAGATGCAGGTATTGTCCCCATCAGCTTATGATGAGTTCTGCTTGATGGGCAAGAGGGCACAAGAGAAACTCACTTCTAACCAGGATCTGCCTTCTCTGTGAGGAAAGAAAATATTTTGCAGACAATACATTCATGAAGAAATCTATAGAAAATCTTGTGGAATCCACGGAAAATCCTATGTGAATAAGTAGCAGATTGTTCTGTACTGTTGAACTGTTTTGCAGGGGATAAAGTTATTAAATAGAATGTGATGTGGAGTGGTGTTACCGTTTAGGTAATTTCTGTGTGTATTTAAACCTCTTGCTAAAAGAGCAAGCCCAGACACACTAGACTTTGGCAGCCAGCTGAATGAGTCCCTGCCTTTTTTCTTGGATCTATTCTAATGACCTTCAAGTTGTCCTTGGCTGAGTTGTGCTAACATTGTGAATGGAAGGGCTCTAAAACAACATACTGCAATTTCCCTGGGTGTTTTTCAGGCATGAGGAACTCCAGTGACACTTTACTTACAATATTTGGTCTAAGAACAGCCCGTGGTGGTAGGAAGGGAAGGGTGGAGAAAGGCTGGGGTTTGGTGCAGCTGAGATGAAGTGTCTGTGAGGCAGAGGAGGAAGGGAGGGCTGGACAGGGAGAGGGATGTTGAGCTGGCAGGAGCTTCCCAGGGTGGCAGAACCATCCTTCCATTGTGGCCATTTTGCAGCTGTTCCTGTCAGCTGGAGCCTTTGCTGGGCCTTTTTTGCAACCCCCCAGCCCAGTTTCCAACAGGGAGAAGTGTTGGCTCCTGCTCCCTTGGCAGTGCCCTCACAGCACCTCTGGAGTCATGTTCAGGCCAGGCAGGGAATCTCTGATGGAGACAACTGCAGATGTGTTCAGGTGCCTGAGGGCTGGGGAGCTCTGCTCACAGCCAAGGAGCAGGAACCTCCCTGGCTGCACTTACAAAGCTGTTCTTCACTCAGCCTTAGGGTGCTCCTGGTTGCTTGTTCCTCATGGACTGTGGGTAAGGAGAACATGGAAATGGAGCTGATGTGACTCCTGGATAATGTGTTGGGCTCCCCAGAGCAGCACTTCAGCCCTCTGTGTGCTCGTAACACATCCCTAAGCTCTCCAGGGAAGCCTTTTCACCCACACCCAGGTGTGTCAAGCCTGATTGTCTTGAATCCAAGTGAATTTAGTTGCCACAGGCAAGAATCAAGCTGTGAGAGATACACATGGAAATACCTCAATACTTATGGGATCCTCATGTACTCACTGGGAAATAAAAAAATTCCCTAGAAATTACTCTAAATTCTAAAGGAGGTGGGGGGAGGAAGAAGAATCATCATTTTAAAGTCATCTCTTGAAATTCTGCAGTGTATAATTTAACACAGTCTGTAACACTTCTGTATAAATAACCATGGTAGGAAGGTTGCTATCCTATAAAATATGTTGAGAGTAGAAAATTTGGCTCCCTTTTATTCATCCCACTAGTCCAGTCACAGGGAAGTCATGTCTTTGCTTCCTGCAGAAATTCTGTCACAGGATCACAGCGCAAGTTTTTGGAGGCTTCACCTTTGGCTGGGCAGAGAGGTGGAGCTGTAGGATTAGCTGTCTGTTGTGGGTTTTGAGGAGCAGGAAGGTGGTAGAGCCATCAGTGGGACAGCCAAGGCTTAAATGGAGAAGGGAAGGGCAGGATCCTCATCTGCTGTGGAGCTTGAACCCTCCTCTCTCCCTGCAGAGGGCAATCCTCATGCAGAAAATGAGGTGTCTTTTGGCTGCCAGTTCTTTTGCTGCTTTACCTACTAATTCTGCCCCAGGAGACCCGCCTGGCAGAGGTGCCAAGTGTGCAGACACTGCCCCAACTTGTTCCACTTCTGCTGCACTTTGTTCTCTGAGTCCTTGCTGACTTTTGTAGCTTTCTGGTACCTTCCAAAGACTTTCCTTCTTGTCTGGGGTTTTAGTGTAGGAGAAAAGGACTGAAATATCGTGGAAGGGAAGTGTAAAAAGGCTGCAGAGAACAAAGCACAGAAGAAATAACCTCTCAAAGTGTCACCAGAGCTCATGGGATTTTAGACATTTCCCTTCTCCCAGCTTAGATGTCAGAGGCCCCACACTGAGATAATATTTTAGATTTTGTTATCTCCTTGTACTGACACTGCGAGAGGAGAAGGTACCCAGGGCAGTGACATTAAAAAGGACAGCAAGCAGAGCCTTTGAGAAGCTCCCTCCTGCCTGGGGAAGCAGTGATCCATGCCAGTGAGCTGGGAGTCAGACACAGTGATCCTCTGAGGAAAGAGAGGGAGCTGTGTGGGTTGTTTTCCTGTTACTTTTTTATCAGGCAGTTTCTATTTTGCTCCGTGGGGTTGTTGGGAGGGAGCTGCTGCTGCTGGAGTGCAGGGCTGGGATTGACTGCTCTGGGCAGGATGAGTGGGAAAGGCTCTGGAAGCAAGAGAAACGGAGAGACCCCAGCAGATATAAGGTGTGGTTTATGCTGCAGAGGTGATGGGCCTTGGGCCAGAACTACCTTGCAGGTTTTGACCCAGATTTGATGTGATTCTTGCAACAACAGCTTGGCTACTGGTTTGCATCAGTACAAACCAAAGGAGTGGTCACCTGAAACTGGAAAATGCTTCATTTTAAGCTCAAAAAAGATAATCTTCATGTCTTTCCTTTGTTTTTGCATTGTGTTTCAGTCATCAGTGTGATGTGTAAGGAGAAGAGGGCACTTGTGAGCCAAATGGCAGTGGGGAGGGGTGGCAGGAGCAAAACATGTCACACTTGTCCCAGGTGCAGAACCTGCACTGGATCAACCCATTGTCTTTGCAGCCTGGGCTTTGGCTGCCTCTGAAGAGGCTGGGAGTGTGTGTGGAGGAGCAGCCACACACAGAGGAGCTTCCTGACACTGCCAGGGCTGGCCTGGGGCTGGAGAAACCCCAGTGTGAGGCCATGCAGATGCTTCAGGCTAAAGCAGCCTCCAAGCTGTGCTTTTTGTGCCTCCACGAAGTCAAGCTGGAGCTGTGCAGTGCTCTGAGGGACCTGCAGTTTGCCACTGTTCAGATTGTGGAGCTGCCAGTGGAGCCTGGTGCAGGGTAAGCACCTTTTCTCTAGAGGGTGTTTGCCCTGTCCCCAGGATGGACCAGCAGTGCCCTGTTCCCATCCCTGTGCTGATGAGGAGGAGGTGGCCTTTCCAGAAAGAGCCTGTGCTCTGGAGGGGGCTGTGGGTGGCCTGAGCTCAGGACAGAGCAGGGATGTGAAATCTCATCTCTGTGGGTTTCAGGCCACTTCCAGCATAAGCCAGAGCAATTATGGTGTGGGTGTATCCTGAAATTTGCCATGGAATATGTTGCTGGCTTATAAAGGGAATGCAAGCGTAGGTCACAGTGTTACCATGGAGATGCTGAGGCCAGTGATGGAGCTGCCACTTGCTCCTTTGGGTCGTGTCTCACAGTAACAATTTCATCTATTCACATTAATGTTAGAGGCCAGACTAAAAGGTTACTCACCTGTGAGACACTGTGTCAATACTATCTGGAGTTTGTTTGTTTTCTAGGCCCATTTGAGCACAGCAGACTAATTGGAACCATTTTGTCATAGCTAAGGGGCCTTGTGGTTTCTCAGAGTGGCTCCATTACAGAAGCAGCCCTTGCCTCTTCCCTGTGGCTTTCAGGGAAGTGTGTGACATTCCTTCCTTGGGAGCTGTGGGGTCGTGGTGCCCAGAGAAGTCACAGCAGGGCTGTGGTCAGGATTTGGGTGACCCATAGTCAACACTGTGCACATTGTTGTGCACAGCTCAAGAAAGACAAGGAGCTACTGGAGAGGGTCCAGCAGAGGCCACAAAGATATGAGGGGTCTGGAGCATCTCTCACACAAGGAGAGACTGCAGGAGCTGGGCCTGGTTAGTCTAGAGAAGAGAAGGCTCAAATGGGATCTCATCAATCCATACAAATATCTCTAAGGCAGGTGCCAAGAGGATGGTGCCAGACTCTGTTCAGCAGTGCCCAGTGACAGGACAAGAGCAATGACCATAAACTAAAACACAACTAAAACACCTCATTATGAGGAAGAACTTTTTTCCATGGAGGTGGCAGAGCCTGGAACAGGTGCCCAGGCAAGGTGTGGAGTCTCCCTCTCTGGAGACATCCCAACCCACCTGGATGTGTTCCTGTGTCACCTGCTGTGGGTGACCCTGCCTTGGCAGGGGGGTTGGACTGGATTCTCTCCAGAGATCCCTTCCAACTCCAGCTATCCTGTGATTCAGTGATTCTGTTTACTCACTTGACTCCGAAGCTCCTGCACGGCTTGAAATGCCACTGTGACCTTTTTTTTGTCGTATCTCCATTTTTAGATCCCTGCCTCGTGCTCCAATATTTTGAACAAATTTCCCTTTTTTTCCCATGCTTGTTTCTTGGCTACATCTCAGCCCTGAGCCCAGGGAGGTGGCTGCCAGCCCTGTGCTGGGGGGTCACACTGGGGTGCAGCAGCTTTGGGAAGGGCACCATAGGAATCTGCATTAGGGCTCTGATGAGGGAGTGGAGGAGCACACCAGAGGGGCAGGGGCAGGCATGTGGGAGGTCTCAGAACTGAGATTGCAAGAGAAACTGCTCAGCTGTGCAGTTTGAATAGTTTTTATGGTCTCTGCTCTCCTCACTGATCACCTGGACTCCTCCAGGTGTAAGATAAAACCAGCATTTAACTTCATTCCTACTACTGTGAGCAATGCTGCAAGGCATAAACTGTACACCCCAAATCTCTACGTTCATCTTCAGTGGCCCAGACAGTTCTTTCATTTAAAATTGGTACCATAAACATCAGGTCCAGAGAGATCCAGCTGAGGTGGAGCAGGGAAGAGAGAACTATCTCTCTGAAATTTATTTTGCTGAGATGACAGATGTTCTTTTAATAAGCTTTATCTGGATTCCCCTTTGCCACTTTGCTTCTGATGCTGGAGCGGAAGCTTTAAATCTAAGGTGCTTTAATCATCAGTTTAGCTGCTAAATGCAGGAATAAATTTGGTGCTTCTGTCTGTGCCTTTTGGCTATGTTCTGCCTTGATTTATAAACTTCTTGTGCTACGGGGTTACGAGGCAGTCTGCAGCAGAGGCGAGTGTGGCTCTGTGAGTTGTGATGGGCATCAGTCAGCTGGGGCTGATCCCAGCGTGTTCCCTGCTCTGCAGAAACGTGGTGACAGTGAAAGAAAAACAGCCCAAGTCCTTTCACAGTTCCCTGGGTCAGAGCGAGGGCTCAGGTAAGAGTTACTGACTGAGAAAGGATGTATCTAATAAGGGTCTGATTATTGGGAACTAAATGTACTGAAAATGTGGTTTCCCTCTTTTCCAAGATACTGCCAGTTACCCAGCACAGGTTATCAGTGCTGTCAGTGTCTTTGGTGATACATGTGGACTGTGGTGGGCAGTGCTGTGTGGAAGGTGAAGAAAGAAATGTCAGACAGGAGCAAGTGAGGCCAAAAAGACGTGTGTTCAAGTAAATGACAAGCGGGGGTGAGAAGTGGATTGGCCTCTACACTGGAGTGTCAAACTCTGGGCTCTGGACAGGCTGTTGGACTCAGCCCAGGTGGCAGGGAAGTGATGAAAATACCATTTGGATGTTTGGACTCATGATCTACAGATCAAGCGGGTTGGTGTCCTTCCCTTCATCCATCTTGCTGTTAAGTACCTCAGGCACAATAAATCCATGTAGAGCAGAAATTTAGATGAGAAGAAACCCATCTGAGGAACCTGATTTGTCTGGTCCCAAGTAGCTTTGCAGCTGTGTGAGACAAAGGTGTTGCTGCTGGAGACAAGTGGGAGAGCAGAGGCATTCCCAGGTGGGATTCACTGGAGTGGCTGGAGAGGGGGGAGCTGTGCCAGGAATCTCGAGTCACGCTGGCCTGGATGGAGCAGCTGGGAGTGGGAGAAGTGACAAGAGCAATGTGACAATGAGATGAGGGGAGCAGCAGTCACCAGGCACAGAGTGTTAACAGCAGCCTGCTGCAGCTGACTCCCAGTCACTGCTGAACTCCCCTCAGTGTCCCTCTGTCTCACCACTCAACATCCCTGTGGCTCAGATCTAATTCAGCATTGATTCCTGGGCCAGCCTGACTTCTTTCTTATCAGAAGCAAACTTATTAACCTGAAATGCCACAGTGGAGGCAGCTGGCACCTGCATCCAGTTTGCTGCAAGCAAAGAAAGGGTCACTGGGCACATCTTGGAGCTGCCTGTTCATGTGACCTCACGTGTATGTGAGTGCACAGACTTGCTCCTGAAATGGTGCAGGTTCAGTTTCAGCAGCCAATAATTCATTATGATGGATATTTGAATCTCTTTTCCTTCCATACTGTCTTTTTTTCTGTAGATAAATTCCTTATTAACGACAAGTCTGGAATAAAGCTTCACATTCCCTTTGCATATGAAGTTGTTTCTTCAGTGTGTATTTACTGAAGGTGCTAAATTGAATGAAAATGAAGAATTATCCAATTGCTTCACAAAAAGAAAGCACATTGGTGTGCTGGCAGCCCTTTGTAGTGTAAATCATGAAAACTCCTACATAAGTAAAAGTGAAAACACCTTGAGAGGGGACAAGTAAGGTGGGAAGAAAGAATTGTCCTCACATTTTCCATGCTAGATCAGACAGGTAGTTGATGCCAGATATATCTGGTCAAGAATTGTAGTCCTGCCAGGATTTCAGTAAAAAACCTGACTTTTACATGAAACCAGTCATGTCCCACTTGCTTGTCTGTAAATTTTATGGGGCTGAACAAACCTCAATGCTTATAAAACAGAGACTGGAATTGGTCTCTTTGCACTTGTGATCATTACCATTTTCAGACATGCTGTGCTTTGGGGGCTTCATTTTTCCATTTCGCCACAGATCCCAGAGCTCAGGAGTTCTTGGATGTCTGAGTTGTGCTGCTGTCAGTGTGTGAGGGAAGGTGGCACTCCCGTGTGTATGCTCTGAGGAGGCTGTACATCTTCCATCCTAGTATTAATTTCAGGAGGAGCAGGGGCAGCTGTCAGCCACGATTCTGGGGTGTTTGAGAAATCTGTAGCGTCACTGTGCCCACACAGATTAGTAAGTTTGACAAGTTGAGATGAGTACTGAGAACTGGCCTTTGTTTTTAATTTTAAAAATGGTGTGCTTGGCACTATTAGCCAGCACAGATCTTGGCAGATTTTAGAGAGTCATTTGGTGGTGTTTTCCCAAGACTGTGCCCACTCTAGAGCTCAGTTAGTCTTGGAACTGGAGAGGATCTGAGATGCTGGAGAGCAGATCCACACACCTGCTGCCCTTTGAGGGGTGAAACGTGGTTGGAGAGGCTTTGGAGCCTGTGGACACCTTCTGCACTGGTTGTTCTGTGACACCATATCCTGCAGCTGGTGGGACTGGGTGGACAAGCTGCTGGATGACAGCTGATGGAGCAACTTCTTCTGCTGGGATGGCCCTTGTCCATCAGGCTTTCCTCCTGGAATTGGTGCTGATGTCCACACTGTCTCTGTGCAGGAGACCACTGCCTGCCTTTCCTATTTTACCTGACAGTAGCAGTAAAGTGCATGACTCCTCACCACACACAGACGTGCATTTTTGACTTCATGTGAAGCCTGGGAACACAGCATCAGCCGAAAGTTCAGCAGGCACAGCTCTTATTTTAGGACTCTCCTCCTGGTCAGCTCCAGTATCCAGAGACTGTGAGGCCTCACTGGGAGACAAATGAAATGAAACATGAGTTGTGTCAGCCTGAGCAGTCCTGACAGTCACTTCTGGAGCAGAGTGGCCTGAGACGTATTTATCTCCTGGTGGTGCTGGAGGAAATTGTGTCTCAAGCAGAAAAATGAGATAAGGGTGACACCCTGGAGCGGCTCAGTTCTGGTCAGTCTTGTTGCAAACAGAGCAGGGGGGAGAGGTTCTGGGCAACCTGAGCCCGATCCAGGATGGATTTCAGATTCAAAATCTGACACAGCTTGGGAAGGCTCTTCTGAGAGGGTCACAAGAGCCCTTCAAAGGCAGCAGAATGTGGCAGCAGGGAGAGGCCTGTGTCACACTCACACACCACCAGTCCTGTCCTGAGATAGTTTTCTGCCTCCTTCATCTCTTCATGGCCAGTACCAAGGCAGCCAGGCCTCAAGCTATGGCTAAGTTCTTCCAGGTCATGGCTCAGTAGCTCCTTAAATATCTACTGAAGTGAAGGCTTGGGTTTTCCTTCTGTGTCTGTTTTAAGTGCTGCTGTCTGTGCTGGACACTAATGATTTCATTTTTTCAGGGTAGTAGTCACATGAATAATGCATTCCCTGCTGAGCCTTTTTGCCAGTCCCCTATAGCTGCTTCCCATCTGAAGGGAAGTGTAAGAGGTAATTAACAGCCACTTGAAAAAGGATTAGCAGGTGGGTGGGAGCTACTGTTGGGTTCATGCATGGAATTGCCATGGAAATGCTGAGATTTCCTGGCACTTCATCCAGTGTGTGGGCTCCAAAGATAGTTGCACTGATGGGCTTCTCTCCTTTCGATCTTCCTACCCTCCAAAGGGAGTGGCTGTGTTTTCCTCCAGGACAGCTTCCACGGGCTGTGCTGTCACTGTCTGCACACACAGTGGGTGCTGGCCAGGGTGCTGTGCTGCACCTGTCAGCTGAAGTCCTTCTGCATTTCTTTCATGTCGTAGAATCATAGAATATCTGAGTTGGAAGGGACCCACAGGCGTCATTGAGTCCAACTCCCTGGCCCTGCACAGGACACCCCAACCACTCCCTCCTGTCCCTCAGAGCACTGTCCAAACCCTCCTGGAGCTCTGGCAGCCTTAGGGCTGTGCCCACTGCCCTGGGGAGCCTGGGCAGTGCCAACCACCCTCTGGGGGAAGAAGCTTTTCCTGAGATCCAACCTGACCCTGCTCTGACACAGCTCCCTGGGGTCCTGTCACTGCTCACAAGGAGCAAAGATTGGAGCTGCCCCTCTGCTGCCCCTCAGGAGGATATTGAAGACCCCAGTGAGCTCTCCCCTCAGTCTTCTCTTCTCCAGCTGAACACACCAAGTGCCCTCAGTGTCCTCACACAGCTTCAAGTCAAGGCCCTTCCCCATCCTTGTTCCCTGGACACTCTGGAATGGCTTCAGATCTTCCTTATTTTGTGTATTCACCCCAGTGTTGCAGAGGAGGCCACCCCAGGGCAGAGCAGAGCTAGACAATCCCCTCCCTGGCCTGGCTGGCGATGCTGGTGCCCCCAGGACAGGCTTGGCCCTCCTGGCTGCCAGGGCACTGCTGACTCCTGGACAACTGGCCACCCACCTGCACCCCCAGGGCCCTTTCTGCAGCACTTCTCTCCAGCCTTTTGTTCCCTAGTCTATACACACAGCCAGGATCAGTACCTGCCCTGTTGGCAGAAAATCAGGAGGAAAAATCCCCAAACCTTTTCCCAGTGTTCTAAAAGAACGTGATGGAAAACCAGAGTTTGGCACTTAGAGAGGTTTGTGCTGCTCCTTGTCCTGCAGGCTGTGACCGGCTCAGTAGCCCTCGGAACCTGCTGGAGCAGACAGGGCTGCAGCTGAACCAGGGCTGTCTTGCACTGGGAGCATTTTCAGGCTGTGCAATAAGACCTGCATGGGTGGCCACACGTTCTTAGAATATTGGACCTATTTGTGAGGAATGTCTCTCATTTCAGTGCCTGCTCTGGAGGTTTAGGAGGCAGCAGTGGGCACACATTCATCTGAAATGGTTCCTGGGGGAACCTGCTGTGTTCCTCTCCTTGCTCCCCTTTCTGCAGCAGTAGCACAGAGCCTCGTGAACTTGAATTTGAATGTGGGGTGCTTTGGTTTTAAGGAGCACATGCCTTTTGTTTCAGATCACCTGTTAGCAGACTCCTACATCGGGCAGGAGGACTCCCCTGAGATGCAGCAGGCGGCACAGAACAAGCGCAGGCTCTCGGTCATCTCGGACGGCAAGTTTGAGCGGAGCTTCGAGGAGCAGGCGGAGAAGATCCCGGGCGAGGCGGCCAAGCCACGGGTCTACACCATCTCCGGAGAGAGGCCGATGCTGTCGGAGCACGAGAACGACGGCCTGGAGCTGGTGGTGATGAAAGGGGCTGCCCAGGACGAGTGTCACCACGGCCACCACGGGCACGGCGCCGGCGGCTCCCACGGCGTCAGCAGGCACTGCAAGGGCTGGCCAGGCAGCCGCCAGGGCTCCAAGGAGTGCCCGAGCTGCACCCGCCTGGCTGCCGCTTCCCAGCAATCCTTTGACCTGGAGCAGCATCCGCCCAGCGAGACTGGGTGGCACAGGAAGAGGCTGGAGAGGATGTACAGTGTCGATCGAGTGTCTGGTAAGTGAGGGGTGGGTGTTGGGTGCTGGAGGGACAGGAAGGGGGATACCCCTGTCATCCCAGCACGGAGGGTTTGTTGCCATGTGCCTGGATTGGGACCTGTAGCATTTCACTTTTGGCACTTGCTGGTACCTTCACAGAATCACAGAATATGTGGGGTTGGAAGGGACCCACAAGGACCATGAGTCCAACTCCTGGCCCTGCACAGGCCCATCCCCCAGAGTCCCACCCTGTGCCCCAGAGGATCAGCCAAACCCTCCTGGAGCTCTGGCAGCCTTGGGGCTGTGCCCACTGCCCTGGGGAGCCTGTTCAGTGCCAACCACCCTCTGGGGAAAGAAGCTTTTCCTGAGATCCAACCTGACCCTGCCCTGACACAGCTCCAGCCCTTCCCTGGGTGCTGTCCCTGGTCCCCTCAGAGCAGAGCTCAGTCCTGCCCCTCCTCTGTCCCTGCCCAGGGAGTTGGAACTGCACTGAGCTCTCCCCTCAGTCTCCTCTTCTCCAGCTGAACACACCAAGATCCCTCAGCCTCTCCTCACACGGCTTCCAACCAAGGCCCTGCACCAGCATTCCTGGAAAGGGGTTTTCAAAGAAGGAGTTTGAAATAAGCTGAGCTCAGTTGGGGGCCAGCTGTCCAAGCTCTGTTGTCTCTCCTTCCAGCTGCTGAGCAGCAGCTGACCTGGGTGGTTCTCATGACATTTCCTGCAGCTCAGTGAGGGTGAGCTCTGCAGGAGAGCGAGAGAGGAGGGGCTGAGTCCAAGTACCTTCATCCCTGCTCATCCCAGAGGCAGTTCAGAGCAGGACTCTGCCTCATGCTGGGCAGGGAAAGTCTTTGTGAATGTGCCACAGTGCCCAGTAGGACCCTCAGCTCAGGTTACAGTGTGTCCCCCAAAATGCTCATCTGTGTGGCTGGAAGCATTTTAACAGGGTCACTGGTGTACTGCCACCTCATGGGCTTCCCAGAAATACAGCAAATAGCACAGTATTGAACTTTCTTCCCTGCTCACTATCCATTTGCACAGTATTCTCAGGGAATAGGGCTTGTAATTATTCAATTACATTAAAGAAATCCCTGGCTGTCTTTAAAAACTGAGCCATTAATCAAATATATGTCACAGCCTGTGTGCTTTGAATTATTAACTAGTGCACAGTCCATCTTTGCCTATATGTGGCTGGCAAAGAGTCTGACCTAATTTGTCTGATTTTTACTGTAAACACACATCTAGGCTTTTAGAGCTTTTAGAGAGTCCAGCCAGGAAAGGTCCAGGTTTTCTCCTGGAGAAGAAATTGAGTATAAGGACAGTGGAGATCAAACTGTCCAGCTTTCCTGTGTTCATGGTTTCCTAGTGAATAATATAGTTGGGGTTCTGGACCATATTTTCATGCTTAAATGCTTGAAATTATGTGACTAAATTAATATATGGCTTAAAACTGAAGAATAGTAGTGAAAAAACAGGTGATTATCAAATGTGCAGAACAACTACAGTCCCGTGGAATCCTGTGTGTGGTTTTTAAGCATTATTCCTCTGTTCCCTGGGATTTTTGGGGCTTCACATCATACACTGCATGTGCAAGTTTAGACTTTATTATTTTTATTGCTAAAGTGCAAGAAAAGGAGTGATAAGAGTTTTTCTGCGTGGAAACCTTTTAGGGTTTTATGATCATGTGTTGTTCCGGTTAAAAAGATGGCTCTGCATGTGGTGACAGAGCCAGAAAGCCTGTCTGAGGGTAGGAGAAGAAAGTATTTTCAGGAAAGTAGAGCCCAACCCCAGGGGCTTGGTCTGCTGGAGGTCAGGGTGCTGAGTTGACTTGGTTGCAGCCTCGTGATGTGTACTGAATTAAGAAAAGGAAGATTTCCTGTCCCAGTGCTGGTGGGTTTGTGTTGAAAGCTTTGCTGATGTTGGGGTTTAACTCTGGCCTCAGCACTGCCCTGGTGGGGTGGGGAAGGGTAAAGGTGGGAAAACTTGTGGGTTGAGATAAAGACAATTTAGGTAAAGCAAGTGAAGGAAAATAAGGAATTAATTCCCCCACTCTCCTTGGGCAGTGATAAGAAAACATAGTGTTAAAAAATAGTGTTATCAACACTGTTTTCAGAGTATCAGGGAATGGTTTGGGTTGGAAGTTCATCTCATTCTAACCCCTGCCATGGGCAGGGACACCTTCTACTAGCCCAGGCTGCTCCAAGCCCCATCCAGCCTGGCTGGATTTCAGTACAAATTCCAGTACAAATCCGAAGCACAGCCCCGTACCACCTACTGTGAAGAAAATTAACTTTATCCCATCCCAAACTAGCACATCTGAACAAATCAAAATTGCACTGTGCTCTGTGGGACTGAAGCAGGTTACTTGATGCAGAACCAAAGGAAATCACGAATGGAGGGTTTAACTCCTCATAGCTGGACCTAAACTGCTCAATTTGGTGGAAAATGTGTCCTGGCAAACTCTGCAGGGAGATGCCATGTTCTGTTTCTGGGCCTTGGAGTTTAATATCTGTTTTTAACTCAGGCAGCAGTTTTTGCAGGGGCCAGTTACCAATGTGACATGGAGATCTGTCTTTCTGGAAATATATCAAGAGTAGTTACTTAAACGGGAACAAAGTGGGTAGTACTCCATGAGTAGTTTGTGTTTCATACAAACAGGCAGCAGCTCCCCTTGGTGATTGTCTCAAACCTCTGAGTTCTGGCACATGTGGCTGCACAGGCAGTGCTGTGTCTCTGAGCCCAAATCCCACAGCACTGGCATCATGGCAGGAAATTTTCCTCAGCTTGGTGTCGTTTGCAGTCTGTACCCAAGTGCTGTCCCTCAGAGATAGCAGAGAATTGAGCAGCTCAAGTGGCACAGGCTGCAAGAAGAATTCCCTGGCATGTCCTTCATGCCTGGCTAACAGGAAAAGGGAGCAGAGAGGAGGGGAGGTGAGGGAGAGGCTGATTTCCCCAGAGGTTCACCCTGCAGTGCTGCTGCTCTGTTTGGATTTATGTGACATGTTGCTGCAAACCAACACTCGTGGCAGCCAGGGCTGATTGGCATCATTTAATATGGATTTTGGTGCTGAGTTTACACCATTCCAGGGAGGCACAAGCTGTCATCTCCTGGGCTGCTCCCAGCATCTCACACAGACACATCCACTCATGGGTCCACATCCACCATGGACAGTGCTGCTGGGATTTGGGTGCAGTGGCTGGAGATGCTGATTGTGGTGCTGGTGTTCCTCCAGTGTCACCAAGCCCGTGGCCCCTCAGCTGTTTCATCACAGTTGATGCAACATGAAAGGAGAACAAGCTGCTCTGCCTGGCCAAAAAGGAGCTTGCTGCCTGCAAACTCCTGGCAGCAACAACCTTACCCATAATCTGGATTTTAATTCAATGGGTGAGTGCTGGAGCTGAGCTGTGCTGCCTTGTCCCCAGCTGTGTGCTCCTCTGCTGCTGTTCTACCTCTGGCTGGTAAAGAGACACCTCTGAAGGGTCCCAAATCCTTAATTCTCCACTGAGTGCTGTGTGTAGGGCAGGGGTATCTCTCTTAAGTTGACTCCTGTCTATGTGAAAAGGAGGGGAGGCTCCCAGGGATGGTTCAGTCAAAGGCTCCTAAGGAAATTAGGAGTTCACAAGCTTTGCTTTGACCCAGAGCAAGCGGCTTAAAAGCTGTAAAATACATCAAGAGATGTCAGTTCTTTGAAATGTGTTGCCCCTGAGAAGTCTGTACAGAATTGTTTGCTAAAAAGGAATTTGTGCAACTTCTCCTCCACCACTTCTGTGGGTTTGAGACTTCAAACAAGTAATTCCTTTACGTCTGAGTTGTTCTACATTGCTGCTCTGTGTTTTGGAGGAGAGCAGACTGCATCACAGGTCTTTACCATACTGGAATGCAGCTTTCATTTAACATATATATTTCCTTAGGGTGTCTTTAAACCAGACTTGACGTAAACCCTTAGCTGAGAAGGAGTGTCTGGTACAGCTTTCTATAGATTTCTGGGAAGCTTCACTTCCAAGGAATTCTCCCAGGTTTTAGTTAGCAGTTTTTACATCTGTGATTGCAGCCACTTCTTGTACTTTCAGGAAGTAGCAAGGTCAGACTGTAATATATGATGATCTGTACAAAACATGTGGTAAGATACCTGGTCTGTAGTGGTTACATCTGTGGTGGACATGTGGGGTTTGACTGGGTCTGGGCCAATGCAAAGAGCTAAGAAACACCTTGGCAATGCCAGAATGTTGATGGCTAAGATGCCACAGCTGCAAATGATCTGAAAACTTGAATGACTGAAGCAACACCAACATGTGGCAAGGCTTTCGGCAAGGAAGCCACAAACTGGGAGTGCAGCAAGATGAAAAATCAGGTAGCTCCAAATCCCAGGAATCCAGTCCACTGAGATCTCTCAAGTCGTGTCGATGGATTTCAATCCCCCTCTGATTTTCTGCCTGCCTGACTCCAGGCTGAGAGTTCTCAGGGACAGGTTCCTCCTCCTGGGCACCCCCATCCCACACATGTAATCAGTGGCTTGTTTTGCTGCCTGCTTTTTGTCTTAGTGGTGATCATTCTGTGAAGATGATGCAGTGTCCTGATGCCCTGGAATTAGGAAATAATCCACAGTTGGCTTTGGCAGGGCAGTTTACAAACAGGGGTGACCAAATCAGCCCTGCAGATTTATAGCTGATGGGCAGCTTGACTTCCAAACCAGATAAACTCCTGAGGGCCAGGTCACTAGGAGCAGGTGTGTGAGGGGTTTATTGAAACTTCAGTGGTACCAAAAGAGATCTCAGGCTCACAGTTCTCAGGAGAGGCTTCTACCAGAGGCTGTATCAGAAAGAACTGGAGGAATGGGACATTCCAAATTAATGGTATAGAGGAAAAGGCAGAGACTGGAAAATGCTTTTAATGAAAAATGTTTCTTTCCCCTGTTGGTTTTTTTTTTTCCCTGGTTCAGATGTCACTTTTGTAATTCCTGGATTACTCTAATCTTCTGTGCTTAGGACAGAGCTTTTATTCTTCATTTAGTAGCCTGATAGACAGGCTTAGCACCAATTTACAAAGCACTGGGTGGCAGTGTGCATATATATGAGGAGGAGGAGACTCCTGCTCAGTACAGGGCAGGATACTGAAAAAAAAAAAAAACCCAAGAGAAAGAGTTTGGGAAGTCTGACTGAAGGATGTCTGTACCCTCTGGATGCTCAGGCTTTGCTCTCTCTCTCTTCCAGATGATGTCCCCATACGAACCTGGTTCCCAAAGGAGAACCTCTTCAGTTTTCACACTGCTACTACAACTATGCAAGCGTAAGTGAAAGCACTGCTGTGGCTTTTGTGTGTGTGTCAGAGCCCAGAGCCTGCTCAGAGCTGTGTCTGAGAGCCTCGAGTGCTGTGCCCAGGGGTGACAGAGAGGGAAACTTGTCTCTTATTAATTTTTTCCCACTGATTAGTTCTTTCCTAGTGCTCTCATTTATTTGTTTTCACCTTCTTTAACTCCTTGGGCTACTCAGATGTCTCTGCTTCCCTTGTTTTGTCTGTGACACTGGGCCCTGGCTGCTGTGCAGAGGGAGGGTCCTCTGGGAGCAGCAGCTGAGACCCTCCACCACTTCCTTCTGCTGCACCCACTTCCCCAAGGGAAGGTTATTCCATGTTTTCCCTGCATTGCTCACTCCAGAGACATCCCCTTTCCATGGGATAAGATGTAGCCCTACAGTTCTGCACCAGTCTGGTCATGTGAAGAAGTTGTCACTAAAATCCCTGCAAAGTATGAAGGGATGTGAGTTGGAAGAGCCTTTCCCTGCACACTCTGTGCAGGATTTGGTGCCCCTGGTTGCTGTGCATTGGGAGGAAACAGTTCTCAAAGGGCTGAAGAGAGTAAGGAAAGCCTCATTTCCAGGTTGTACCCAGCTTGTCAGGAAGTTTTGTCTTTCTGGCTTCAAGTATTTCCTACCTGACTGAAAAGCCAAGGCAAGCAGTGAGGAAAAGGAGACAATGTCCTGCCTTCCAGGGGCCTTCTCCAGCCTGGTCATCAATGCACACATTTCCCTGTGTGCATCTTCCAATGTCTGGGACTCCCTCAGCTCTCCTGCTCCCCCTGTTCTCTTCTTGTCTAATCTGGTGTCCTTTTTGTAATCTGTTTCTCTGACATTTCTTCTTTCCCTCATACTCTTCCCTTCCCAAATCCTGAAAAGGGGCTGATTGTTGATCTTGGGATAACTCAGGCTGGATCAGACCTGTAAGGATTGCTGCAGAGAGGGCTGGATCCAACACTGAGGAGCAGAGTAGCTGCCTTCCCCAGAAAAAGACCCTTAAAAATGTTGGCTGGGAACAGTTAATGGTGTTTTACAGTTCTGATCTGACCCACAAACCATGCACAAAATCAGCCTTTGGGCACATCCTTTGCTCTCTGAAGGCAAATTCACTGGGCAGAAGATTTGTTGCAGGATGATAGCCCAGGGCAGGGCTTACAGGGCTTGAAGGCCAAGGTGAGGTTGGTTTGGGGAATGGTGTCCTAAGGAAGCCCTTGAGGAGCACAACCCCCTTGGTTACTATTTCTGGAGGTTCTGTGCTGCCTTCAGAAGTTCAGGGCACCTCCCTGAGGTGTTGGGGTGGCTCCCCACGTGCCCCTGGGCTCTGCTCCAGTGCTGTCCGTGCTCCAGAAGCCTGTGGAGGTGCAGCCTGATGAGCCACATCCAGCTCTTGTACATCTGCATGTTCTCTGGGTCTTCGTGGAGCTTACCTGGCATCCAAGCCACATGTGAGCGCTGCCCCAGGGAGGATAAAGCTCGGTCAAGCTGGAGTTCTCACCACTGAGAAGTGTTTAATTTAAAAAGCAATTTCCTTCCACGTGACAAGCAGTATTCCTTCTGGAGTGAGAATTCCCTCAGAACACTGGCTGGGGCTGAGCACTAACGAATTCCTCTTCTCTCTCTTTTTCCCTGCATCTCCTGGAATCTCATAGCATCTCGTAAGTATAATCTTCAGTTTTTATTTCCTTGTCTGTTGGTGTCCTGGATAAATTCTCCTTTCCTCTCCTCTCCTGTCCATCATACCCACTCATGCTTTTGCTGTGCCAGGGGCTGTCTCAGCTGCAGGAGGTTAGGTGGCTCCACCTGTAGGATCACACCACAACCATCCCTGTCTTTGAGGTGCAGACCCCAGTTGCTGGCACACTTTTATCCCTCTCAGTGCTGCTGTGCAGAGGGGGTGTGTGTGCAGCTCCCAGGTCCATTCTCTGTAGCAGGGATGGGGCTGCTCAGCCCTGGTCTTTGGGCCACGCTCTGATCTGTGCTTGAGGAGCAGCTGCTTGTGCAGCCCCTGCCCTGGGGAGTGAGGAGCTGTGGTTTGGTGAGGGCTCTGCCCGGCCCTGCCCCACACTCAGGGCTGTCCAGCCCTGGGCAGCACAGGCTCTGTGTTGTCTGGTGAGAGCTTTCCTGTCTGTGTTCCGTGTCCTCTCCAGTTCAAAGCTGTGGAGTTGCTTAATGGCTTGAAATGGTTTCCCAGGGCGTTCAGGGGCTACGCAGAGAGGAAGAGACGGAAACGGGAGAATGATTCCGCAGCTGTTATCCAGAGGTAGGGCCCCTTCCCTCCTGGAGCTGTGAGCCTGCCTGGTGTTGCATGGGCCCTTTGGGTGTCAGCAGTGAACCCTGGTGGCATTGACTGTGTCCCTGTCTGTGTGCTGTCCATAGGGACACTGGCAGTGGCTGTGTTGGAACTGTGGAGGGGAAGAGCTGATCTCCATCTTCTTAAAGAACACTGTCAAGTTTCTTACAACACTCCAAATATGATATACATGATCTGTGTCCCAGGCAGAAAAATTTAAAAAATTAAAGATGCAATTCCCCAGCCTTCTCCCAAATACTTGGAATTTTATATCACTATAGAGTGGTTTGGGTTGGAAGGGACCTTAAACATCATCTACTTCCAACTCTTCTGCCATGGGCAGGAATTTGGTTGAGGTTAGCTGAATACTTTTATGTGCTGCATCTACAAATGCACCTCAAAAATCTGAGATTTAGGCAAAATTCACATCTCTAGTGGCAAGAACTCTGATTTTTAATCTTTTTTTTTCCAATAATGGAAAGGGAAAAAAGGGGGATGGGGACTGATTCCTTTTCCATGTATTACACAGAGGCCTGGTTTCCCTCTGCAGGCCTCCTGTGGCACATCACTTACCCACAGTGGGAATCAGAACTGGTTTGTTTTTTTAAATGTGCCAAGGCTCATGTATTTTGGCAGCCTACTAAAAAGGGTAACACAGTGTTTGTGTCATTGCTTAAAAAGTGCCATGATGACTTCACTGCTCAAAACCAAGTGGGAGAAAAACATGAGGTTTTTTTATCTGGGAAATTGCCAGGCAGACTTTTTTTTTTTTTTTTTAGCAGCTTAAGGGTGGTGTGTTTTTTTGAAACAAGAATGAAGGGAAATAAAAATCAATACTAAAGACTCTCTCAACAAATAGGCAGTGTGTCTTTAAAAAGAGGGAGATTTCTCAGAATCTGGAAGACAGAGGCAAGTCTTGGTGAGGAAGTGGCTTGTTCATGTGGGCTGTGAGTACAGGAGCAGGAGTTGTGTGTGGTGTTGTGTGGTCAGGCGAGAGGATGGAGTCACCTCATCCTTGTGTTGGGTGGCCAGGATGTCCCCTGTGCACACTGAGGGTCCAGGTAGAGCTGCACAGCAGGAGCACATCTGTGTTTGTCATGTCCCAGAGAGGAGGTAGGACAGCAGTTATGGGATTTTGGCTGTGCCATGTGCAAGCAGACCCTGGGCAGTTACAAGGACTGCTGGCAGTGTTCAGCTCCCTTCTCCAGGGAGTGAGGAAGACCCCAGTCCCACCTCACTTCTGAGTGCTTCTTGTGCAGCCTGTCGTGGCCTCGGGTGTTTTGGGGTTCAGTTGTTGTCATGCAGCCCCTTCAGTCCTTGACCCTGGGAGGCTGGTTTGTGTGGCCTGGCACACAGGGAGGGCTCTGGTGCCCAGGGAGGCTGCATTGCATGGCATGGCACCCAGGGATGCTGCCCTGGGACTCAGGGATGCCCAGAGTGAACCTGCAGGAGCAGCCAGGGAGGGAGAGGTGCTGGCAGGAGTGTGGGTAGAGAAAAGGCTTCTCTGCACAGTGTGGTGACCCTCTGTGGGCAGAGCTGCAGGGTGTGGAGTGAGGCTGTGGTGTCTTGGAGGCCCTCTGGCTGGGATGGAGAGCCTGGAGGGATACCTGGGATGGAGACCCTGGAGGTGCCATGGGGTCGTGTTCATCAGGCAAACTGGAGCCTGTCAGGAGGAGCACTGGTCAGACAAGGGAGTAACAAGGAGATTTTGTCACTGAGACTTGAGGGATGCTGGTTGTGCTGTGATGGGTGAAGAGATCTTGCAAGTGATCAAGTGACACAGGGGTTCTGGGTGCAGTGGCAGGAGCCAGGCAGGAAGGCTGGGCAGGTTTATGGAGCCCCACTGCTCAGAGAGCAGGTTGCACCTTCCCCAGGGCCAGTCCTGCCATGCTGACATGCACGTACAGAGGGGCCTGAGGACCCAGACAGCTGCAAAAAGCCCTCAGAAGGATCTGGATGCCCACAGGATGCCCACATTAGGAGTCAGTCCCAGGCTTGCACCGCCTTTCCAAAGTGCTGTTTTTTTTCTAGAAGAGATGAGAAGGAGCAAAAGTTCTTTGTCCCATTCTGTGAGCATTTAGTGTGGTGGTTAACCTTGAGCAGCTGGACTCTCCCTGGAGCTGCTCTCTGCAGTATTTAGGTCTCTCATGGGAGAGCTCAAGCTGTCTAGCAGCTGGGACTAGCATTCTTCTATGGCAAAGACTGCTTTACCCCCCTGCCCTCAGGGTCTGAAGAATCTCCTCTGTGGAGAGGACAACTGAGTATTTAACAAAAAAGGGGATTTTACTCCAAAATACCAAAAGCCCAAAGGATGTAATAGTGGCCTTGGCAATTAACAGTGGTGCTCAGTGTCTGGTTTGATCTGGGGCTCACACTGGACCACAAAGCTTTTCATCCTGATGAGTTATAAACATATATCTAAGACTTTTTTTGTGTGTAAAGCGCAGCCCTGGTTCCCTTAAAATGTTGGATTTATTTGGATTTGAATCTAATGCACAGTAGGACAGACCCCATTGTCAGTCATGGTGCACCCCAGAAGGCTTTGTGTGTTAGTGGATGTGTCTAAAGGGGCAGTTTTCTGATCCAAAGCAGTGAATCTTCATGTACTCAACTACAGATATAATAAATCTTTGGAAAACATGAATAGCCCAAGTGCAGATGGAAATTTGGCACCAAATAATGTTGCTCCCAGCTGCTAGTTTTCCTTCTTGAGCTGCTGAATTTGGATCCTGATGACAACAAGGGATCCAGGGGCTAAGTGGGGAAGTGCAGAAGGTGATGTGGGTTAAGTGCTCTCCCACAAGGAGTGTGTTTGTGTGGATCTCCCCATACAGGAGCAGAGGTATCCAAATTTCTCTGAACAACTTCACATTGGTGCTGGAAGTGTCTCCTGGTCCAATGCTAAAGCATCTGCATGGTTGTAACATGTCCCTACTCACCCCACTAACCTGTGTGTGAGCCAGACAACTTGGCATTGACCCCTTTCACCAGCTGTAGTCTCTGTTGCTTGGTGTCTGTGGTGTGTGTTGGGGGGCAGAAGGGAATCCAGGAAGGCTCCCCCACTCCAGGCAGGTTCCCTGACATCCCAGGGCTGCACTGTGGGGTGGAGTCACCCTGACTGAGTAGAGTTCATGCAGAGGTGACACTTCTCTTGATAGTCCACATGCTGCTGCTCCCTCTGTCTCTTCTGCTGTCCTGTTTGATTCCTGTCCTGTTCCTGCCTTGGTGAGTGATGAGAAACTAAAGGAAACAGGTCCCTTGCTCTCAGAGGGGCTGGACAAAGCATCCCCTCAGGATGCATCCTCTCAGGCGTGGCCAGGACGCTCTGTTTTACACAGACCTGACTGTGGGTGTAGCTGCTCCCCAGGGTTTACCCTCCACGGGCTTTCCCTGGAGCTGTGTGCTCTGCAGCCCCTCTGGCCCTGCCTGTGAGTCCTGGGCAGGGCAGTGGGGGTGGCAGCTGCAGCAGAGAGCAGGTCCCTGTGTTCAGCCAGCATCGCTCAGAGCTGCTGTCCAAGGAGGGACAACTTGCTCCAGTCTCCCCCAGCGTGGTTCCCAAAGCAGGGGTGGGATCTCAGCAGCTGCAGTGTTTGGGAATGAGCACAGCCACAAGCATGGTGTGTGCAGAGCCTGGGCACCCCACGCTCCTGCCCAAGCAGGATAGAGGGGAGCAGGTACTGCTTTTCACCAGGAAAAGAGGCAACACTCCCAGCATGGGCAGTGGGTGTGCTCAGCAACCCACAGCTTGCTGTACTTCAGTCACAGGAAGGGGAGAGCAGGCTGTGAGCAGGGGGTGCCAGGTAGGATCCCCCTTGCCCTGTGCCAGGGAGCTCAGAATAGTTCCACTCTTGGCAAACACAACATCCCCAGCACTGGGTCGGTGCAGGCTGTGGACCTGATCTCCAGCTTCTGAATGCCCAGAAGGAAATACGCCATCATCCCCATTTTGGTTTTGTTCCTCCCATATTTTCAGTCCTGCTGGGCCCAGGTGTTGCTTTGTATCACCTTTCTCAAAGGTTGTGTTTGGCCTTTCTTTCAGGAATTTTCGGAAGCACCTCCGCATGGTGGGGAGCCGAAGGGTTAAAGCACAAAGTAAGTGAGCACCTGTGGCTGTGAGGAGCTGGGGTTTGTGCTGGAGGGAGGAGGGGAGCTCTGTCACATGCAGATGTGGGTAGGAAGGACCTGGCACTGGGCTGGAGAGAGGATTTGACCTGCTGGTGCCATTTATCCTACAAAAAAGAAGGCCAGGTTGCTGCAAGTCTCCAGGACACGTGGATGTCTCCAAGCAGCCTGAAAGTTACTTCCAAGGACCCTCTGCCTTGGCTGTGGGAGATCTTTGGTGCAAGGAATGGAAGGAAAGCTGCAGCATCCTTGCCCTGTGTGTGGGTTTTGGTGGAGGCTTGTGAGGAGAACCCAAGCTGGGAGCTGAGCAGAGCTGGAAGCACTGCCTGGGCTCCTGTGCAGCTGTGCCCAGCTGTGCCTCCTGGGGTGGTCAGTGCTCCATGTACCATGCAGGCTGCTGGCTGTCTCCTTCTCCCACTGCCATCTCCACAGCAGGACCTGGGCGAAAGTTGCCTGCTGGGAGCTAAGAGGATGATGGAAGGGAGAAAGAAGAGGAACAGAGAAGAGACTGGAGCAAGGGGGAAATAAGGGAGTGTTATGCCTCACTGGGGAAGAAATCCCCTCTTAGGCCTGGGAAATGGCAGTTCCCTTTCCCTGCAGAAGGCAACACTCCTTCAAAACTTGGTTGGGGCAGCTCCCTTGTCGCTGTGAAGTGGGTTGAGAGTGGTGTAACCTGCTGCTGACATCTGAGGATTGTCCAGAACGGAAAACAGCTTGTTCTTCCCACCCCCTGGCCAGGCATCATGTACAGACTGCCCACAGCAAAGCATTGCTGAGTTCAGTTTGCATTCTTTCCTCTCTCATATGCCGTGGGAAGTGATCAGCAAAGAGCTTTGCCCTTTCCAGAGTCTTTATTGGCATCTGAGTTAGCACTGCCTGACGTGGCCAGGGCTCAGCTCCCCCAGAGCTGTGGGGAAGCTCAGGCATGTCTCTGCCTCTGGAACTCTGGGATCATGTTTTCAAAGCTTTCTTTGTGTGCACAATGCCTGGTTTTAAATGCAAACCAAGGATGGAGATCATCTGAAGAACTAAAGATGTGATTTCTCTTCCTGGACACACTGCAGGAGGGGACAGGTCACTTCTCAGCTCTTGTGGTACAGACCTGCAGTGGATTCCTGTGCTGCTGTGACTCGATACCCTGCTGCAAACTCCCTGTCTGCCACCAGAAATAGGTATTAGTGGCTATAAGTGGCTGTTAATCTTGGCATAATGGCTCTCACACGGGCTTGTCAAGTCAGACATGGTGGTTGGCACTTCCCAGGAATTTGCCTGTGGTGCAGCCAGCTGGGCCAAGCTCCCTGGATTCCAATTGGGAAATGCCAGTACAAACAATACAATACTCCTTGGGGGAAAAAAACAAAGCAGAGGTCATGCTCCCAAGAGTGCAGGCAAGCAAAGGCTGAAGGATTTCCTCTTTTGCAGTGAAAGTTAGAAAGCATGAGATTACCAGAGACATTCCTGCCCTGCTGTTTGATCCAGCTCTGCTTGGGATGAAGGGATGAAGAGCATGAAGGGAGAACTGCCTGGAGAACTACTGCCTTCTTCTGGTCATACAGGTCATTAGCTGTGCAGTGCATCCTGTGAGGCCTTTGAGTCCAAGCACTTACACTGGGACACTGGAATAGCCTTGTTAAATTGAGGTCTGAGCTGTGTGCATTTGAGGAGACACCATCAAATATCATCCACTTCCTGTGTTACACACCCTGTCCTGGGCAGGGCACTTTGTGCTGTGTAGAAGAGAGGCCCCTGTTTGCTGTGTGGAAAGGACTCACATTTGGCAAGTGGAAGGACAAGCCCAGGGGAGTCTGTGATGTGTGGCTTTGGTGGCAATCTACTGGCTGTTTTGTTTGGTGGCAGCAGCAGAGGTGGCTTTGGGATCTGTTAATGTCCTGCTCTGGTTTTATCCTAGCCTTTGCCGAACGGCGTGAGAGGAGCTTCAGCAGGTCCTGGAGTGACCCGACTCCCATCAAAGCTGATTCCTTCCATGACTCTCGAGAAAGTGAGTTCTGAGTCCTTCTTCCTGTGGGCAAACCCTCCAGTGGAGGTGTTGACTGGAGTCCCACTGGAATAACTCCTCTGTGCCCTTCTGTCCTGTCTGTGATCCTTTTAGTTTCCCGAGATCGGAGCAGGTAACGCTCCAGGTGTATGTACCTGTTCATCTGTGTGTACCTCTATTCGTCTGTAGAGCACAACCCATCTAACCTCGGGTCATTAAGCAGTTGTCAAAGGATACCCAGTGGTACAGCTCTCTTACAGCCCTCTGTTCCCATCATCCCTTATCTGCTTGGGACCCAAACAACCCACCTGGAAGCTCTCCAGCCCAAGTCTACCTTCACCAGAGTGGGGCTGACCTGGCTTCCCATGCAGGAGCCCCTTCTGAGCTCTCCCCTAGGCTGGAATAGCTCCAGAACACAACTGAAGTGCTCTGTGAGATGGAGCTTTGATTTTCTGGCTGTGCTGCCTGCACAGGTCATAGCTTGATAGGTGAAGATCTTCATTTGGGCTGCCAGGAATTCCTCTGGGAATCCCCAGTAGTGCTGCTTGTGGGGACTGAGATGCTGTTGTGCTAATTTACAGGAGGAAATGCCAGCATCTTCTCACTGTATTCTTATAGAGGGAATGGCTGTTTTACAAAGATTTTACTGAAAGCCTGTAGGCAGGAACTTGGTGGTTATGAGTTTGCCCGTGTTGAAATGGATGTCACTAATGAAATGACCTGATCTACCAGGTAAGCATGAGATCTGGCCCTGCTAGCTGTAGGGGGAGGTGTGTGAAAGGCAGGCCAGCTTCCAAACTGCTTTGTTGCTTGGCAATGTGATCCCTCCCTGCTCCCTCAGCTAACCAGAGGCACATGGAAGAGCCGTGGTTCAGACACTGCCCAGCGACACTCGGATATCCCGACAGCACAAAGGGAGGCATCTCGGTTCTCTTTCCTCAGTCCAGGAACCATCTCTATTTTTAACCTTTAATGGTTAATTATATTCCTTCCAGATGTTTTTTTTCCCCAGGAGGCATTGAAGGCCAACAGGTAAGGTCAATTTGGAGAGCAAATTCAAGTCCAGTGTTGCACCATGACTGTGTTTGCTGCAGCTGTCCTCACGCACGCTCTAAGAATTCTCTGCCAGGAACAGTCTGACCAACAAGGCAGATTTGCTTTATAATCCCTCAAAAGATGTAGTCAGAGCAGTAATTACTACAAGGAGACCAGCTTTGAAGTCTTTGGACTTTTGCTTATCAGCTTGGCAATGCTGAGGTGTAGAGAGTCTGTCTGTGTTCTGTCTCCTTCTCCATTTCTGGAATGACGGGGTGACTGTTGTGAAAGCTGAGTCTGGTGACTGTGAGGGTGATGAAGCTCTGTGGTATGTGGTGTGGAGCTCTTCGTGCACTCTCCATCCGTTCCATGTCTGTCTGTTTGGAGACACCAGCCCCAAAGTGTGGTGTCTGTCACTCTGGGGAACGCAGGAGGGCACAAATCTGGTGGCTTGTGGAGCCTCCTGTGAGGAGGCTGCCAGGATGGATGGGAAAGCTGTTCTGCCCTGGTAATGCTCCCTGTGTCCTGGCAGGCCATGACCTTCAGGATTCCTGTGGCACTCTGGAGGGTGACTTCGACTTGAACTGGGAAGCAGAAAAGGAACTTGAAGCCATGGCATGTGACGGAGAAGACTTTATTCCACCAAAAATAATGGTGAGGGTTTCCAGCTCAGCTGCCTGTATCTACTCAGGCTCTGTCTGTCCTCTCAGAGCTGCTGAGTTTGGGATCTCCATGGGAAGAGGCAAGTCTGTTGTATGGGCAATGCCTCAGGTCTGTGTGAGGGTCACTCAGAGATCAGCCACATGACATGGTGTTCAGACCTGTTATTGTTGGGGTTAATGTGTTGAAAGAAAACTAGAAGGAAGGACCTGTAATCCAAATCAGAGTAGGAGTGGCACCAATACAGAGTCAAGTCGGTCTGAGTCTAGTTAACTCTGAAAATGGAGACCTGAGTCCTAAACCTGAACTCAAACCTTCAACTAGAGGTTGCCAGACACCTTCCTGATGCCTCTGGCCCTGAGCCTGATGCAGTGTCCCACCAGCAGCCAGCCACTCCTGCCTTTTGAACACTCCCTGCACTCCCTACAGCCAGAGGGAGGCTGTACAGGAGGGATCCTTACTGGGATACAGCCATTCCTGGTGACACATCCTCTGTGCACACCAGCCTCCCCTTCCCAAACTGTTCTCTCTGCTGCCTGTGGGGCAGAGCTGTGTGCTCCTGTGTTGAGAGTCCAGCAGACTGTGACACAGAGGGCGCTTGGCAGACCTGGGATGCTCTGTGGTGGAGCAAAGGCTGGAATACATTCCACAGGGATGCAGAGAGGCTGGATTAGATGCCAGCTTAAGTGACACCTGAGAGCAGCTGAGCAGGGCACTGTTAGCATGGCTTATGTGCTTCTGTCCACACTGTACTGCCTTCTCCTCATGCTGTTGCACCTTTTTGTCTCTTCCAGCTCATTTCTTCCAAGGTGCCCAAAGCAGAGTATGTCCCAACCATTATCCGCAGGGACGACCCCTCCATCATCCCCATCCTCTATGTAAGTGAATCCCTTCTGCTAGGGCTGGGAACAGGCTTCATATGGAGAGGTTTTTATTTCCCTAGTTCCTGTTATGGTTGCTCCAGAGCACTGATGTGATTTGGAAGAGCTGCCAGGGAGAGGCTGGGGGTGTGCTGAACCCAGCTCTGGGGGCTGGGGGAGCTCTGGGGGGGCTCAGGTCTGGGTGGAGCAGGAAGGTGGAGTGAAAATGGCACACGAGGGTTGTTGGGCTCTCCAGGCCCAGCCAAGCTGCACAGGGAGATTATCAAGGGAAGGCAGGGCAGGCTGGATCACAGGCAGAGCTCTGCAGTGCCAGGCTTAGGGCTCCTCCTTAGCTCATCCTTGGGATGAGCAGGACCTCGGAGCTCAGCAGTGAACACAAACCCCATCACCCCATGGGCTGTGGTGCATCCCTGCCAGTCACTAATTTAACTCTGATTTTCCTCTGGGAATCTGGCCTGAGCAGGTGTCTGAAACAGCAGCGAGGAGTCATGGATCTCTTTTTCCTAATGACTTATTCACTTAATTTGAAAGGGAAGATGGGACTGACAGCCCAGAGAGCCCTGTGTGCAGCAGGCAGTGCTGCTGGGGGCTCAGCCTTGCTGCCTCCCTTCCATGGGCAGTTGTGCAGTCGTCCTGATGATCCTGCTGTGCCAGAGGCACTGTGTTGGGAGTGAAGCTGTTTGTCAGTCAGCTTGGACATGGGTAAAACTGGCTTCAAAATGTGGGCCAGGAGGCAAATAGGCATTGCTGATGCTGACTGCATCTGATGGACAGTCTGTGCTCTGGATGGGTGTGCAGCCTTCATCTCCAAGCCTTTGGGTGGATTTGGTCTTCATGGGCAGTTGAGCCTTCAGCTTCTGTGCTGAAATGGGATTCAGGGTGGTGATTGCTGTGCTATGACTACCAGCCTTCAGTTGGTGTAACTGTGCTCTTAGAGCATCTGTTGGCCTGGGAATGGGATTGTGTGCAATATTAGAGACCATAATGCTGTCCTGGGAGCTGGTGTAGTGACAGTGAACCTTTGTCTGTCCTCTGCCTTGGTTTCCAGGACCATGAACATGCCACCTTTGATGACATCTTAGGTACGTGAGTGTAATTTCCTTTTCTTACTTCCTGCCCACTGCAAATGTAACCCATCAATGAGCCAGTCACTCAGCTGCCCTGTGCCCCAGCTGCCACTCATAAAGGTGTTTTTGCCACCCCAGTGACACTGACAGTCAGTCAGCTGCTCTTGCATGTGCTGCGGTAATAAACCTTCACTGCTGGGGCTCATTTCTATGCCAAGCTCCTGGTTTGTGGAAGGGAAACTGAGGCATGGGGCAGCAGGTACCTGTTCATTGCACCTGTGTGGTGTGTGGGAGCATGAACAGGGTCAGGAGGGCTGGCTCTGCTCCAGTGCCAGGCTGGGGGTAGTGTCTGGTGCTGCACCATCCCTTCTGTGCCCTGTGACACACTGGGATTCCTGCTTCCCACAGCACCTGTGGCATGTAGGTGCTGAGCACCTCTCCCAGCTCAGCCTCCTACCTGCAGGACTGAAGTGGAAAGAAATAAGATTAATTTTTAACCTCCTCCATGGTTCACGTTTTCCAACATGTTTGGGTTTTTTTTTTTGCAGAGGAAATAGAGAAGAAACTTAACATTTATCGCAAAGGCTGCAAAATCTGGAAGATGCTGATATTTTGCCAGGTATGTGGAAGTTGTTAAGTGCTCGTGTGGTTTGTTACAAATTTGTCTTTTTCTACAGGGAGAATGACATAAAGGAATCAATATTCCAGAGTCAGGTTCTGGTGAAGTGCACAGCTTTCACTTCCCATTTCCCAGACGTTGAGCAGGCTGGAGCTGCTGTGACAGCAGGAAATCAAACCTGATTTAGTGAGGCCAGGTCAAGAGCTGGGCTGGTTCTTAGCTGCTCTCAAGGAACCCCAGGCAAACCAGCAGCCACAGAGACCTCGAAAGGGGATTCCAGAGCCAGGAACAAGCATTTGCAGTGTCATGGTTATCGTTTCCATCCAGCTTCAGTGTGACAGTGACAGTGGGGCAAGCTGTGGGTCAGACTGGCAGATGGCTCAGCTGGGAGCTGGAGGCCAGTGGAGGCAGGAGAGGGGGCAGGGTACAGACTGGAGCTGTGACTTGGACAGGTTTGAGCCCTGCTGGATCTCTGGCTTGCTGGGGGTTTCCTTCCCAAGTCTCCTGTTCCTCAGGGTGGCCAGTTTTGGACTTGCCCAGCAGCTGTGCCAGGAACCTTGACATGAGAAATGGGGAAGGAAACCTGACTTGAACTCCCTCCCATGTCCCCTGTGCTGCAGAACAGCAGGTTTGCTGCTCACTGACCTAGAGACTGTGGCTTTTAATGTTCCTGGTGCTGTGCTCAATCTGGTTTTGCCTTCTGCTGCCCGAGGCCGGTTCCTCTGCAGTGCCATCCCTTTCCTATTTATCCCTGCTGTACTCAGCTTCTCTGCCCACCACGGCAGGTCCCCCAGTGACAGGGGATATCCCTTGTCCCCAAATGACACGGACTTTCTTGTCTTCCCTATTGCTGTGCAGCGACCCACAGTGACGAATTTTGTCTGTTATTGTGCCTTCCTGATCAAGGTGGGCACAGAACAGTAAAAACTGGGGACTCCAACCCCCACACACTCCCCAGGTGTGGATGTTTCCTGAGCCGGTGCCTGCTGGGGAGGGTTCCCGGTGTGGCTGCCCTGCTCCCTTGTGGCAGTTCTGGGAATGGCTGGGCAGGACGGGAAATGCATCCAGGATTTTTATCCCCAGGGCCTGTGCAAAGTGGTTTCCACGTGTCTGTCTCTCTCTTGCAGGGAGGGCCCGGGCACTTATACTTGTTAAAGAACAAAGTCGCCACTTTCGCCAAAGTGGAGAAGGAGGAAGATCTGATCCTGTGAGTGGCCCTGTTGTGTTCTGGGCTTGCATGGAGTTTTCCTGCTGGGTTTGTTCAATGTTGTGTGGCCAGGCAGGAGAGGTGAAGGGAGCTGGGGTGGCTCTGCCAGGGGATGAGGAGGCTGAGGGGGGACTGTTAGCAGGTTGAAGCTCGTTCAGGGGGAGATACAAAGGTGACAGAGCTGAGCTTGTCCCTGGGGTGCTGCAGCCCTGGTTACCAGGAGATTTATGCTTCTANGTTGAAGCTCGTTCAGGGGGAGATGCAAAGGTGACAGAGCTGAGCTCATCCCTGGGGTGCTGCAGGAGATTTATGCTTCTGTCTGCTATTTAGTGTCTCTCTGGACTAGAGACTATCAAAAAACAAAACAAAAGGTATTTCCTCTCCTAACAGAGGCTTTGCTGACCAGAAAGGAGAACGTACCCCTGGAGCCTCTGGTGCTCAGCAGTGGCTGCAGTAGCATTGCTGAGCAGGCACCAAGTGGCAGAAATCCAGAGTGTTCCCCCACAGCTGTCTCCAGTCAGGGGGAAGTGGAATTTGTCTCTGCAAAGCCAGCTCAAAGTCCAGCCTGTTGCTGAGGAGGCTTTTCACTAACATGCCAGCCTGCCAGCTGGGGTTGCTGAGGCAATTTTGCTTCTCCTTGCAGAGTTAAGCTTTGCCTGTTTCACTGCCTACTCACTTGTGCTGGCTCAAACTTGCTTGGCTGACAGTGCTTGGCTGTGGGGGAGAGGATGTTACACCAACCTGTTCCTACACAATTTTTTGTTGGCGAGAGAACTGAGTATTAAAATCAGCATCTGCTCAGCAATCCCTGCTCTGGCACAATCACTGGCTGTAAAATCTTGGAGCACGTGTGTCCATACACGGTTCTGAACACATTCCAGACATCATAACTGCTCCCAGGCTGATAAACCAGGGATCTGCAGAAAGCTGTGAACACACAGCTGAAAATTTGGAAGCTGGGCAGTGAATGTCTCCATGCAGCCTGTGTGTTCCTCGGGAGGCTGTCCTGAGGAAACCTGAGGCTGCAGAATGGTTGGAAAACCCATGGAGGAACTGCTGGGCTTTAGAGCCCCCTTCAGCTCCAACCCCCTGCCCAGGGCTGTGTTTCACATCCCACAAGGTTCCTGGTCACAGTCACAACACCTAAAGTGGGTCTGACTGGGAGCAGCCCCGAGCACAGGCTGACATGGAGCAGCCTGGTTTGGTGGTGCCTCTGTAACTGTGGAGAACAACAACTTCTCCAGCGGTTCCCTGCTGATTTCCTGCCCTGGACATGAACCAGTGCACTGATAACACTGGTGACAGAAATGGGAGAGAGGAAACTGGAGGGGATGCTTAGTAAAACTCACTCTGAAAGCACTCCTGGTGGACTTTGCTCCCTTCTCTTCACCTTGGAGCTTCCTTGGCTCAATGGGCTGCTCCTCCTTCTCAGCCTCATGACTTGGACCTGCTCCTCAGGCCCTTGGTCTCCCACTGCTCTTCCTTGTCTAAGATCCAATGGCTTTTCCTGAACACCCTTCTGAGTGGTGTGTGCACACATCCTTGGGATAAACCATGCCTATGAGGAGAGGTGCTTTATATTTGAGTTATGTATTCTGCTTTTTCCTGGTTTTTTTCCAGCTTCTGGAAGAGGTTGAGCCGGCTGATGAGTAAAGTCAATCCTGAACCAAATATCATCCACATCATGGGCTGCTATGTTCTTGGAAACCCCAATGGGGAGAAGGTAGGAGCTTCTGGATCAGCTCTGGGTCCCCAGGAGCCATCCCTTTTTTCAGCTGCTAACTCTGATATATTTTCCTTTCAGCTATTTCAGAATCTGAAAAACTTAATGAATCCTTATAGGGTTGCCTTTGAGTCTCCACTTGAACTATCAGCTCAAGGTAATTTATTTTCTTTACAAAGACACACACCCTCCTAACCAGCCTGCCTCCTTCAGGGGGGCATCTTCCTGAAAAAGCAGTTTGGAGCTCCCCTAAGTCCTGCCATGGTCTTTGTTTTGCTTGTAACCACCTCGTTTTCCTGGTTTTGCCCTCGCAGTTCCTCCATGTTCACACTTCATCTGCCTGAGGCTGCAGAGCCCTGTCCCTGTCAATACTATGACATGGGGGATCTGTGGGAGAAATGCACATGGAGCAGAACCTTTTCTGTAGCCAGGTCTCCAGAGCTCAAACCACTGGCACTGAAAGAGTTGTGTCATCAACAAGCAACTGGGACATGAGCCCATGTTGGCTTTTTTCCCCTTTTCTGCCTGTAGCTCCAGATATTTCAAGGGGCTACAGGATTTTTCCTCTTCTCTGCTCAGTGTCAGTAATTGGTGAGGTTTTACAAGCAGCATATTCTGAATTTGCCCTTGTTTTTTATGTTTGCTGTATTCCTTTGCACTTTTTTCTCCTGGCAAATAAAACCATGCAGCATCAGGCTTGGGGGTGTTTCCTCAGCTGCTCCCAGCTGGCCTCAGCACTGCTGGGTTATTCTTAACTCCCCTCTCCCTCAGGAATGTGCAGGAGTTGAGCACTTTGGTGCTGCACAGAGTTCATGGAATCACAGAGTCCCAGACTGGAAGGGACCTTAAAGCCCATCCAGGTGCAAGCCCTGCCATGGGCAGGGACACTTTCTGCTAAACCAGATTCTCAGTTCTCTGTGTGTGTCCTGCCAGGGTCTGGAGCTGATTGCACAGATCCCATGGGGAACATGCTTGGACATGTGTCCAAGAGCAGCTTGCAGGGAGATTCCCAGGTTTGTGGGCAGCTCAGCAGGCAGGCAGTGGGTTCTGTGTGCAGGCACTAAGCAGCTGATCTTCCATGAGGTTGGGCTGAAGAACACGTCCGAATTTATCCCCTTGGTCAGTCTGGGACGCACTAATACTGTACCCTCTTAATCCTTTGCAAAGTCATCTAAAACTAATCTTAATCAGACCTCACAAGTGAAAATCCCCTCCTTAAGCCCTGTCTGAGTGCAGTTGTTTGCCCTTGTGTTTTCCAGTGTGCCCACTGCCTCCTGGGCACAGCCTTTGCTCTGTGACTGTCTGTGAGACCCCCCTTTGATCAGAGGGGCTCAGAGCTGGCACTGGTGTGTCCTGTGAGCTCACTGCTGGGAGCAGAGACAGCCCTGCAGGACCTGTCTGTGAGAATAATTTAAAAAAACCCACAGCATATTTTTGTTTGAATTTTCAATGTTAGTTATTTTTAGTGTTTCCCACAAGCCTTTACAAGGAGTTAACTCCTGGGTTTTTAGTTTCTGAGGTCCCTGTGCCTCACTGGGGCTGTTGGCTGATCCTCTCCAGCCCCTGGCCCCAGCTCAGCACTCAGAGCAGAGAGGTCAAAGTCTGGAGACAGACTTTGTGCTCAGTTCCTTCCCCCATGGACAAACCCTGCCAGGGGATTACAAGGAGCCATTCATGGTTGAGGAGATCTAAAGAGATGTTTGGTTCTCACGGGCACCTCCGCGTGCCCCGGGCAGGTGCCCAGTGTTCCCCCAGGGAAGTGTCTGGATGGGTTCCTGTGCCCTGCCCAGGGGTGGGCTGGGGTTTTTGTGCTGCTGTGGCCTCTCAGCTGTGTCCCTTGTGCTGCAGGGTGTGACCCCTCTGCTTCATTTCACTTCTAGGTAAGCAAATGATCGAGACTTACTTTGACTTCCGCCTTTACCGCCTCTGGAAGACCCGCCAGCACTCGAAACTATTGGATTACGATGACATTTTATGAGCTGGAGAAGACTTTGCAAGAGGAAGCTCATCACCAGTGTCCAAGAAGTCATGCTTATTGCAGAGAGACTTTTTTATTGGCACAGGGAGCCCTTCAGAGCCCCACGGGAGCAGCAGTGCTAAAGGCAGGGGAGGAGGAGCCCTCGGAAGCGTGTCCAAGGAAAGTCTCCTGGGTCAAGAGAGACTGGAGGGAAAGGGGGTGACCCTGGCTGGCCCCAGTCCGAGCCGTGGGGTCTCAGGAGGAGCTGTGTGCAACAAGGACAGGATGGAGTTCCTGGCAGAACTGAGCTGTTTTGGGTCAGAATGGGCCAGATTTGATTCCAGGTCCTTTTAAAGACTTTTGAAGCTCAGGTTTTCTTACAAAAAAAAATAAAAAAAATAAACCCAGTTACCCATGCACTACAATGGAGAAGTCACCAGAGCACAGAGGGAGGAGGGGGTTGTACTGCTGGGACCTTCTGTGCTGAGGATCTCGGAGAGCAAGGACTGCTACACCTACTCCTGCAAGCTTAGAGCAAGACAACCCAGTTTCCATGTGAATATATACTGGGATATAGAATTGAAATCTTCTCTTTTTTTGTTTTGTTTCATTTAATAGAAAATAAGTGCAATTTTTATAGCAAAGGGTGGGGGTAAAATCCCTCCTAATATTTAATTAGTTAAAAATAACACACCATAACCAATAGATGAGGTATTTCTGGTCTGCTTGAAAATATATTCAGATTGGTAATATATCTTCTGTAGACATATTTAATCACCAGCAAACATGGTTTTAACATAACTTGGCAGACCCTGCATGTCTGCTGCATTGGTTTGGTTCCTTCCTTTCAGAGTAGCTGTGTTGCACTAACTGTACCTGCTCTCACGAATGTATAGTTCTCCAATTAGCCACAACTTCATTACTTTCTATTTTGCTGCTTGCAAAACTATGGGACTTTAGTTTTGCTGAAATACTTTAGGTTAGAAATATGGGGCCTGGCTGGGGAAACCTCCGTCAGGCCCACTGTGGTATAAAAATGAATTAGAAATTAATAGCCATGGTAATTACCTGTTCATGCCAGTGCTTTGCTGTGTGCTGGGAGATGAGCTCCCTTCCTGACCTGCCACGGGGAGCAGCTGTTGGGACCCCTCTGAGGGGACTGTGCACTGAAGCATTTGGGAGAAACGTTTCTGGAGGAACAGGTTTGGAGCATGAGTTTGAATCTTCCCTGTGTTCACTTGATTGCCAGTTGTTTGTGCATAAACCACCTCTTTTCCCTTGCTAAAAGACCTGTTTTCTTGGTCTGAGCTGTTCCCTTCCCTTCCTGAGCAGGACAGAGAAAACCCCAAGCTCTGTCAGACCTGAGAACCCAGGTCTTGATATTTGATGATACATTTTGGAATCTATTTACTTTTTGTTTGGTCAGGTCAAGGGGTGCTTTTTCATGAGTTTGAATCTTCCCTGTGTTCACTTGATTGCCAGTTGTTTGTGCATAAACCACCTCTTTTCCCTTGCTAAAAGACCTGTTTTCTTGGTCTGAGCTGTTCCCTTCCCTTCCTGAGCAGGACAGAGAAAACCCCAAGCTCTGTCAGACCTGAGAACCCAGGTCTTGATATTTGATGATACATTTTGGAATCTATTTACTTTTTGTTTGGTCAGGTCAAGGGGTGCTTTTTGTTTTGGGAAGGGCTTTTTTTTTTCACATTCTACTGTCCTTTCAGAGGATAAATAGTACTTATAGTCTGTGTAGGTCACTGGCAATTCTGGGAGGTGACACAAATTACTTCTTTTACAAGCAAAAGAAGTAACAGGGAAGGATTACCTTGTTTTCCTGGTTTCCTGTTATCTAAAATTAGTTGATTGTGAAGTGAAGGAAAATATATGTATAAATCTTCTTTTAACTACTTACAAAAAGAACTATTTGTTCTGATCTGTAGAGTCCTCCTTCCCCTGTGGTTGTGATTTTGGGGAGCAGGTCCCTGGCTAGAACTGCTGAACCCTTTACATTTATGGCAGTTTCATAGCAAAACTACTTTGAAGAAATAATGTACATATAAGTAAGGAGAGGAATAAGTGGAGAGAGATGGTTTAAAGTTGTTGAAAGCCACATACTGAACCAAACAGGTGTGGGCTGTTGCCTCCCCTGGTTGGGGGCTCTTTGGGGGCTGCCCTGAGCTCGGGAGCTTTGGGAGCCACGTCTCATCCCTGGACTCAGGTTTGCCAGACTTGCAGTGAAGGGGAGAACAGGCACCAGTCTGTAGCTTTTGGAAGAAAATGTCAGATGTAAAAAAAAAAAAAAAAAAAAAGAACCCAAAATTTATACCAATTACTATTTAATGTTGTGGCTCCCACCAGCTCTGAGGGGAGAGGTGGGAGCCAGAGGTGCAATGGAAGCACAAAGTCAATTTGTCTGGAGAAGGAAATGGTTGTGGGAGGATTAAAATGCTGACACAAAACTCTCTCCCTTTCTGACCCTTTCACCTCCTAACTGGAGACAGACAAACTGTTCTTCCTTTCTCTTTCCTAAAGTGAAATCCCGATTCAGTGAACTTGGTAGCATGAATGTAGCATTGTGGAGCTATTGAAAATCTTATTTATCCCCCAAAGGGCCCATTTCTGTGTCCACTGGAGTGATTTCTCTGTAGAATTATTGTATATCCTCACTGACCACTTGTAGAACTCTGGGTGCAAAGTAGAAGGTGGATTGTACAGTAACTCCTGTAGGAAGATGTGTGTTGGAATGGACACTATGGACTGTTTTCCTGGTGCAGTTTATAGGATAATGACAACTGATGAATGCATTTCCCTCCAAAGATCTATATTCCTCATAGTTTGTGATGTCTATGACATGAGCATATTATTTCCTTTGTGGTCTTCACTTGCCTAAAGAGAGGAAATATTCTCAGAGCTGTGACTGGAACAGAGTTGTGATGTTTGACATCCTGTGTGGAGCAGCATCGTTGGAATTCACCATTGGTGACAGAGGAAAACACGTTTCTTGCCCTTTTTCACCAGATGAGCTTTTCAAGTGGCTGCTGGAAAGGAAGGGGTCAGCAGAGGAAAATAAAAATCGTCATTATTTAAACTTCAGAGGTAAAAATAGAGCCTGGAACTTCCTCAGTGGGACCAGCCTGTAAGGCATGAGGAGCTGTGGGTGTGCCCTCGCTGCCAGCACCCGGCACAGCCCCAGCCAGGACACCTCCAAGGCCAAGCACCCCTTCCTTGCCCCCTGTGTGCTCCTGCAGCATCTCCCCGGGGATGCCATGGCCAGGGCAGTGCCCACAGGCACAGCTCCCTGTGCATCCCTGCAGTATCTCCCCTGGGATGCCAAGGCCAGGGCACAGCTCCCTGCAGTGCCTGCCTGGGACAATTTGTCATTCCACTTCCACAGCTCCTCCCAGCCCTCAAGGGCTCAACCTGCTCTCGGGGTGTGTCTGAAACCAGTTCTCTCACGTGCAGTCAGTAATTGCTGTGGGATTTGGCTTGGTCCTGCCCCTGTGCTCTGTCAGGGCATCCATCTCCCTGTCCCACTGTTACATTCAATCCCTGCAGGAGGAACTGCTGCTGCAGCTCCTGTGTGCTCTGGACTCGTATTTAGCAGGGGCAGGAGAGCCCTGGTTAACCCTGGAGGGATGGTTAAACCTGGGATGGCTGAATTGGGTGCCAGCCCTGGCTGTTCACCAGCCAAGGGTGGGGGTTTGTGCTGCCCTCGCTGTGAGGCAGAATTGGATGTGACCTCCAGCCCCTTGTGTGGATAAATGTGTTGTGGCCTGGACTGGCAGTGTCACCTCTAGGAGAGGAGAAGAGTGGCAGGAGGGGCATCAGCCCTGATCAGCTGGGAGTGGCCTGACCTTCTCCTCTGGTGCCTGCAGGGAACGTTCACTGAGCTGTAAAGGCCTGGGGGGATCATTGTGTTCTCAGATGTGGCACTTGTCCTGTACAGGGGTTTTCAGGGAGTCTTTACTCTTTTCCTCTTGTTTGGCTGGGAAGGAAAGGGAAGAAGAAAAGTCAAGTTACTTGAGGGATATAGGAACAGGTAGAAAACTGAGATAAAGCTTTTTTTACTTCTCCTCATGGTGCAGCCACCAGCTTCCCTTTGCAGCTGACCTTCAGGCCTGGGGTGGGAAACAGATGAACTCCCAAATAATCCCTTCCTGTGTTAAAACAAACAAAAAAGAGAAAACAGAAAAGTCCTTGTAGCTCCAGCAAAACATCTGAGTGCAAAAGGCCCCCAGGCAGCTCATCCTGCCCGTGGGAGGACTCTGCTGTGTGCATCCCTGGGATCCCACCCAGCCCTGCCTCCGAGTGCCTCTGGAGCCACCTGAGCCACATTCCATGGCCTGTGGAGGGGCTCTGCTGATCCTCTGCACGGGGGACTCCCAGAAGGAATTTGTTCTTCATTTCTCAGCCTGCACTTGTTGCCTGGAGCTCAGCACAGGGTTCCTGCTCCAGGGGCTTCTGGAGCGTGTGTGTGTTCCTTCCTCACCCACAGGCCCTGTCCCTGGTCAGGGGAGCTGCTCCCCTGCATTGCCATGAGCAGTGAGAGGCAGTGACGTGTCCCTGCTGCCCTGGCACCACTCCAGAGCCTGGCACACACCCACCCACAAAGAGCTGCTGCTGTTCTGGGACCTGGCTGCGCTGGTGACCCGTCCCTGGCAGTTCCTGTTCCCAGGCTCTGCTGGCAGGGACTGCAGGGCTGCCTTGGCACCTCACACAGCACGAGTGGGGTCACCTGAAAGGATGAAAAGGGCTGATTTTCAATAGCCAGCCTTGCAGGATCTGGAGATGGGAGTGTGTCCTTAATCCCAGCCCCATCCTTAATCCCCCTGGAGGTGGAATGGCAGGCTTGGTGTAAGTGTAAACAGCCCATCACAACTCAGTTTGAGTCACACTTGTGTATTATTAGGTGTTAGTCCAGGATATGTTACTGTAGGAGGAAAAAAGATCCTTCTGGGGGTCTTGGCAGTTGGTACCTGCTGTCAGAACCCTCCATCAGGGGAGGAGCTGGGCTGTGTCATCCTTTGGGGGATCAGGCCCCACTGCCAACACCAGGACAGGGATCTGCAGCTGCAGGTAAAGCTGAGCCTCTCTGTGCCCCTGCTTTTGCTGTACCAGTCCCTGGAGCTGGTGATACAGACAGCCCTTCCCAAGGATGCCAGGATCCTCCTGGAGTGGCAATGTCATCTTCCACATCATCTGTAAAGAGCTGTTTGTGATCCTGTATTTTGTCCCACTGACCACAGCGGATCTGTGGCTTTCTGCATCTTCCATGGAAGTGTTTTAAAATTCTCATTGTGGAAACAAAAGCCAAAGGCAACTGGAAACTTCTGTGGGCGAGTCAGCCTGCTAATGGTATCATACATGGGAGCTGAGGGAGTAAATTGGTGGTTTAATGGCCATGAACCTGACTGCAATGATCGTTACTCCCAGGTGATCCTGCTGTGTAATTGGCAGAGTTAACAGTAAGATAACCTCTTACTGAGGCACTGCATGATCTGTGAAAGAGCAGGAACCAGCAGCAGCTTTGGATCAGAAATAACTTCAGCCCAACCTACTGCCAGTCAGTGTGAGAAACGTAAAGACTGGAAGGAATAAAAATTATGGACATTAAATGTAAAGAATCTGTCTGAGGAGAAACCACATTGCTACTTTCCATAAATGTTTGGTAAATATTAAAGAACTAATACAACCTAAACATTCTTCACAGTATTGTATTGCTTTTGGAGTATCCTTACAAGTGACATAGGTAAGGACAAGTAAGACCCATCACAAGCTGCCCTACATTCCCAGAGTGGGGGCAGTAACACAGTTAACTGGGCATTCCAATCTTCCTTCCTTATCTCAGCATTCCAGTGAACTGGTGATTAGTCACAGCAGTAATGACCTAAAAACCTTTACACGAGGGGCCTCTCCACCTGCTGAGCAGAGAGAGAGAGAGAGAGACCCCCAAGCACCTGATGGAGCCGAGTGTTTGTTGGCCCTGTGTCCCCAAGTGTTGGCCCTGTGTCCTGGGGGGCCCCTCCTGTGCTTCACCCAGTCCATACAGCCACACCCTGGGGCACAGCCCCTGCCCTGCTCCCCCCTGTCCTGGGGGGTGTGTGTTTGGCCAGGTGGAATTTTCCTGCCTGGTCACTCAGGGATGTGTTGAGTTGTACCTGGGGAAGGTTTCTCACCTGGGGACACTGAGCTGTGGGGACTGTGACAGACAGGGACTGGGCACTGCCACCATCCCCCTGGTCTCTGGCTCAGGACCAGCTCAGATGCACATCAGAGGGTTCCAAAAGCTTCAACAGAAGGTGTGGGGTTAGGATATATTTTTTCCTAGTTTATATTTTTAGTGCTAAATCTCTGTTGCAGTGATATAGTCACAACTCCGAGGTGCTCTTAAGGTGGAGCTGGGAATTCAAGGACAGGAATCTTTGTCCTGACATTGGAAATGCCCTAAAAACCTGACAGATAAGCACAGCCAAAGGAGATCCCTGAGCACAGATCCTGCTCCCTGTGCCCCTGTGCTGAGACCTGACTTTGCTGGGTCTTCAGGTGGGGATGGCTGAAGGATCCGAGCGAGTTTGGTGTTCCCCACGCCAGGGAACCAGGCTGGAGTTGTACCCAAATGAGCTGAAGGGGCTGTGCTTTTTCTGCTGTGCATTTCCTGTTGTTCTTTAATAACACTATTCCTGGAACTGGACTGTGATACCAAGCAACAACAACCTGAGCTGTCACAGGGCTGGGAGTCAGTGCCCTTTGGGATCTTTACTGTTTCCCAGCAGAGTTCAGGCATGTTTTCATTTCCAGCTCCTTTACTGAGCTGTGACCTCTCCCTTTGCACCTCCAGAGCTGTGAGTGAGGGGCATCAGCAGCTTTCTGAAAAGAAAACAAAAGCCTGAGTAACAGGCTTATGTGGAGAAGGTAATGTGGAGAAGGACAGGTTATGTCCAGCAGTGCCCCTAAACTCTGAGATGTTTAAGTTTCTTTTGTCCAAATGAGAAAAAGAATGAAGCAACGTTTTCAAAAGAATGAGGGGGAACCCCAAATTGCTTAAGTGTGGTTGATCAGCTGACAAACCCTGTGGAGATAAAACACTCTGCTGATCCTGCCCCCGCTCTCAGCTGCGTTCAGAGGGAGCTGACAGCACCCTGCTCCCTCCAAAGATCAAACTTGAGGGCAGGGCCGTGTGGCTGAGTCCATCTGTGCTGCTCCAGCCAGGCTGAGTCTGCACTGCCCACGTGTGTCCGAGCACTCGGGCCCCTCTTTGCCCATCCCACCTCAGTGGGAAGCTGAAGGCACAGCAGGTGCATAAGGAGCTGGAAATGTTGGCCCCAAGAGAGCCTCAGGGTTAGAGAGCTCAACCTGAGACAGGCTGGTTTGGGGCCAAAATGTGAGAGTTTTGAAAACAAAGACTGTAAGCTCCGTGGTCTCAGTGGGCCCTGGAGCAGCAACTTGGAAAAGTCAGAAGGAAGTTACCCCAGCATTTTCCCCAGCTTTTGAGGTGGTTCCTGGCTGCTGCTGCTGCTGCTGCTGCTGCCCAGGCAGGAGCCTCTGCCATCTCCTCTGCCTCCATTAACAGGTCCCCCTGAGGCTCTGCTGCTTCGTGTGTGACAACCAGGCCTTGAGCACATGAACATTTCTGGGGTTAAATATGTGATTTAATAAAAACAGGTCTTTCTGGGAAAGCAGGTTTTTTTCTCTTGTTTGTTTTTTTTTTGTTGTTGTTGTTCTCTGGCTGAGTTTATAAACCCAGGAAATGGCACTTGGCAGATGCTGTGTGAGGGAAATGGTGTGTGATCAGCTTGTGACTTGTTTGTTTTACATACAGGCACCTCTGAATGGCAGCAGCCAGGGAAATGATGAACAAAGCTCCAGAGGGGCAAGAGACTCCGATGCAGCTAAAAGAGGAGGAAAGTAAAAAATCCTGATGCCATCTGAGGACCACAAATCCAGTGACGGGGATAGCACAGAGTGATTCAGGTTCTGAGAGTCTCTAAGGCTTAGTGAGCACGGACTGGGGTGCTAAGGAACTTAGAGTGCATTAGGGATTGTGCCTCTTCCTGGGAGGAAGGCTAATCCCTGAGCACCCTCCTGGACACAGAATTGGAGTCCTGGAGAAATTCACAGGAGGGTAAAGGCCTGATAATCCCTCTAGGTAAAACAGACAGCTCCAAAATACAGCACATCCCAGGAGGGCAGAAGGCAATGAATTCTGACAAGCCACTTTCTCTCCCACGGATGTGTTTGACTGAATTGCCAGAGGGAACAGCTCTGGCTTGAACTCCCAGCTACAATTTTCCCCTTATCTCTAACAGGTGACTCTGACAGTCACCTGCGTGTTGATGTTCTGATGAATGTGGTAACTGCAGGCCCTTAGAGCAGAGGCAGAGAGAAACAGGCTGGGCAGCTCTGTCATTTGAGGCATTTTCCTTCAGCCCTGGGATCTCTCAGCTTCCATTCCTCATTCCTTGCTCTCCATGCAGGGACATTCTCCCAGTGCCACCACCACAGCGGGATGGGACCTGCCATGTGTGTGACATCTCAGCAGTGTGACACGTGGCAGAAATCACTTCCAGTGCCTTATCACCCACTGCACAGGCAGCGACCTGGCCACTGGTCTCCCTTTTGGCATCGCTGGTGCCTGGAGTAGTCAGTGGCCAGAAAGATGGTCTTTATTCCTTACCCTGGAACCATTCCACATGGGCACTGCCTTGGCTTTAAATTAGTGTCATAGGGTACAAAGCCAAAGTCCCTGGAGAAGCCCAGCTACAATGGATTACTTTTACCTATTGCCTTCCTCCCTCTCTGTTACACGGGGTGTGTGATGGACAGAGCAGAGCAGGAGCTGTGCAGGTGGAGTTCTGCTCTGCCCTGGGGTATGAGGCAAAATCACACATCCCCCAGTCCTGCTGTGCCCTGCTCTGTCCCTGTTCCCTTGTCACCTGGCTGTCCTTGGGGCTGTCCCAGCTGGTGTTGCCAGCCCCCAGTGCCACGACTGGTTCTGATGCACTGTACCTGCCACATCCCCCTGTGGCCGCGCTGGGCACCGGGAACTCGTGCCTGTGCTGCACAGTGGCACTCTGCCATCACACCCTGCCGGCCCTGGGCCCTGCCACCGTCACACCTGGGGTGTGTGATCCAGCACTCCTCTTCCTGTGCCAAAACACGAGCGCTGAGCGGGATTCCCGGGAGCCTCTCAGTAACACAGGCGGGCACTGCCGCGGGGTTCCCCGGGGGTGTAAACACAGCGGAGCAGGGGATTAGCTCCACAGCACCCTCCTGCCAGCCAGGGCTCCCTGCCCAGCCCTTCACACCGCTTCTCAGCCGAGGAACAGAGCAGTTGACAGAAATCATAGAAGGCTCTCAAATCCTGACTGGCAGGGGAGGAGATGAATAATGGCTGGATTTATTGTTTTGTTCTAAAGGCAGGCGGGCACGCAGCGAAACCAGCAGATGTCAGGTTCAATGCCCACAAAGGGAGGCGTTTTCTTTGCGCCAGGTGCAGCAAAACTGTGTGGGATTCATTATTTCAGGATTTATGGGCTTTACACGGGCTCAAAAGCCAACCAGACAAGACCACGAAAGAGAAATCCATTGAGATCTCCGAGCACAAAGGCACATTGTTGGCTCTGGCCATGCCTGAGCCATGAGTCACCAGAGGCGGGGAAATGTCTCTGCCCGCTTGCCTGGTCTTTATCCTCAGCCCCGGGCAGCGAGGGCTCGAGGCGGGTGGTGCATCAGGGACCTGTCGCTTCGGGGAGTACAGCAGGTCATGCGTGAACCTCACATCACCCCAGTGTTATTTAAGGTGAAAGGCGAAGAGCTGCCTCCTTCCCTGAGCTCTGCTTTGCAGCAGAGCAACCCCTCGGGACACGCAGTACAGCTGGGCACAGCGGCACGTGGGCAGCTTTGGCAATAAAAAAAAAAATCTATTTTTAATAGTATAATTCCCAGGTAGCTTTTGAAGAAGGAGCAATTGCTCTGTTGTGGCTTGGGAGTGCAAAGGTAGGAGCCTTATCAGGAGTATATGGAGCTCCTTCCCGTAAACACACCTGTGTTTTGGGCAGCCCGGCTGCCGTGGGTGCATCACCCACACCGGGCATGCCGGGGTGCGGCTCCACAGCTCCCAGCCAGGCCAGAACCTCCCCAGATCCTGGCCAGAGATTATTCATGTCAAAGTGGGCCATGTCCCTCGTGCTTCCGCAGCTCAGGATTTCGGGCCACGGCGCTGTGGGAGGTGTGGGAAGTCCTGCACTGACCTGTGATCGTTTCCTGATTGCTCAGAGTTCCCAAAGACACCTGTAGGTGGCTGATAACAGGCACTGACTGGAAATAACGCCGCGGCGGCGCTTTTGTACTCAACAAGTGGCTGTTGATGAGTCACAGAACAGCTGGGGTTGGAAGGGACCTCTGGAGATAATCCAGTCCAACCCCCTGCCAAGGCAGGGTCACCCAGAGCCAGTGACACAGGAACGTGTCCAGGTGGGTTTGGAATGTCCGCAAGAGAATGAGGCACCACGACCTCCCTGGGCAGCCCGAAGAGCGAAGCCGGTGGGAAAAATGCTTTCCCTGCTTTTGGTGCCATGTGCCGTGGAAAGTCCCACTTGTCTTTATCAGAGCTCTCCCTAAAACACTCCTCTGGTGGGATGGGTGGGATGGACACTGCTCTGGCACCGGGGGCTGGTTCCCTGCCCACCACGGCCGCTCCTGCCGAGGCACCTGCCCGGACTATGGCCAAGGGCATATGTGACCCCGAAGAGCGACTTTCACTCCTGGTCTCGGCTGGTGCCCCGCGGGCCAGTCCGGGATGGGGAGAAAGGGCAGATATGGGTGTTTAGGGGTCTTTGTGTCGGTCACCGCTCCCCGCGTGAGGTTGAGCCCCGCGGGCTCCCGAGGGCCAGGGGAGGGCGGTGCGGGCCCGGCCGGTCCCAGCCCCGGCGATGCTCCCCTGGGTGAGTCAC
>VYXB01010060.1:8329-28687 GCA_013397135.1 Pachyramphus minor | reverse complement strand
GCCGGGGGATCCTTCGAGATCCACCCGGCCCCCAAGCCCGACTTGGCGGCCATCCCAGCCCACGACCTGCAGGCTCAGGCTCTGGCCAAGCTGCGCCTGAATTCACGCAATTCCTTCCTGTTCGTGCCCCGCCGGGAGGGCGGCCCGGCTCGGCCCCCGGCCCACATTGCCCGGCCGGGGCCACCGCCCTCGGAGGAGAAGGCGGCGAAGGAGCCCCCGAGGGCTCCCGCCCCGGAGCAGGAGGAACCCGTCGCTTCCCCGCCGGCGCCTCTGGACCCGTTGGTACCTGTGACTTACATCGATGACATTGTGGAGCCGGACAGTGGGGAGGTTTCTCCCAGGGCCGGCTCGACTGCGAGGACGGGGAGCTTGGATCAGCCCGGGGGAGCTGGCCCTGACCTGGAGATGGAGTTCTCCTCCGTGCCCCTCTACAGACCCCACTCTGCCCCCCACCAGAGGGGAGGCAGCACCTTCACTGTTGTGCCCAAAAGGAAGCCCGTTGTCTCGGGGCTGCAGACTCTCACTGATGCCAGCGGAAGGCCGCAGCGGGAGGAAGAGGAGGAGGAGGAGGAGAGCAAAGGAAGAGGCAAAGCCGTGGAGAACGCTGATGGGCCCCAGGTGGGGATACCCCATAAAAAGCGCTACCCCTCGGTGAACGAGATCGAAGTGATCGGGGGGTACCTGTCCCTGGAGAGGTCCTGCATGAGCAAGACAGGCTCCCGCCGCAAGAAGGTGAGAACTCCTCGTGGCACCTCTGTGCTGAACAGCCAGGCTGGACGTGGCTACTTTTGGCCTGTCTGTCCATGAGGCACCGGGTGGGCAGATGAGAAGTGTGTTTGGGAAGATGGGCTTGATCCTTTTGGGGGCCAGAGGCTGCTCTCAGGGAGGGGGCTCTGCTGTTCCACAAAGCAGCTGAGGGTGGGATATGCCCTGTGGTAACTGCAGGGTCTCTCCCCTCTTGGAGATACGATAACAGAAAGTAAGATATTGCAGATATTTAGGAAATCTGGGTGAGTTGCATGGTATGAACAGCTGTGGGCTTTCCTTCCAGCTCTGCTCGCTGCGTCTGCGTGTGCTGGACATGTAGAGCTCCCTGTGGTCACTTGGGCAGCGTGGCATTGGCGTCCTCCCTGCATTAGTGATCTATTGATAGAGGCTCAAGAATTAGGTCTTGATTAGGCAGAAAGAGATCAGCAAGAACTTAACTCCCCTTGATAGGATTATACCACCTGCGTGTTTGGGATGTGCAGCTACAGCTCTGAAGATCCGCGAGATGTCAGTTGCTCCAAGTGCCTTTGGAGTGAATGCCAGATTTTCTCACTGCTTGGGATCTAACTTAGATCCTTGTGAGCCCTACATTGAGAATAAATCTTTGTGGGTCTTGGTGAAACGCAGCTGGATATGAAAAGAGGAGGCGTGGGCGTGTTGTTGGGCTCTGAAAGCAGCACACTGAGGTGACAGATCCCGACTTCTAAGCTGCAACGTGACATGTTTTCCCACAACAGGAAGAGTTGTTTGACATTCCCGTTACCTAAATCCAACTAGATTGCTGATGGACTGAATCCACATGGGTGCCTGAGGCGCTGAGCATTATAATTTGAGGAAATCCTTTGAGCAGGATGCAGCTCATTTGAAGGGAGACAGGGAGTGCTGCTTCCCTGGCTTAATGCTGTTAAATTCCCTCCTAAGCACACGCAGCCTGTGTTAATTTGATGGTGACTAATGCAGGGAGCAGGTCTGGAGCACGAGCACCTTGAGATCCAGAATAAGCCAATGAGGCGTGATGATTCTGGCTCAGTGCTCCTGAAGTTTTATCTTGTTCTCGTACAGGGGAGTGCTTGGTGTGACTGGAGTTGTTCTGTTTAAACACCTGCTGGCTTGAACCCGTTCCAGCTGTTTTCTTGGCTCTGCTCACTTCAGTTTGGGGTGTTATAAAGATTTACACCAAATCAGGTGTGTGCTGATGGTAAAAATATCAAGACAACGTTACAGTTATGGGTGCTCTTAGGGTGGAGCAGAAGATACAGAGGAAACCTTGTGGGAAAGCCGTGCTTGGGTAAACCCTGCTCCTGATGGGGCTGTGAAGCTGATTCCTCTGAGCAGGGAGTGCTGTAGGGGCACAAAGAACAGAGCCAGAGCAATTAAATGGTGCACAATGGAAGCTGTCCTTAACATCACAGAATGAAGGGAGGGAGATGAGGACAAGGCCAGTGCAGTGACTGAGTTGTTTTTAAGTTGGTCAAACACCGGAACAGGAACCCAGAGAAGTCATAGCATCTCCAATCTTGGAGCTGTCTGAAACTTGCCTGGGGAAAGCCTTGAGCAACTGGCAGGTCAGACCTGCTTAAGGCAGGAGTTGGGACTAGAGACCTCCAGAGGACCTTTCCTAACCAAAAATATCATGATATTGGTTAAGAGCTGTTTTGTCTGTCAGTGTTGGATTTGTGTGACATTGGGCAGGTCATGGAGCTTCTCTGCCCATGTTCTTATCAGCTTAATGGCATTAACTGTGCCACTGTGCACAGGAGGTGCTAAATACTGCAGGGTGCACACACAACTCTGAAGAGCCTTCAGGGGGATGTCCTGCGTGAGAACTTGAGTAAACATCTAGGTTTTGAGAGGAGGGATGTAACAGGCAGTTCTTGCTCTGCCTTTTAATATTGCAGAGCTCAGGAGACTGAAACAAATGGGGACCCTTTGGAAACTAAGATCCAACTTCAGGAGAAGTAGTAGAGACACAAGTTTCTGGGTAAAAAATTAAATGTGGTGTAGTGTGAGAAACACCCATTTTTCTTTCAGTTCCCTTCCTGCTAAGAGTGGAAAGCACAGGGTTTGATCTGTAGACAGCGTTTAGACGATGCTGATGCTGGAGCAAATGGAAAGATTTCTGTTTACTCTTGACCTAGAGGATGTTTGTGGCTTTTACTCTGGGTAATAAGGCTGAGTGTTGATGCCTGAAAAGGAAGGAGCTCGTATTAGGATGCATTCCTTGGTTTCTTCCCAAGAGATCGCTGTGTGTCGCCAAGGCAACCAGCCAAAAACAAGGGTTCTGTTTTGTAGCTGTGCAGGGGTTTTCAGAAACTTGATTTTGGCCTGCATTGGGCAGAAGCAGAGGGATGCTGTGAGCTGAGAGCTTAAATCAAAGTCCCTTTCTCTTTTGGGGTATCAAAATCAAACCTGATGCTGGTTTTAGTGAGCACCTACCTGTGTCTCTTGGGGTGAATGAGCCCACCTTGTGCTAAGCATCTTCCTTTCCAAACCTTGCCTTGGATTTGCTCAAGGGTCTTTAGGGATATTCCTTGCTCAAGGAAGTAGAGTTTAGGGAAACTCTGACTTGTCAGCTGGTGCCCAGCAGGGATCTGGGAGAGATAAAAAGCAGGTGTAGCACAGCCTGGACATGCTGTGGATCAGTGGGTGTCTGTATGTACAGTCAGGGCTCATGATTTATTAGGAGGGAGGGAGGGAGCCCTGGCAGTTGGACCCTGTGTTCTGTGAGATGCAAATGGTGTTTTGCTTCAAATGTGGGAATTTGACCTCTCTTTTCATCCCCATGTCTGGCCACTGGAAGCCTGACTATAGTACAGATCCCAGCAAAATGGAGCTGATGAGGTCCATGTCCTCTGGCACACATCCTGCCTGGCTTTTGGGAGTAGGAGGGTGGCTGGGAGCAGGTTCCAGCACTGCTCTGGGCTGCACAGAGGGAGCTCCAGCCCCTGCCCTGGGCTGCTGGCAGTCTGCAAGACTTGTGACTTCACTGTGGCCTGAGGGATTCTCCTGGTGTGCAAGACACTTCAGGAAAAACAGCTTTATTGCTCCTTCCAACCCTTCCAATATGTGAAGCAGCTGTTAGTTTTGGAGCTGGAGCTGGATCTTGGCGAGGGGCAGAGAGATGCTGTTCCTGTGTCAGGATAACAGTTTCCCAGCTCTCTTGTGCAACTGGAGCTGCTGTGGTGGGACAGGCAGTGCTCACCCAGGGCTCTGAAGGTCAGTGTGGGGCTGTGTGTGACGGGACACAGCAGGATCTGCAGCTGGAGGGCAGAGTGGCTGTGCCAGGATCAGGCTGCCTGTGTGGGCAGCTTTTGTCCTCCTGCAGGGTTAAGGTGCCCTTGAGGACTCTTCATCTGCTCTTGTGGCTGTTTTGAGGCCTCTCCAAGGTGTAGCAACATTAGTTCAGATAAAGCAGTGGGGGTGTGACTCAGTCTGGGGCCTCAGTGACCGTTTCCAGCTCCGAACGGATGTGCTGGGCAGCTGCTGCAGGAGCCTGGCTGAGCTGTCAGCTCTGGTGGTGAGGACAGGATACAAGCACAGAGGTGGAAGGAGACCTACTGACCTTTATTCTAAACCAAGAGTGGGGCAGAGGATGCAGAGCTGGTGACCTCTGCTCAGGGCTCCTCTTTGTTATCGCAGAGAACTAAAAGCGTTTCAGCCCCATAGCGCTGGGAGGAAGGGAAGGCTTTGCTGCAGGATGTGGATCTTTGGGATCTCAGAGGATAAAATCTACCTTGGCCTGAGCTGAAAAGAGTCAATGGTGGTTTGGTCACCTGCCAGAATAACGTACAATAACATTGTCAGTGAGATAGAAATCTGGGTTTCTGCAGAACACGTGACTGGCGTGTTGGAGCGAGAGCTTGGGAAGGACAGCAAACTGCAGAGCCAGCCAGGCTCCTGAGGAGCAGCCACTGCCTTTAGGCTTCATGCTCTCATCTCCTTGGAGGCTGGACTCTGCTGGGGAGGTCCTGTGTGTGCAGCACTTGCCCTGACTGTGCTCCTTCCACATGTTTTGTCACTCCTGCGGTTCATCCCAAGCCACAGCATGTTTGTCCTCTCCAGGGAAAGTGACTTCTGGCCAGGCCACCCAAAGTCCTGGGAGTAACAGGACCTGAGAGCCAACACTCACCAGGTTGCTGATGGTTTTAATGTGTTTTTCCTGTCACAGCTGGTGGTTTGCCATGTGCTGGCAGATGAGCCTCAGCCCTGTGGGAGCAGGGATTACAGGAACAAGGCTGGTTGGATCCAAACAGTTGGAGTCTAAGGCTAAATCGTCTTCAAAGATGTTCAGCTGAACTTCAAAATGTTCCAGCTTATGTGGACTTCAGCAAGGTCCATTTCTTAATGTTTTGAGCTGCGTAATGCCTGAATGTAACTTCCAAATTTCCACTTAAATGTCTGTTAAAAAATTGTTCTTAATATCACTCAGTTTTCATCGTGGGCAGGATTGGGCAGCAGCTTTGTTGGTCTAACCAGCTGAACTTCTTGCTCTGAAGTTCTCCATCAGCTCAGTTCGATGGTCTCCTGTGAGAACCAGGTGGAGGCTCAGGATGCTGGCAGGGATGAACACTTCCAGCTATTGCCCAGACCTGTTTGGAGCAAGTCTGCACAGTGGGGAGTCTAAACATCAGTGGCTGCCTGAAGTATTTTTTTGCAATGTATAACACAATTAAATTAACCATAACACAAGTAAATTAACGTGGTGGTAGAAGCAAAAATCTCTCTGCAAAAAATTCCTTAGATTAATTTTGTTATCTCTCTGTTTTGGAGGGATCAGGGCAGAGATTTGTGTTCTTCAGCTCTCAGAGAGCTCGTTTTCTTTTCTGTCTCTGGCTGTGCTCTGCTGGGGCAGGTCCATCTGCCACATTTAAGGAGGGGCTGTGGCAGTATCTGACATAGATGTATTGCATTTTTGGTAGATGAGGTCAGCAGTGATAAGTCATGCTCAGGAAATAAGGTCTTGGATGAGGAGACACAGTCCCTCCCCTGCAGGGGCGATCTCCGCAAGCTGTGAGATGTCAGCAGGCTCTTTCACCCAGACAGGGCCATTTCCCTGCCCTGTTCTAATTCTGCTGGTTTTCACCCTGTGATGTTGATGGCTGAAGACTCTAGAAATCAGCATTTGCTGTGGTTATATCTTTTAAACCACTTCACAAGCTGCACCCAGGGCTGGTGGTGGGGCCGTAGGGTTTGGTTTGTGCTTCCCCCCTGCCTGCCAGCTGCTTGAAGTGCTGGTGCTTTGTTGTACGAAACCCTGGCAGAGCAGATGAGTCAGATTTATCTCATCTCTGTAGTGGGAAACTTTCTGTGACTGAGGTTCTCCATGGCCTCACCACTCCCATGCTTTGCCTCGTGCTGCAGCAACAGCCTGAGCTGCTCCAGATTCCCCTGGTTTTCTTCCTCCCATCCCCTGTTGCTGTCAGCAGTGAGGGGAACGGGACAGAAAAGCTAAAATAGAAACTCTTAGGCAAATTAGAGGCAAGCCTGGCTTTGAAGCTGGGTAGGAAGTGCCCAGGGCTCAGCCTGCCCCAGAGCTCGAGAGGAGATTTGAAGTACTTTGTGCTCTGAAGTCTAATCACAAGGATTACAGTTAACCTTATCTTAATCAGTTTCCTTAATCTGTGGACCAGATTGGAGACAGTTTATAATTTCCCTCTATCTCAAGGATTCAGCTTGTCTTGGGTTGGGGTTTTCCTGCCCACTTTGTTTTTTTCCAGTACATGGTCATGGTGTTCCTGAGAGGAGCAGAGGAAGGGGCACATTCAGCCTGCTGGGGCAGGAGTCCTGCTGGTCTGTCTTACATGTGGGGAATGGTAGGAAAAGCTAAAATGTTTAGTTTCTTGGTTCAGTGGCAGCAGAGGAACTCTCTGTAAGAGCTGCTGCAGCAAACATCTCCTTCACCTCAGCAGTTGTGCTCACCCCCCTCCCAAGTGAAACCTGAATTTAAAACCTATTTACAACCCAGACTCCTCCCAGTGACTGCAGTGGGATGTGGGTATGGCTTGAGGCTGGCAGGATGTCACTGTTGGGACAATTTGTGTAGGAAGAGTCATGTGGAGCATCTGTGTCACACAGAGCAGCTTCACAAACACCCTGGGAAAATCTGCACCACAGGAACTTGGTGCTGATGTTTTCCGAGAAGTGCCCTTGGGATGATCTTGGGAACCTGGCAGGATGGGTTTGGGGCACTGGAAGGAATGGAGGCAAGCTGGAGGAAATGTCTCAGACACAAGGACAGCAAAACACTTGTGTGCTTGGGGAAATGGTGTCTCTTGCAGCTGGTGGAAATGCAGAGCTCGGGGCAGATCCCTGGGGCTCCTCCTGCTGCACTTCCTGATGAGGAAGCACCTTCTGCATGTTAGGATTGGAGAAAAAGGGCAAGAGAGACATGAACTCTCTCATGCAGGGGGTACTGTGCACATCACTGAAACCTTTTGGTCCTGAAGTCTGGAATGAGCTCTGGCAGGGTGGGAAGTCATTCTGTCCCCAGCCTCCCTACATTTCCCATGGAATGATGCTCCAGTGGGTCCCATTCCAGCACCAGACCAAGGCATTTGTTTGAGCTGCTCTGGGCAGTCTGGGTTGCACAGAAATGTTTGTGGGTGGCAACTCCCAGCACTGCCCCACATTGTAGCCACAAGTGGTGTGCTCAGAGCTGCCTGCAAAGCAGAGTCCTCTGCTGGTGTGGGGAGTTCTGGCTGTTTTTTATGAAGACACCAAGTCTTGACACTAATTGTACCTTGTTTATCCTGCTCCCTTTGTGTATTCAGAGGAGCCTTGTTTGACAGATGTAGGGAGATTTGTCTGATTCTTAAGGGCCAAGTAAGTAATATTTGACTTGCTTGTTAAACTGTGGGAGGCTCTGGCTCCTCTGCCTGCAGATGTGAGGAGGAATAAAGGGATTCTCTGGTGAATGGCTGCTCTGTGCCCTGGCACACTGGGGCTCCAGCTGTGGTTGTTTGGGCTCTGGGATCTCTCCTTGTCCAGCACAGTCAAGGGAAGAGTTAACCAAGCTGTCTGTCCTGTGATGCTCCTGGGGCTGTCCCCACCCTGTCACTTCTCATCAGGAACTTGAAACTTGCCCCTGTCTTGCACGAGGAGTTTAATATTTCGAATCTCCATGCATTGCTCCTATCTGCCATGTGCTCCAGCATATTGATTACACAGGGCTGGCTTTGTGGGTTGCCTTGTAAATGGAGACTTTCTTGTTTTGCCTTGTGCCTTGGGAGCTGGGATGTGATCCTGGAGGAAACCTCTCCTTTGCCAGGCACACAGGGTTTCCCTGACACACTTCTGCTGTAAATCTTTAGTGCCCTTAGCTCTGCTCAGTAACTGTGGTGCAGTTAATAGCTGAGCGAAAGTCAGTGTTGCTCTTAGGAAACACTTCTTGGAAAAGATGGTCACACGTGATTGAGTGAGCCTGTGGTGATGCAGCCAACTCCAGTTCCCCAAAATTATTCTTTTTGTGCAGAAAGATGGAAAAGCACATTTCTGAAGTGCCATGTGCAGTTTCCTGGGCACACTCAGGCTGCTTCAGCCACAGCAGTACAGGGTTAATCCGATAGAGGAGCCGAGCCTCAAGTCCCCTGAGTTCCAAGGGATACTTGTCAGGGAAAAACCCTTTATTCCTGTGTCAAGGAAAGGCTTTAGAGGTGCAAAAGCTCCTTATCTTCTCTGAATGATAGCAAAAGCCTTGGTCATGTGCTGATGCTACTGCAGTCCCCAGGGTACTATTCCAGGCTGCTGCACACAGTTTCAACAATTTGGGCTGACACATGACCACGTTTTCAGGGCAAGCACAGGCATGTAGACAAGGTCATTGCTAACTCTAAGGAAATGGGTCATTTTCTCAAAAATCCTTTATCTAAAACTTCCTTTCCAGGGGAGTTGTCTAGATCATTGACTGCAGGTTGCTATGAAAAAAAAAAATAAGGTTTCTGCTCCTCTGCCTCCTTTTACTGAATCTGCTGCTCTGTGAGAATGGTCACATGGGAGGACCAGGTAAACCCTTTGGAGATCTTTTCCACTATAAAATACCTGCTTCTGCCCTCTGTGTCCAATGTCACAAGCAGTCATTTGTCTGTGCAGACACCTTGCCTCTCACCCCATGGCAGGTGGGAGGTTGTTCTGTGTTTAGAAGGGTCCTGAGCCCTGCTGGGCAAAGCCTCCATCGACCAACTGAATGGGTTTGGTCTTGGAGGAGTTTTCCTGCCCAGCCCAGGGATGCTCTGTGTGACCCATTCCCAGCTGGCTGCTGCAGTTTCAGGTTATCAGGTGGGATGTCCTTGTGCTTTCATCTTGTCCACCCAATCTTTAGGCAACCAGTGCAGCAGCAAATGGAGCTCGGTGTAACAGGAACACTGGGTTCTCCCAAACACTCACTTTGTTCACGCTTCATCTCTGAGATTCACTCATGCTGAGCAGTCTTCCTTCCCTGCAGGTACCAGCCAAGCCCTCCTGTGCCTTGCTGAGAGAGGAGGAGGCACTGGATTGACCAGGTGTGAAAAGCTGCTTTAAAATCACCCCCAGCAGCACTTGGCAGCCCACACATGTCCTGGGGGGTCAGAGCAGTCCCTGGGTTTGTCACTTGGGAATTATGTTGCTTGAGGAGAGAGGATGATCAGAGGAAAATTAGTACTTGAAAAGATGCTCTGTGTGACCCAGTGCTGCTCAGCTGTTTGGAGCTGGTGAAGCACTTGGTGGGGTGGGTGCTGTGGGATGTCAGAGTGTGCTGACTCTGACTCTCCCTGCTGGAATAGAGTTACAGGGTGATTTGTTTGTTTGTTTGTTTGTCTCTTTTAATGCCCAGAACATTTCTATTTTTCTGGCTCTCACAAGGTGAGGATTTGGGTTGCAAAGGAGTTCCTATTTAAAAGGTGTAAACACCCTACGTGATCATTTGGGCTTTGCCTCATGGCCAAGAAGCAAATGTGATAATGGGTGGAGAAGAGGAAAGCCACACTAAAGAGATTGCTTCTGGAGCTGAGGATGCAGATTAACCCCAGGAGACTTCCAGAGAGATCCCTGGTGTGAGAAGCCATTGCTCTGTCATTAAAATTGCCTTGCAGACTTTCCTACCTCCCTTTTGGGGGTGAGGTATCTGCTGTCATTGCTTATGTCACAGGCTGGGTTCTATAAATTGGTTATTTTTATTTCTGGTAAGTCTCTGTCCATGGGGACTCTCTGGTGGTTGGTCTGGGAGGAGCCTGCCCTGAAAGAAGGTTGACTTTTATTTTCTTTTCTAAATGAGCCCTGTATGACTACTCAGATTTACGCACGTTGGGCAATGTTTACCCTGCCTTCTCTTTTCCTGGGTACTTTATTACTCATTACTGTTCAAATCTCAGCAAACAAATAAATGATTCTTGCTATGGCAACAAGAATCTGTTGGCTGAGCAGCACAGTGTTCCCTGAAAAGCCTGCTTTGCTCTTCCCAGTGTGTCTCTGACTGCTGGGCAAAGTATTAATATATAGATACATGGGTTGGTTTGTCACAGTTGTGGGTGAAGCCTTCAGCTGAGTGAAGAGTGACAAATGCCTGCAAACATCCACAGCTGAAGGGTGCAAAATTCTTCCTTGCCACAAGTGGCAGCTGCTGCTGGGGCAGAAATGGGGAAAGCAGTGCTGAGACATGTTGAGCAGAGCCCTCTGGCTGGGCTCCAGCGTGCTTGGCTCTGCTGGGAGATGCTTTTCTTCTAAAGAAACGTCCCCTCTTGCCTTTTGTGTTCCCATAAAAGCCTCAGTGGTCTGGCAAGGGGCTGCTGGCTGTGCAAAGCTGTTGTCTGTGCCATTGCTGGGCTCTTGATTTTCCTGTTGAGATGGTTCCTGGGGCTGAAGCTGCCCGTGCTCCCTTCTGCTCTGTAGCTGCCCAGAGCATTTCTTGGGGCAGCTCTGCCCCTGTGTCCCCTGGTTTTGCCTGAGCACATCACCCTCCATGGGTTTTTGGGTCAGGCTTGGGTTGTGCTTCCCTGAAAGCACGTCATGCTTGGGAAGGGCAGCTCAGCACGTTTATTGCTCTGGGTTTTAGTGCTCTCTCCCTGCACTCCTTCCCTGGGCCAGCTCCTGGTTGTTCCTTGTGTTTGCTCTGCCTGGGTGTGTCCAGAGCTTTATTGCAGCTCTATGGGGCTCTGCTGGTGCTTGGGAGCAGGCTCTGGGTGCAGAGGGTGGGACACACCCCCAGTGTGGTTCTTGTGGAGGGTTGTGCCATGGTGCAGCTGCTGGTGTGAACCTCAGTGTGTGCTGCTGGGGCAGCAGGTTGTCTTGTCCTGAGCTGTCCCCAGCTGTCCCTGGGTGTGTGGGGCTGCACTGCTGTGGTTAATGATTGCTCTGTGTGAATGGCTCCAGCTCTGCCTCCTGCACAGGTGCCTGGAGAGTCCTGCAGGGCACCCAGCCCTGCTCCGGGAGCGAGCATGGCCCTGGATGAACTGGCTGTGGGAAGTGGGAGCTGTGTGAGTTTAGGGCTGTTGGGGTGTTACCTCAGTGTGGGCAGGGTCATATCTCTGGGTGCATTCTGCTGCATTCTGCTCTTTGGTTTTGCTCCCTGGTGAGGCTGTTTCCTCCTCCAGCACTACACGTACCTTTGGTCCAAACTGGACTCCAAGTCATTTTTCTCAGCGATTTCCTCCAGATAACAGAAAACCAGGAACACTGAGTTCCATCTCCCAAGCTAAAATTCTAAATCTGAGGCATATCTCTCCTGTCTCCTTTGTTTTCCATGGTTAGTCAAGTAGTTCTTGCCCTTCAGTGCAGTTGCCAGCACTGGTAAGCAGCCTGTGTGCAGAGGCTGGTTCTGGGATGGCTCCTGAGCTTCCAGGAGCCCTGGGCACCTCCACCCTCTGGCCTTCATGCCTGGCAGTGTGGCTTGTCCCCAGTACAGACACCACATTGTGAGCAGTCACAGCCTGGCTCGGATCAGGGAGCATCTAGGTCAGCAGCAGGGATGGGAAATTCAGGGAACAGCAACTGGGATGCTCTAATCTTCAGGACTGTTTTATTCTAACCCTTTTTCTCTGAAATATAATCACTTTTCTCCCCATGTGTCATCTGGAGGAGGTCAGAGTGGCTCTGGGGCAGGGAATGGGGAAAGGCAGCGGGTTGCCTTCTGTGCTGTTTCCATCCTGGGAGTGTGTCCAAGGTGCATCCTGTCCTGGGGTGGAGTGGCACCCCAAGTGTGCATTTGCAGTGTGGAGGAGGAGCAGGTGCTCACTCTGTTACCCAGATTCGAGTTAAACTCCCCTTGCTGTTTTGCTGAAAAGCAGCAGTGAAGTGCTCCCTGTCTGGCCCTGCAGACCCTGGTCCCCCATAGCTCCTGGGTTCCACTGGCAGCTCTGACCCCAGCAGTGCTCCAGCCACTGGACACACAGAGGCAGCTGCTATTCCAGGGAATGGGTGCACCTGGGCAGCACATGTGGTGCTTGGGAGCTGCCTGGGGCCAGGTGCCACTTCCCAGCCCGTGGGGGAGTTGGGGTGTGAGGGTAACTGCAAAGAGGGCACATGAGGTAAATGTGCTGCACTTGCTCCTTGCCTGTTGTTACATGATGTCTGGAGGGATCCATCCAGCTCCTGCCGCCTCTCACAAGCTGCCACGTCCTTTTAGTTCTGTTTATAGCCTTACTGACTGGGTTTTAATTGTGTTTAGAAGTAGAGGGATCACAATACCCTTTTAGACAGCTGCTCCTGAACCTTGATCCCTGTTGGCTGGATACTTCCCTACTTCTGGCATAAATCTATTCCTGGCAATTCTTCCTTGTTTGTCTGCTGTGTGCTGGCATCAGCAGCTCTCTGCTCCTTGGGGGTTATTTTCTGGTGTTCTTAAAGAGCTGTGGTGCTTTTTCTCAACCTGCACTTGTGCTGGTGTGAAGTTTTTGCCAGTGAATCTCCTCTGCACCTGTTGAGGTGACCTGTAACCAGATCCTCCAAGCACAACAGTAGATAATGATTAGGACAGGACAGGCTGCAGGGGAGCAAACCCTTCCCTCAGCCTTTCTTTTCAACTTGGGAGAGCACATCTGGAGTTACTTCCACCACCTGCTGGGTGTTACAGGCAGGATGGAGCCAGGCAGTCCCTATTTCCTCAGAAATGCTTTGCTTCATTCCTGCTTTAAGCAGTATCCTAATGGTGATTACAGTCCTATAGCCAATCCAGAATGTTCTTCCTGTTATTCACAGGTGATGAACTTGTCTTAGAGCAAGGGTTGGTCTTAAACACCATTCCATTTCTAGTGTTCTTGCTCTCTAGTTTTCTTCATGACCCATAAAATTCTGGGTTTCCCTTGATGTTTCAGTTGCCTTCATTCCTCAATTCCTCCTTCATTCATTCACCTTCATCCTCCCAGTTACTGTGCAAAGGTCATTAGTGAGAATACTGAATAAAACTGGTTTCAAACCAGAACCTTGTCCAGTATTTTCCTTTCTCTGTTACCACCTGTTACCATCTCTCCTTTAGCTGTTGCCACCTTCTCACTTCTGCTATTAAGTCCTGTTTTATGCAGCTTAAATAGCTCTTTGCCAGAACATCCTCCTAAGAGTAGAGTCCTGATCACCAGTATTTCTGTAGTCTGGGTACACAAACGAGTTGCCAGGCTTTAGCAATGTCACCTTTCCAACATGTGGATGTTTTCCTTTCCTGTTTGGCAACACTGATCTCTCGAGAGACACGCTGGCAGCTCCTCCTGGGCGCTGGGCATCAGTGAGATGATGGTGAAGGGCAAAAAGCCAGAGGTGGTCTGGACCCCTCAGCCTCCTGCCTCCATGCCATCCATTTGACTCTCTGTCAGGATGGCAAGAGATCCACCAAGGCACATGGGAAGGGATGGGGGGGATATTCAGTCATTCCTATAAACCAGGGGGCACAGTGCAGGGGGCACAGTGGCCTGTGCCAGAGCCAGCGTTGGGATCAGTGGGTTCTTGTGCTGCTCTCTGACAGTCCTCCTTGGCTGTTGTCTAGATGAAGATCTCCTTCAATGAGACAAGTTTGCAGACTATGTTTGAGTACCCCTCGGAGAGCTCCCTGGCAGAAGAGGAGGAGGAGGAGGAAGGCCATGCTTCGGAAACAGAGGAGGAAAAATCTCTCCCTTTTTACGTTCCACGCCCAAATGGCACTTTGCATCCCAGTACACCCAACTCAGGTGAGTGAGGCCCTGTGTTGGCCCTGTGGGGTGTCTGACACTGTCTGTGTTTCCTACAGACCCTTATGGGGCTCCACATGGGTGGAAATGCTAATGGAGGTGAGCAGGGAACTGCAGCTGGGCAGCTTCCATGCTGTCCCTGCCGGGATCCTGGCCCCACTTCCTTTTGGGGTGGTGAGGAATATTTACAGCAGCTTTCTCCTTCCAGCAGATTTATCCAGCTACACCCCAAAGCACTCCGTGAAGTTCAGCGAGTGGCAGGAGCAGAAGTATGAGGGTCCTGCTGCAGAGGGACCCCTCCCAAAGGAAGCTGATTCCCAAGGGAACCAAGACATGGTGAGGCCTTAAATAAGAAATTCTTGCTGTGCTGTTCTGTGGTGCTGGGGTTGTTCTGGGCTGTGGGTGGGATGTGCCTTTGTGTGCACTGTCCAGGGTGGTTGTCACTGCTCCCAAAGGGACCAACACATGGTCCCACTGCCACTAACAGACCTAAGGCAGCTGCACACTCTGCACTCAGCACAGGAAAGACATGGACTTCTTGGAATAAATCCAGAGGAGGCCATGGAGGTGTTCCAAGGGCTGGAGCCCCTCTGCTCTGGAGCTGCACTGGGAGAGCTGAGGGTGTTCACCTGGAAATCAGAAGGCTCCATAGAGACCTGAGAGCCCCTTGCAGGGCCTAAAGGGGCTTGTAAAAAAGAGGGAGATTGGCCTTTTACATGGGTGGGTAATAGAACAAGGGGAAATCGGTTTTAAACTAAAAGAGAAGAGATTTAGATTAGATTTTAGGAAGAAATCCTTCCCTGTGAGGGTGGGGAGGCCCTGGCCAGGGGCCCCTGCCCCATCCCTGGAAGTGTCCAAGGCCAGGTTGGATGGGGCTTGGAGCAACCTGGGCTGGTGGAAGGTGTCCCTGCCCATGGCTTTAAGGGTCCTTGCAGTCCAAACTATTGTGGGGTTCTGTGGTAATCCGGGGCACCTTTGGAGGGGGAATTAACGCCCTGGGGCAGGTGCCAGCGCTGAGGTGTGGGTGCTCCTGGGCTCTGATTAATGACCCCTCCTGTGGCTCTGCTCTCCCCACAGCTCACCCCGGCAGAGAAGGGCGGGCTCTCGGATTTCAGCAGCGAGCCCGCGCTCTATTTCTGAGGGATTCATCGCCGGTGCTGCAGCAGCAGCTGCTGGGCAGGAGGTGTCAGTGCACCCGCCCAGCGCCCGCCCCGCCGGCTGCGCTGCACCCTGATGCCAAGGGGGGACCAGATGCTGTCGGGCATCTTCGGAGAATATTTGCACTGGATTTTGGGACCTAATTACTACTTTTGAGGCATATGATTTATTCTGCCTGTGGCCTTTGCACATTCCTTGTTCAAGATCAGCTGCTGATTAGGCAAGTGTGTGAAGGGCAGAGCTGTAATCCCGGGGTGGATGTCGATTCTCTCGGTGCTTATCTGAGTCCAGGCACTGTGTGAGGTCTGGACAGCTTTTGTAACACTCTTCCCATCAGAGGCCTCAGTGGAGAATGGCTCTGGAGTTGGAGCTGGGAGCATCTGAGCTGGATTCACAGCGTGGCTGTGGTTTGACAGATGGGGTGTCAGTTTGGAAAACCATTGAAGGTTCGTGGTTTGTTCCTGTCATGTTTCTGGGACTGGTTTCACTGAACCATCATAGAATTAAAGTGCCAGTTCCGTGCCTGTGAGTTCACTGCACACCCTGTGAGGGAGGGGAGAGGAATGAATGCCTGTAGCTTTAGGTGTCAGTTTTGCACCGATCTGTAATGAAGTGTCCAGACTGGCTTGAGCCTCTTGAAAATTCCCCAAACATTGGCCATAGCTTTGATCTGTCTGTACCCAATTTTAGCATCCAGTCTCTAGGAATTGCTGATGTGCTCCAGTTTGCCAGTTCCTCTTGTTGCTCTGTTCCAGATCTGACTGATCTGTCGTGGTTGGTAGGAGGGGTTCCTTTGAACCACGCTCACTCTGCTCCTCTAATCAAAGCACAGGAGGGCACTTTCACTCCTTTTTTCTGCAGAACTTGAACAAGGAATGTGGGAATTTTTTTTGGTTTTTTTTTCTAGGATTTTTATAGTTCTATTGTAATTGTTTAATGCAGCCAATATGCAAAGGAATCTGCTAGAATCTTCCATTTACATTTTCTACTACTGTAAACTCAGGGTCAAAATTGCACTCTGGAAGAGATGGAACACTGCTGCTAATGTGATTTGTACTTTGGGATTAAAAGAGATGCAGTTGGAACAGATCCAGCCTCTTTGGGCTTTATGGAATGAGTGGTACCCGGGTGTGGGGCTCTGTCCAAAGGAACAGGCTGGAATCTTTGATTAAATTTGATATGTTTATTGGTTTGTCTGTTATATAGAGATGATGGATTTTTACTCAAGGTCTGTGAACTGAAAATGCTCTGCATACCTTGCACTGGGTTTGGTGTGTATTGCAGCAGCAGGGGAAGGTTGTTCTGCTGAAAAACACAGTGAGGATTAAATGTTAGTACACACCTACTTGTAGCTGTTCCCTTCTGTGCCTAAACACTTCTGGAAAGAGAACACACACACAGAAAAAGATGAGATACTCAGTAGTTTGTTATATGTTGGCTGGAGGGGCCACAAAGGAGCACTTTGCACCTCCTTGTCCTGTCCAGGACAACTCAAGACCTGTTCCCTGCTTGACCTCCCCGGAGCAGGACGTGTCTGCAGTGCATCTGCCTGGGACATGACTACTGTGGGTACTGTGGAATTCCATGTGGAAAGGCTTCTCTTAATGAAAGACAAGGTGCTGAGACTGGGGTAGAATGAGGGAAAATGCAAGGCCTCTAAGGAGTGCTAGATTTAAGGGGTAAGTTCTCAGCTGTGTGGAGTTAAACACTGCCCAAACCCAAAAATCAGGGACTATGTTTGAAGAAAAGGGGTTTTTTACAGCTTTTTTAGCAGGAAAGGTCCCAGTGAGCATCCTTCCCTGTGGAAAAGCCCAGGTCAGTTTAAGGCAGCTCTGTTTGTAGATTCACAGCTTAGCAAAACTGCAGGTGGTAAGGGCAAAAAAGCTGCTTTCAGCTCAAGTTAGGGACAAAGTGTCTGAACTAGTCCTGACTTAGTTCTGCTATGGGTCAATGAGGAATGCTAGAGCCAACAATATCCTGCAGCTTGTTCCCCTGACCTCAGCCAGCTGAAACACTGCTCTGGTCCTCGGTGTGCTGTACTCTGAGTTACCTCTGAGTTACCTGCAGCCCCATGGGCAGGACAGGCTCAGGAGGTGAGGGTGCTGCTCACGGGGAGCACGTGGTGCCCTGTGTGCTGCTGGCTGCTCTGCTCCTTCCTGCAGTTCTCCTGCTGTGCCCTGTCCCTGATCCCACCTCACCCCGTGCTCCCCAGCTCTGCTCTGCTCCCTGTCTGTGCCAGGTGCCCTGAGCTCACTCCTGGCAGAGCAAGGTGAGTGCTGTTCTGAGGGCAGAAGTGGCTTCAGGATCACTGTGCTCAAAATAAAGGGTATTATTTTTTGTACATGCCTGCCCTCATCTCTAACACTTGAGGATCAACTTTATGGATCTCTAACAAATACCAAAGCACGTCTGAAAGGAAAATTTACTTCTGCAAAACTAAGGCTTTTATTAAATGTGGCATCCTTGTACCAGAACAGCAGCTGTCCCAGACCAGCAGGACTTCCCAGGCTGAAAATCAAGTTTAGGAATGCTTTTGTTGATATGCTTGTTGTCCTAATGAACTGCTTTGTGGCTCACTGGCTTTACCATCATTCCCACTTTCTTCCTTCAGGGTATCTAGCAATGTCTGAGAATTGTCCAGTACCTGGGAAAGAAATAAAAATAGCTTATTTTTACATAAACTGTTTCTCTTATGAGTTCCCTTCAAGTTCAGCTGATCTGCCTTGCAGAAAGAGGAGTTCTCCAGCCCTTACAGTCCCTAATTCCTGGTGATGTGTCATCCTGTAACGTTCCTGCAGGAATGTCTGGGGGGGGATTTCTCTGGTTTGTGCCCATAGTCTGAATACAAAACACCTTAAGCAATTTATCTGTCTTGGAGCACGAGGCAGAGAACTTCCCAAAGCAGACTGGGCTGAACTTCTGGGGTTTTTTTGGTTGGTTTGGTGTTTTGTTGGTTGGTTGGGTTTTGTTAAGGGAGGTGTTGATCCCTGGGCTTTTTAGATCAGTATTGTGTTCAGCTGACCCAGTTTCTACTCTCTTCTGGTGTTAAAACTTCACATTTTGGGCTTCTGGCTGCAAGCCTAACTCAGCTCCACAGTGACCTTAAGTCAGACTAAATCTTTTATTAATTTTCTCCTATTTTTAGCTTACAGTGTATATAATCTAACATCCCTGCTTACTGTGCTCTAGGCCACAAGAGGTTTAGGAGATGTTGCTGCCTGTCCATCTCACCAGTGTAAAATTTTAACACAGTGGACAATTGTAACAAAATGTGATGGTTGGAGTGCCAAAGATCATTTTATGTTCCTGTGAGCTTGTGGGAATCACTAAGTGGTCAGAGAGGAGCCAAAGGGAAGTGCCCAGCAGGATGAGGTGCTGCTGGGATCTTGCCATCCTGGAGGAAGGTGGAGTCCTGTGGGGATTGGGGAAAGCAAGGAGTGACCACAAACCAGTACTGTCCACCCCCAGGATAGGAACTCTGTTACTGGTTTCTGTTTGCAGGACACCTCCATCTCTTCTTCACCTCTTTTTATCTCCTTTGAGTGTGAGTTCCTTTCAATAAACAGGAATTCACTTGTAGGCTGGGGGAGTGACTTGGATCTCAGGTAAGGTTTCTTTTCCAAGGGGCTCTTTGTGTACCTTTACAATACAATTTTTAAGCTGTTAAATTTTTATGTGAGTTTCCCCCTTCACTTCAAACCATCAGGTCTTGAAGCAGGCTGAGGAAACAGCTCCAGCCTCACCTGAAAAATAACTGTCATGGAAAAGTACTGACTTTGGGAGAGGAAGAGGAGCTGATCACATTCAGAAAGCAAATGGGAGAAGACAGCAGCTAATCAGGGAAAAGGGTGCTTCTAGCCCAAACTGCCCTGTCACCAACAGAAGGAAAATTGCCACTTATCTGAAAGTAGTCTGGAAAGATCCTTTTTTAAAAATAAAAAGCTGGTTGGTGTGTAATGCAGAAGTGACCTCAGCTGTGATCCTGTAATCAGGCAATCCCTGCCTGGCACTTTACAAGTCCAGGAAGAATGAAAGGGTAGAACTGACCCAGGAGCTGAAATGACAGCACCAGCTCTCACACTGTTTGGTCCTTCCCACCCTCTATTGCGCCAACATTTTGACTCTTTAATGACATTTTTATATTAAAGATGAAAGAAACTACACTAAATGTTGGGCAGGAAGAGTGTCAGGCCAACACCTCCATCAGCATTGTTGTTACCTGCATGAATTCGTGGGCATCTGGGTCAGTGTCATGTCTCTGGTTTCCTCCTTTTCCCCAAACGATGGGTGTGAGATGGTTGCTTTCAGGGGTCTGTTTCAAGGACCACTTTGACATATTTCGACAATAAGCTTTCCCCCAGAACAGCACCAAAACTAATCGCAATCCAACTCAACCCCCTGTGACCAGGGTGTGTGTGCTGCAGCTGGAACCATATCCCAGGAAGCACCTGGGGCAGCTGTTCCGGCTGCAGGGCTATGATTTTCACTGGAGTGTGGAGGATGGTTCATCGAGGTGCTGCAGACAGACCTTCAGGCAAAACCAGCTCCTGAGTTCACAGGATCACAGAATACCCTGAGCTGGAAGGGACCCACCAGGATCATCCAGTCCAGCTCCCGGCCCTGCACAGACACCCCAACAATCCCACCCTGTCCCTCAGTGTTGTCCGAACACCCCTGGAGCTCTGGCAGCCCTGGGGCCTAAACCTCCCCTGACACAACATTAGGTTGGATCTCAGGGAAAGGTTCTTCCCCCAGAGGGTGGTTGGCACTGAACAGGCTCCCCAGGGCAGTGGGCACAGCCCCAAGGCTGCCAGAGCTCCAGGAGGGTTTGGACAATGCTCTGAGGGAAGGGTGGGATTGTTGGGGTGTCTGTGCAGGGCCAGGAGCCGGACTCGATGACCCCTGTGGGTCCCTCCCAGCTCAGGGTATTCTGTGATTCTGGGCTCCACGATCCCCTGGGGTCGCAGGGAGCAGAGATCGGTGCCGTCCCTGCACTTCTCAAGGGGATGTTTCCCCGCAGGGGGGTCTCCGCGGCACCCCCGCTGTCCCTCCGTACCTGCCCGCAGGCCGCCTCGGTCTCGGCGATGGTGCGATCGATCTGCGCGCGGGCGGCCCGGAGCCCCGCCAGGCTCTCGCTGGTGTCGGCCAAGCGCCGGGCCAGCGCCGCCATCTGCGCCTGCAGCCGGCCCCGCTCCGCCTCCTCCGCCCGGATCCGCCCGCTCAGCTCGTCCCGCCGGGCGTGGAGCTCCGACAGCCCTGCGGGGCGGCACCGTCACACGGGGTGCCGCCCGCCGCGCTGGGGCTG
>VYXB01010059.1:56206-79113 GCA_013397135.1 Pachyramphus minor | reverse complement strand
AGTAATGAAGGATAAAAATATATGGCACACAGATTTTTATTTTTCAATTTATCTTCTAGCAAGTTGCTGAATTTTAACTATTTGGTAAATATTCAAAGAGGGGGTGAATATTAAAAATTTTACAATTACTTAAACATTTAATTAATGTCTTTATTGTGACAAAATACATCACAGCCTTATCCTTTAAGTAGGAATGTGGGCTCAAATTAAGTAACTATACCTATGTAAAATCATCCCCCCATACACTACAGTCACAATAACTGATGTTTTTAGACATACCAGTCTCATACCAGAGTCATACCAATTAAGCATGTTTAGAATGAGATTTTTACTCTTGTCACGGTGCAGGCTACAAAAATGTAAAATTTTAAGTCACCTCGGCACTGACTATATTGCAAAAATCGTTTTTTCATCTAACAGGTCCAGTTGAATGACAGATTTAAGGGGTATAAAGCTGTTGATTTGCCAATACAAGACAGACAGTGTTCAACCATGAAAATGGGGAAAAAGGTATCTAAGACAAATTATTACGTGGCTAAGACATGCAGAGACCCAGTGCAATAGCACTTTGAAGGAATTTCTCTGATCCACTGTGGAAATCAACAATGTTACCTTCTCCACCTAGCAATTATTGTACTGCCATTTTATATCCAAGGAGGAAGAATACATATTCACAGAAAAATCTTATCCTAAAATGCCCATGTAAAATAAGTTCTTTAAATCCTTAAATAAGGATTCTTTCTTTGACTATAAACATAGCCTAGTGACCTTCTCATCTGTTTGTGTCTGGATTGCAAATATTGTGTGACAAATTCAAAATTTAGAGTGGGATTAATTTCCCCAAAATGGAGGTAACAAGCGACATTTGAGACATTCAAAGCTTCCTTGTGAGCCTGGAAGACATCACAGAAGACATCCTTGAGAGTCTTGGGGTCAGGCTGCTTGAGGTCAGGCAGTGTACATTATACATCTAGAGTTAAAATATCTGTATGTCTCTGTGCAGGCAACAAAATCTCATCCATTTTATCTTTGCATAATTTATGATTTAAAATCTAATAAAAAGAAAATTAAATTATTTGGGAGACTTTGTAAATACTTTCACGATTTCTCAAGTATTGTTAACACTGCATGGCAAAATGTGATGAGTAATACTTCAGAAGAAACAGTATAACAATACATATTCTTATACCAACAAACATCAATGTGCTTTCTTTAGGTGGTAGAAACTGTTATACTTTGTCTTTTTGCCAAAAATGGTCTGAATGTGTTCATAAAAACAGTCTAAATTATCCTTCAAGCATTAAAACTCTACCAACCTCTGACACACCACTGAGGACTAAAGATTACTGAAACTGATACTGATATAGAAATAAAAAATAAAAAGAATCTTTCTTCTTTCCTGTGTATGTGCTGCCTGTGAGAGAGAGCTCTGGAAATCTTTTGAAGAGAACCTACCCCAGACTCTGACATCTGATTTCTTATATCTATGTATTACCTAAGAAAATGCAGAATATTTAGTGTTGCAGATGAAAGTAAGCCTTAAATAAAAGGTAAAATTCTTAAAGGCAGAAATAAGCAGGTGACAGAATAAAATCCTGATTTATTTTAAGGTAAATAAAAAAAGGGTAGTTATTCATTGTAAACGATGTCTAAAAGCAAACTAAAAACTTCAAATTTAAATCTAAACTTCAGTTACTTCAGTATTTAGTTCTGTCTACTCTTTAGAACTTGGCTTGCTCCCAAATACAGTCTGGGTTTTAAATATGAAACATGAATTAGCTTTGGGACTTGGGGCAATAGGGCTGGGGGTACTCTGGCTGCCACTGGTCTGTCCTATCTCTGCTTGGGACAGTGGGACAGTCCTGGCTGCCAGATCCAGCTGCTCTGCCCCCAGGGGAATTCCCTCAATCCCTCAGTCAGGGAGACCTGACCCTATGCTGTGCCTGACACAACTGTACATTGCTTTCTGCCTGCTCTTAAGGTAATATTTCACAGTTCAAATATCTAAATGTCTATCAATAGAGTATAAAATGTTTATTATTATTATTAATTCACATTGATCCCATAAGTGCCACGTAAGCTTTATGGAACAGATAAAAAGACATGGTCCATGAAATGGAAAGCTCACCATTTAATTTTAAAGAAGAGAGAGCACGAGTATCCAAATAAGTCATACTGCTGAATTGAGTAATTAGACAAAGTTTCCAGCAAAAGAGGTAAGCTGGTGTGGAGCACAGCTGACATCAGAGAGAGTAACACAGAAAAATCTGGCAGAGACAACAGGAAAAGATGAAAGGGATAAAAACCAGGGATGCCCATGTAGACTAGGAAAATGACAATATGAATCTCTTTATGGCAAAAAGGTAGACTAGGTAAAACTCAATAAGAATTAAAAAAATAATATATTTTCATGTGATGGCACTGAAATCAAGAAAATTATCCTTTGTACGTGAACATCATCCATAAAAATAGGATTAAGGGAATGCTGATAATATTGTTCTGACTTCATAAGTGTGCAAATTAAATAATGAAACACAGCAATTTTATTTTAACCGAAATACACTATGAGAATTACACAGGGTTCATTTCAGACAAATCCATTGGAGGAAATACAAAAATCTTCCACTATTGGCTCTCACTAAGTACCTATATAATGCCAGATTTTTCATATCACACATTAAATAGTTTTTGGCAGCTCATACTAAGCAGTATTATTAATGAAAAGACTATTTAAAAAAATTGGCAAACTTGGTGTGAAAGTGAAACTAATCATAATGGCGTGCTGTGGGAATTATTTCAAGACTGACAGAATTGCATTTGTTTTATTAGCAGCAAGCAATTTTAAAAGGCAAAAATACACAAGAAACCAGTAACCAATTAGATGTAACAACAACTTCCTGTAAATTTTTAGTTTTATAGACACCCCATAGTGAGAAACCTATAAAAACATGACATGTATTAAACCAGTTGTATGATTTCCAGTAACTATTCCAATTTTCCAAACATTTTTCTTATGCAAACATTCCCTTGCTCTTGTTCAGACTGTCTCTGGTTTCTTTTGTACATCATATAAAAATCAAGCTCAGTTCATGCTTCAGGATGGAGATCAAAGTTCCTGTGGACTTGCTTCTATTTACATACTGAAAGCAGTATGTCTATGCTTTACAGTTAGTGCTCACTGCATGAGGAGCAGATTTTATGTTTACAGAAATGGTGAAAACAAAGCAAAAAGATTACCAAGGAGTGCTGAAAGTAGAGATTTTAAAGACAGGAAGGACCATCCAATCTGTCACTTTTTCAATGCACATTGTCTATTCCTGCTGTTTTCTGTAGGTTTTCCCAGTTTGGTTTCAACAGATAATTGTAGTTTTCCTTTCAGGACATTATTTGGAACATCATTTTCTAGTAAAAGAAATCACATTCTTCTTGAATCTTTCCCATTATTAACTTTACCATTGGTATCTTAATAAAGTACTCATTGTAACTTACGTACCAGAGCATTCCTGATTACTGTCCAGAATATGACCCAGCCATGGATCCTTTTAGCCACATCTCAGCTGTGAAGTTCAGATTTGCCCAAGGCCCCAGACTGGACAGCAGTCTTTTTCAAACTCAGGGCTGCTGTAGATGTTGAAATTAGTGGTTTATTTTTCTTTTTGTTATGGGAATGTATTGCAGTTAAATATCTTCTTCTTGGGCAAAGAAACCAGAAGCTGGTCATCCATATGTGCTTCAAATGAAACTTTCTGCACTGCAAATTGGTCACTTCCTCATATGCTAACTACCACATTCCTGTTACCTCATTGCTGCCAGCCTGCCCACAGGTGCAAGGGGGAGCAGAGCAGCTCCTTCTGGCACTGATGAAACAACCTTCAGCATAATACAGGAAAAGCTTGTTCCTGTAAGGGCCCAGCAAACTACAGCCACAGTGCTGACTTACTAAGTTGCTGAGGTGCACAGAATGCTCTGTGTTTGAAGGGACAAGATGATATATGTTTTACACATATTTTCTCCTCTTTATTGTGCCTTTGACTGTCTCTCATGGTTTCTGTGTTCCTGATGATATTTTGTCCTGTCCAGACAAGTGGTATCCAGCACAGTTCTCATATGCAGTCCTGATGACCTACAGTCTAAATTATGACTCCTGGTGAATTCCAGAAGAAGAAATTAAGTCCTTTAAAGCCTATAATGGTATATTTCACGGCATGTCCCTTTAGGCATCTGATTGACTCTCTACAACTCCCTGAAAGGAGGTTGTAGTCAGGTGGGGGTTGGTCTCTTCTCCCAGGCAACCAACAGTAAGACAAGAGGGCATGGTCTCAAGCTCTGCCAGGGGAGGTTTAGATTAGATATTAAAAAGAAATTCTTTACAGAGAGGGTAATCAGGCCCTGGAATGGGCTGCCCAGGGAGGTGGTGGATTCTCCGTCCCTGGAGGTGTTCAAGAAAAGACTGGATGAGGCACTTAGTACCATAGTCTAGTAACTGCAGTGGTAGTGGATCAAAGGTTGGACTTGATGATCTCAGAAGTCCTTTCCAACCTGTCTGATTCTATGATTCTATGATTCTTACTGAAATAACGGTTTTACGGGTGAGGACCACAGTAAATGCTTTCAAGAGGAGTTTTGTCCTTCTCTAATATTGTAATATTTCATACAGAGTATTTATGTGATTCCTGCTGTTCTAAACATGGTGTGTTGGGTGCTCTTTCCCAGGTGCTGGCAGAGGGGACTCTGAGGGAGGTCTCTGTGAGGAGAGGCTAGTGGCTGTCCCATGATGGTCATAGATTCCAGTCAGCTTCAGTGAACCCACAGCAGGGCATAGCTGAGCCCATCAGTGACACTGGTGGTACCTCTCTGATAGTATAAAAACCAGCAGCTAATGTCAGGTCTAACACCTAAATATTGATTAGATCTGTAAATACGCACTATGGGGCAATGTCATTTTACCACTCATTGTGCCATGACAACAAAGAAAGGAAGTTTAATTGAGTAATATGCAAAGTCTAACTTCTAAGTACTTCCTTGCAAAAGTGAGATTCTTTCTACGTGGCTCTTTTCCATTTCAGCTGAAGTACTTAACATAGTATGAACTCCTAAAAGAGCAGGCATGTATTAAAAAAAAAAAAAAAAAAGTTTTCTTTTCCCTAGGGTGAGAACTTNCTACGTGGCTCTTTTCCATTTCAGCTGAAGTACTTAACATAGTATGAACTCCTAAAAGAGCAGGCATGTATTAAAAAAAAAAAAAAAAAAGTTTTCTTTCCATAGTGTGAGCACTTAAGTGTTTTCCTTTCAAAACACGTGTGCCAAGTTCTGAAACTGATGCCTTGAAGTTTGGATTTTTTTAACTTTATAGATTTTAAAAGTAGTTATATAGCAAATGTAGGGCTATGTGTAGTAGAATACAGGCTTTTGCCCTTTGGCATAGCAGTTGCACACACTAAACCCTGTCGCCCATTTCCCCTATCAATTCCCCTGAATTCCAGTAATGTGTTTAGTCTTATTTTCAAAAAAAACACGCCAAAATCTCTGCAAGAAGATATGGACATAGACACCTTCAAGCCCAGAGCTGTGGAGAGCCTCCAAGAACAACATGTGCTCCGAGGAAGATGAAGAAGAGGAAGGGGGGGTCCCAAAAAGACCCCAGACCCAAATCCCTGAGGAGGCATGCCAGGGGCAGAACTTAATCATGGACTAATGGGATTGGGCAGAAATCATTATAAAACTGTAACACCCGTGATTGGGGGAGCACACGTGGAACTCAGTATTTCCTAGAAACTTGGAAGCTCATTAAAACTTTATCTTACCTCTACCTAATTTGACTGGAGTTTTTTTTCTCCCAAGCCATTTTAGGCAACAAAACAGACATAAATTTACAGTCATGTTCTAGGTGACTAGAAAGACAAAGAGTTACAGTGGAATTGCTGACACTTAGATTAGTCCTAACAGTATTGGCATAGTAACTAAAGGTCTCTTTCTTTAAATATCTTTGTAGGTTATAGTGAGTTCTGAGAAGCCTTAGTTTTTCACATAGTATTTCCAAGAAAAACTGAAATAGACATATTCAATACCTAAATATTTCCCATTATAGAGGCTAATACTGTTTATTCATGAACACTTCTGTTGATTTATAGTATTATATAATGCGAAGAGCTTATATTCTCCTGATAGATTCAGTTAAAGAAAATTGGAGGCTAAAGCATTTTACAGCATATCTCGAAAATGTGCATAAGCTTAATGAGGGGAAGCCGAACATTTTTGCAATTGCAATCTGAAGAATGATGGATGAGACCCTAATATTATAGATAAGATTCAGTAATACATTTGGTGGCCCTTCATTACTTTTTTAAGAATCGGTATTTTGACTGTGCCCTTGTACTTTAACTTCTGTGGACACAGACTCTTGACTAAGCTCTTTCTGAACTTGCAAAACTATGTTAGGAAATGGAACCAGTCTGCATACTACCCACCAAAATGCAGGGTCTCAAAGTTTACCTAGTGCCACTGTTCTGTCTGAGTGATTTTGATAAGGGGCAGCTAAATTCTGATTAGTTTTGGCTCCTCTGTGGTCTTACAGAGATTGCAGAAATGCAATTTCAGGTGAAAAAAAAGCATGGTGAGATGTATCAAGGTTCATATGTGAAATACAATTCTACATTATGCATATGAGGGAAAGAGGGAAATAAAGAATAAAAAACAATCTGAGTCGAAACTACTACTGCCCAGGATTAGCTGAAGGTCTAATGACACCTCCCTACAGGAGAACAACCTGTAGAAGCTTGCATGCAGAGGGCATGTCTAAGTCCTCATTTTTGTCTTTCAGCATACCAATAGCATTGCTAGTTCATCGAGAGCCGACTATGGTCTAAGAATTTAAAAGCATGAGACAAAATTGTAAATCAAGGAATTAAGACCATTAGCTTAAAATTTAACTCTGTCAAATCTCATTTCACATAATACAGAATCACAGAATCATTTAAGTTGGAAATGACCTCCAAGATCATTGAGTCCAACCATTGACATATCATCAATTGTCAACTAGACCATGGCATTAAGTGCCACATCCAGTCATTTCTTGAACACCTCTGGGTATGGTGACTCCACCACCTCCTTGGGCAGCCTGTTCCAATGTTTAACAACCCTTTCCATGAAGAAATTCTTCCTAATATCCAATTCAAACCTCCCCTGGAACAACTTGAGGCCATTTCCTCTTGTTCTATTGCTTGTTATTTGGGAGAAGAGACCGATCCTCATCTCGCTACAACCATCTTTCAAGTAGTTGAAGAGAGTGATAACATCAACCCTGAGCCTACTTTTCTCCAATCCAAACAATCCCAACTCCCTCCACCGCTACTCACAGGAACTTACTGTCAGGACCCATCAGTAGGGAGTGTGCTGTTTGTTCAGGTCCTCAGGCTGAACAAAAGCACCAGACCATGTGTCAGGGAACTCTTGTGCTTTTATTGTATAGTCAGTCGCCTTAACTCTGGCAACTAGCTCACTATTTAGCTGTGTTGGCTAATAAGCCCCTAAATTCTACAATCACTGTGTCAAAAGTGGAGGCTAACACGCCCTTAGATTTTTTGCAGCATACTTCAATATGTTCTCAACCCCCACAACACCACTTCTCAAAGATGCTGGCTCAGAAGCCACAACACACCTCTACAAGCTCCTCACTCCCACAACAAAGTTCTGTATGGTATATAGGGTAGAATACAGTAGCTGTACTTTACCCAGGAAAGCAAGGGAGGAGAGAAATAAAAATAGAAAAGGGAGAGGGAGAACAAAGAGTATCACCAGTCCTTAGATTCAATGTTGTTTCTGCCACGTGCATGGGCTGGAGCTGGGGTTGCAAGACAAAGGAAGTGAAAAAGAGAGCAAGGGAGCCTGACCTATTTCCTTTTATAGTTAACCTGGTGTACACATGTTGTTACCAAAAAAGTTATATTTTTTAAAAAATGAGCCTATGCAGCAGTAGGAAAAAATCCTAGGACTTAATCAACAAGAGAGGAGATTTAATCAGTGAAATAGATAGCAGATAACAAGCAAGCTCTAAGTCATGTCCATTTGTTAGAAAAACAAATTAAATTGTTGGGCTTTCAGACCTGGGGGAGGAAGTTAGAGGAATGTACCACTGATAATGAACAAAAAAGAATGCAGAATTTATGAGCAACCAGGACATCTGGCAGGACTCCCAAGATAAGGAAGAAACTAATAAAACCAACACAGTAAGTGTGCTGAAATCAGCTCCAAGTGGGTGAAAAAATTCTGGTAGGGGGATCCCTGACCACTGACCCATAGACCACTGACCCAAGAAACCCTCCAACCCAAAAGAGCACGCGGGTTAATTATCATGAGAAGTGAATCATTTACCAATAGAAGCTAGAGTACTAATTAGTAAGAGATGTACACAACTTGTAGCCAATAAACATTAAACCCATTGTTTGCTCGAATGTGTGGTCAAAAGTTTTGACAACTGACATACATGTTTCATGGAGCTATTCCCATGTACCTTACACATTAAATAAAGTAATGTCAACTTTCTAACCTAATAAACTGGTTAGACAGTTTATTTAGCAGCTTTTGGTTTCACTTACACAAACTAGAATTTTCATGCTTGTTGTTCACACATGCACAGCCAGCCCTTTCAGCCCTCCTCCAGGACGTGAGGGGGCACACACGCACACAGATGGACAACTGAGCACGAGTCTCAAAGCAGAGCAGGAAGTTGGCTCAGAACAGTGCTGCCCTGCCTCTGCGGGATCCTCTCCTCCACAGAATCACGGAATCAGCTAGGTTGGAAAAGATCTCTGAGATCATTGAATCCAACCTATATGGCATCTCTCCTGTCATAACAGTCAGAATGTTTAAGACCTGCTTAGGCCTGGTCCTCCACTTACCTCGTAGATCCTTCACCAGCTTCATTGCTCTTGTCTGGACTTGCTACTGCACCTCAATGCCTTTGTTGAAGAGAGGGCCCCAAAACTGGACACAGTACTTGAGGTGCAGCTTCACCAGTGCTGAGTACAGAGGGACAATCTATTCACTGGTCCCTCTGCCCACGCTATTTTTCATACAGGCCAGGATGCCATTGGCCTTCTTGGACACCTGGGCACACTGCTGGCTCATGTTCAGCTGCTGTCGACCAGCAGCCCCAGGTCCTTTTCCGTCACTCTTCTCCCAGCCTGTAGCACTGCAGGGGGTTGTTGTGACCCAAATGCAGAACCCGGCACTTGGCCTTATTGACCTCATACTATTGACCTCATACTATTGACCTCAGGCCATCCATCCAAAACACTAAAGAGAGTCAAAGATGCACAGTGTATTGGGAGAGGTTGGTTATTTCACGTAGACTTATTCACTCTTCTGCACTACCTTTGGCATTCCAGATGTTAACTATTACTGGGTTAAAAATACTTATATATATTTTGTTTTGGTTTTTCCAATTTTTACCACCAGTTCTTTTGCTAGATTACAACAAGGTATCTCCTTGCTGCATATGTATTAGCTGCTCAGGTTACTGAATAAATTTTTGTTCAATAAAATAAATTGATTTTTTTCTTATATTTGCATTAGAAATTTTGTTTCAACAATCCAAATACTTAATGTTGCAATCTGCAATAGTACCAAAAATCTTACCAAATATGGGCATCAGAACCAGACTTTTCCAGTGTATTAGCATATAAGCATTGTTTTCTCCACAATAATTCTTAGCTACTTGAAGAAGATGTGGAAAGATTCCTTAGAGTGTCTATTTTTCCTGAGTTGGATGTCAGCAGTAAAAATGATAAATTATCCAGTTCCCTTACAGGGTACCAGGTAGCTTCTGTCTGCTACTTTTTGAATTGTTTTAAGGTTGCTTATGTCATGGTTATTTCCAAGAGAAAAATAGGTTTGTCTTTGCACAGTAACCTGACAGAAAAAAACAACTTGCCCCTTGGAATTTCACTTTGAACTGAAATAGGTGAAAAAGAAAGTAGGTTTCAGTTCAATTTTTGTCTTGAGGGAGATTTTTAAGATGCTGAAATCATATTCAATACATTTGTATTGTTGTAATGTGTAACTACAGTTGTATAATTGTACATTCTGTCTTATTTCTTTTTTCCTTGTTCTATAGTCTAAATGACATTCATCTAAATAGAAGCTTCACTAGGAGCTTATTAAAAACTTTATCAAAATGTAATACACATTTCAGAAAAGAGATGGAATACTTCTCTTGGAATAGTATTCATCAGAAAGTTTAAAAATAAAAGGCAGTGTTTCTAATATATTTCAAATGTATGAAACAAAGGTCTCTGTAAAAGCAAATGGATGTATATGAAATTTTATTTTTTTAGAAATGTACTCAAATTTTGGATACTTGCAATAAATATAAAACATAATAGATAGTATGGTATTTGCCTTTCAAAAAGTAAATCTTTTTATTTCATTACAATATTTTACACCAAAGAGCAAAATCAAATATTGCCAAAAAGGCATAAAAAATCAGTTTACATGAGAAAAAAAGCGCAGTAAATATGACAAATATTTAATGTAATGGAGTCTCTTACCATATTTCAATAGTTTTGCCAACATCTCACATACATTTTAAAATTAACTGGAAGCGGCATAGGCAAGATAATGTTCAGAGTTAAAATATAGCATAAATTATTAGATTTACCTTTATTCTTCTGTATCTATACCTAAAGGTATCATTGTCTGATTGACTAGCCATTTAATGATGATTTATGGTAAGTAAGCTCTAATACAAACAGATCTAACACAGCAAGTTTGATGTGGTACTCCCCTCCTAAACCTCATTACCAAACTGCCTATAGGCATCCAAAAATGGAAACTACCTGTACGAAAGGGCACACACACAGTATGGAAAATATTTAATTACTTCAGCAGTGTTTTTGACCTTGATGGACCAGAAATGTGATGCAGAGGATGATTTATACGGCAGAAAGAATTAACAGCAAGGAAAGTGCTACGATGTTTGTCTTGGTTGTTATTTCTTTTAATGAAGAAAAGTATGTGATTCAATTACATCCTAGATGCATGAGGTAAGAAAGAAAGATGGTGTAATAGAAGTTGAGGAGAACAGCAAGAACAAGAGAGAAGATTTGCAACTTCAGAAGGATCAGGCTGACATGAAGATACTGTATGAGGGTTGGTGATCAGGGACTATATTCATTACATTTTTCAAATTGTAAAGCCATTGCCTTTGGCTAAAACACAAATGCAATAAAGTCCATTTGCAATAATTTTTTTAAATAAAGGAGAAGAATTTTTTTTAAAAAAACCCACAATTCTAAATAACTCTCTGACTGCTCTAATTTAAACCAGTGAAAATATCATCCTCTAATTTCATGTGGAATTTTTTTAAAAAAAAAAAAAAGGACAAGAATGAGCAAGAGAGAAGAATATAAAAACACAGTTTTGTGAGTCTGGCCTAGCTTTAAGACCTATTTAAATGTTGATATAGTCTATCTCTGAATTTAATATATTTACATGATAGGAGTTTTGATTTAAGGAAAGGTAAGTGTAAAAGCTATGCAATCCCTATAACTGCATGCAGGAATACTGAAAAACCGTCAGTAATTCTGGTGCAAAAGAAGAACTGGAATTATTTTCTTTTCCTGTAATATGTTTTAGGTTTCAATAGAACATCATATAAATGTATGAGCTACAGGCTGTTTTACTGTTTTGAAATATTACTCTGATTATAAATAATGGAAAATCTCACAGCAGTAGCTTGCAACGTTCTTCAAAAATAGATGTAAAGGTATCAAGTGCCACTGCACCTTGCTAATAAGTCGTTCAGACTCTAAGGGTAAGTGTAGGTACAGAATTCAAGCTCTTTGCCTGAATATTAAATACTTGTTAAACAGACATTTACAGACAAAGGAAATTCACCATGTGTTTCTGAATTACCAAGCATGATATTAATATTCAATTGGTGAGCTGCTGTGTAGAAAGAAAGACCTGCTAGAGGCTTAAAATGCTAAATACATGTCTCAATCTACTGTAACTGCATACCAAAAGCATTGCTCTGTCGTACATTAGAAAGAAAAGTTCAACAACCACTATAATGTAGAAGTCCAAATGTAAGGTACTTGGTTTGAGTTCTTAGAATTAATTGAAGTCATAAGCACAGTAAAGGAGGGGAAAAAATTCTTTGAGTACATGAATCTATAGTACTTTTCTTCTCACAATTATATCTCTCTTAGGCTTCTGTATTAATCAGGACTTGAAAGGATTTCTGTTAGGGTAGAGTGAACTGTTCTGGTTAAATTAAAAGCTGATTCAAACCTTTTGCTATTACTTGCACTTTTTTAACCATACTTGGTAACACTGAAGTATGTTGGCTACAGATTTCTGCTTATTCAGAAGAAAATTAGAGTCTTCCTACTATGTTGAGTCCATCCAGGTGAATTCAATAAGATCATGTGATCTCCAGATATGCTCATGGCAACCACCTGAGCTGAATTCAGGAGTATATGAAAATATTACCATGAAAATAATTATGTGGAAAGCCAATCTGGGAATGGGGTCAGTGTAAAAGGTATATGACAACCAACACCAGGAAAATGACATTGATAGGATGTGAATAGGACCTAATTCTCCACCCCCTCAAAGACAGGGGGTATCTGCCAGAAGCACTGCAACTTTTCTGTTCCCTGCTCTGTTCTCACGGAGGAGAATTTATGAAGGGTCGTTTGTCCTATACAAAGCGACATCTGAAAGTTGATGCACTGCAGCCTCTGCCACTATGACAGAAAAGAGCATAATAGCATTGCAGACTCCAAAGAAATGTCTTGGAACCTACAGTGGTTTGTGGTCCATGGCTGAAGTTAGCTCAGACAATTGCATCTTCTGTGGTTGTATGCTGTGATACTATCACTCCTGGCTATCAAATATGTGTAGAAGATTAAGACGTCATACATGTGGTCTGTCTCTCTTCAGAGATCCCAAAATGGCTCAGGACATTGTGGGCCTCCTTTCCTCATCCCATATGCGATAAGGCAATGGATTGTTATGTAACCCCAGCAGCTGCAATGGGCAGTGCTTCCAAGCCAGGAATGTGAAAAGTAGCAGGAAAAATTTGTTGAACATTAGAATCTATATTGAGCTTGCTGTTGTGTCATAAGACATGCCTGAGGCAGACAAGTCAAATTGGTGACATACACTGGCAATCAGTGCTGAATAAACAAGGCCACTGGAGAAATCTTTCAGGTAGTGATAGGTAAGGAGAGCAGTTCATGGACATAAATAACTGAAGTTCTTCTACTTATAGGAAAGAACAGGTTAGGACATGGTATGTCATTGTGTCCTACAACAATTTAAAAAGGAAGACCTTAGCAAACAGTCCTTGCTGATCACTTTGTTTCTGAGGACTTCATTACCCAAACACACACAAGAAACCCTGTTCCCTGGGATGCCAATAGGGCATAACTATGAACTGGGAGGCATATCAAATTTTGTGTGATTCATATGCAAATCATAAGCAAAGTCTAATTAATCTACTTTACAATCAACATTATCCTTCCAGGTTGCCATCATATAAGGGTTTAGTGCTATAGTAGTGTTAGTGACAATGTTATTATCATAAATACCATTCTAATTGATTAGAAGTTTACAGCACACTCATCAGTGCATTGAGTAATTCTATTCAAATATTGAGGAAGTCTTTAACAAATTTACTTTCTTCAAAGAAAAAAGAATGTGAAAGCCTGAACAAAACCAGCATTTTATTTCTTCTGAGGTAGCTTGCCTCTTTCTCTGTAGTCCTATTTAAAAAGAAGCATATAGCTGTATTGCCTCAGGAAGCACCAAGAAAAGATATTATTCTATCACAAAGGCATGATTTCCTCCCTGTTCTCTCATTACTCCCAGAGGTTGACAATTTGTTACTACCTCTGAACAATGTCAAATGCTGTCTCAGCAACATTGAACACCACATGGGACTTGGAGGGAAGGGGAGAGAGAAAATCGTAGTTCCAGTTTTCCTTTTGCCCAGTTTCCTTACAGATGCAGAGACCAAGCATGTTCGAACCCTGCCTTTGCTCTGCCCAGACCAGTCGTTGCAGCAAAGAGGCTGGGAAGACAGTTTGAAATTTTATGTCTGAACATAAATATGGATAATAGCCTGAGACCCAGAAGTATTATCAATCTGTAGATACGAAATTAGTAATTCTGTACACATGTGACATAAAGCTAATGCCACAGAAACCTTTCACTCTATTTCATACTACTCCTACCTTTATTGAAATTTCTCTAATTCAGAAAAATTTTTATTTGTAGTCAGCTGTTTGAGGAGTATGACTACTTCTTTCGTTCTCCTTCCCTTTCTGCTTCCCTTTCCTTTTTCCTTTCCTTTCTCTTGGTTTTCTTTTTGGTTTTGTTTTTTTTTTTTCTCCTATAATAGTTGTGTGACGTTCACTTTTTGAGGTAACGTTTCAAAGAACTGTTAGATGTGCTGTATGACTATAATTTAAACTTTATGGTTAAATTTTACAGTTATTTATTTTTATAATGATAGACTAGAATGAAAGATTTAGAATTTCAATTAAAGTACTCTTAAATACAGAAAACTTGTTATGTGGTAATAGTTCATTTTCATTTAGAAAAAACAAAGTGTTAAATGGATTCATATCTATAATATTGACTCGATAATAAAATGGGAGGAGTGGCCAATTCTCCAGAGTGCTGTGCTGCCATTCAGAAGGGTCTGGACAGGCTGGAGAGATGGGCAGAGCGAAACATTTTGAAGTTGAACAAAGGCAAGCACAGGATCCTGCACCAGGGGACAATAACCCATGCACCAGTACAAGCCGGAGACTGACTTTCTGGTGACCGTCTCTGCAAGAAAGGGCCTCGGGGTCCTGGTGGACAACAAGCTACCAATGAGTAGCAGTGTGCCCTTCTGTCCAAGAAGGCCATTGGTTTCCTGAATTGCATTAGGAAGAGCATTGCCAGCAAGTCAAGGGAGGTGATCCTGCACCTATACTCAGCCCTGGTACACCATATGAGGAGTGGTTGAGGTCACTTGGTCTGTTCAGCCTGGAGAAGAGGAGACTGAGGGGAGGCCTCATCGCAGTTGCAGCTTCCTCGTGAGGGGAAGAGGAGGGGCAGACACCAGTTTTCTCTGGTGGCCAAAAACAGGACATGAGGGAATGGCATGAAGCAATGTGAAGGGAGATTTTGATTAGATATTCAGAAAAGGTTTATCACCCACAGAGTGGTTGGGCACTGGCACAGGATCCTCAGGGAAGTAGTCACAGCACCAATCCTGAGAGAATTCAAGTAGTGTTTGGACAATACTCTCAGGTACATGGTGTGATTCTTGACGTGATCCTGTGGAGAGCCAGGAGTTGGACTTCAGTGAACCTTGTGGGACCCTTCTCACTCAGAATACTCTATGTTTCTACAATAAAATGAAGTACAAATCACAGGCAAAGGCTCACACTTGGCCTGTGCAAAGCAGTGAGTCTGTCTAATGCCTTTTATAAATCTGAGTGATGAGTCTGGAGTCTCAAAGTTGAGATTTTTTCGATGAATCTGCCAACCATAAATACACCAGTAAATATTTAGTCAATAGTCCTGTTGTCTATATGACCAGAATAGAATACAATTCAACAATTCAACACATATATTGATACCACAGTTCTGACACAGCAAGAAGGATAGTGATTTGATGCTGATCACTAAACTGGTGGATATGAAGCTGAACACACAAGAGGATAGTGGAAGCTTTACCATTTATGTTTTCCCAGTCGGCCTAGTTAATCTGCTTTCTTCTTATATATGCTATGCAGGAACAGATTCAAATAGTTACCACACTAAATGTTTCAGAAAGCATCTCACGTTTTAAGTCCAATTTTCCTTTTCTACAAAATGTGTCAAATCATTAGACTGTTCTAGGCAGAGTGTAGAAGAACAGGGCTGTGCTCTAGACCTTAGAAATATTTCACTGGAACAGCACTGTCAATATTCAGTGCAGGTTTTAGTGACAAGTGATTAAACCATGACAAAATACTCTTCTCCAGAAACAGGATTGCATGGAAACATATTCTTTTTTAAGATTAATGCAGTGAAGTGTGTGCTGTAAGTTGCCCAATTCAGTTGTGTGCATTCAGAGAACTATCATTACTGTAATATATTAAAAGGTTTAAGCTGCAACTGAAAAATGGCTGTGAGTTGGAGAGGAAAGGAGCTCTTACAAGTCTTTTATACAAACAGGAGAACTAAATGCCGCTTCTGAAAGATGTTCCTTTGAGCCATACTAACATATACATCAGGGTATACTGCACAGAACTTTCACAGGCAAGCAGCTGTGGCAGCAGACTTCAGAGGAATTCTGTTTCTTTTTTCATTGCAGTTGAAATGTCAAAGAGTTGTCAGCTTAACAAATTTGCGGGTGCTACAAAATAACATAATACCAATAATTAAAGAAGATTTAGGGACACTCCTATACTATCATTAGTATAGGCAAATCCATCAGCTTCAAAAGAGAATTGTTTTAAAGTAAGGAATTAAAAATATTAATTTTTTTTTTTAATTCTCTGATGTGAGAGTATTTCAGTCCCACTTACATAGGTGTAGGAAAAAACATAAATTGTAACTTCATATTCACAATAGCCTTTGAACAGGTTAGTCTTACAAAACCCCCATAATATTGCTGAACTTCATGGTACACTGGTCTTAAAACAGTCTTTTACTAAAGGCTTAATTTTTTCCCAAGTCTAACTTTTCTACAGTAAGGTTAGAAAGGCCTGAAAAATGAAAAAAACCTTAATTTTATTATTTATTCTCTGTTCTCATATAACCTCTGTAACTTATGTTATGCTTAAACAAGACTCTTAATCTGAATCTGGCTGGGATGGAACTAATTTTCTTCATAGCAGCCCGTATGGTGCAGTGTTTTGAATGTGTGACTAAAACAGTGTTGATAACTCATCTATTTTTTCATTGTTACTAAGAACGACAATGTCAAGATTTTTTCTTTTTCTCACTCTGCCTTTATACCAAGCTAATAAGCCATGAGTGGGCAAGAAGCTGTGAGAGGACACAGCAGGGACATCTGACCCAAAACAGCCAAAGGGATATTCCAGGATATGTGATATCGTGATCAGCAATAAAAAAAACATGGGAGCAAGGATCGTTCGATGTAGTTGCTGTTCAGAGACTGACTGCACAGCAGTCTGCTAATGGGAGATAGCTGTTGCCTTTGCATCACTTCTTGTGTGTTTCAGTTGGGTTTGGGTTTGGGTTTGGTTTAGCTTGTTGTGGTGTTCTGGTTTTTTTGGGGTGGGAGGAGTGTCTCTCCTTCCTTTGCTTACTAAATTGTCTTTATCTTAACCCATGAGTTTTCTTGGGTTCATTCACTCTGGAGTCCAGCAGTGACTGCATGAGTCAGCAGAGTCAGCCTGCTATAACTCTTTAAGCGTTAGTCAGGGTTGCAGGCAGGAGAGTGAACTGCTGACCCAGTCTTTGACTGAAGTTAACTCAACAGGATGGGAGAAACTACAGGAAGTGACAGAAGAAATGGTCAGAGATGACAAATAGTGGTCTGGGAAGCTGCCATGTGTTAAAGATAGTGCCATGAAGCAGAGATGCAGCTCCCAACTCTGTAAAGACACAAACAGGAAAGAGCTCACAGATCCCTGCGAGGAGCACTGAGGTCCATTTGGAGTGTGTTTGCCCGAGGCCAGCACTGCCAGGATAACTGTGCCAGTAATGGTTTGCAGCACTGTCACCCATGTAGTGATAGCAAAAATGCCAAATAACCAAATATGGATGTAGCAATGCTGAGACTGAAGGAGCGGAAAAAAAACCCTAACAAAACACAACACATAAATAAGGGCAGGTTCTTTATATGAGGGTGCAAGGGTGGTAAAAAAAGGGTCAAGAACCAGAAAAGTTTATAACAATATATGTAACTCATATCATTGGTGCTGTCCAGGAATACTTGTCAAGCAGTCCTGTGTTTGATGCCACAGGTTGTGACTAAACCCCTAGAGATGTAATGGGACCCCTACAATGGAAGAAGGCTCAGTGAAGATGGGTAAGGGTGATGTGCCCAGGAAGCTCAGGGAATAACCCAAAGAAGCTAACTTTATCTCAAAATAAAGAGGAAGGGAAGACGGCTTTTGTTTTACCTATCAACAGCTGAGTGTTTCAGCTGGAGATGTACATGTTTCTCCCTGAATTCATTAAATGAGTGTGGAGTGTGGTAATCCCTTACCAATATTATGGAGAAAACTCCAGGTTTCCTGACTGCAAAATCAAGACACCTGTGTTATGTACATAACAGGTTTGTTGATCTGCTCTTGGCTTTGCTGGTCAGGACAGGGCTGCTCACCAGGGACCTCCAAACGACACAATTCCCATGCTTTAATTCACTTTACAGTCAGGTTTTTTCCCCCTGTTTCCTCCTCTGGATAAATAATTCTCATCCATTTTTTTTCTTTCCCATTTGCTCCAGTTTTATTGATTTTACATATTTGCTTTTAAATTTTGACCTTAGACATCAGACCCTTGATGAACCAGTTGTACTGTTTCATAATTTTTTTTCTTTTTTTGCTTATATTCAGTTCCTGATACTACCATAACTTATAGAATCATAGAATCAGACAGGTTGGAAAGGACCTCTGAGATCATCAAGTCCAACCCTTGATCTGCTACCACCACGGTTACTAGACTATTGCACTAAGTGCCACATCCAGCCTCTTCTTGATGGAGAATCCACCACCTCCCTGGGCAGCCCATTCCAGGGCCTGATTATCCTANTTGGAAAGGACCTCTGAGGTCATCAAGTCCAACCTTTGTTCCACTACCATCACAGTTGCTAGACCATGGCACCAAGTGCCACATCCAGCCTCATCTTAAAAACCTCCAGGAACGGTGAATCCACCACTTCCCTGGGCAGCCCATTCCAATGGTTGATTACCCTCACTGTAAAGAATTTCTTTCTAATATCTAATCTAAACCTCCCCTGGCACAGCTTGAGGCCATGCCCTCTTGTCCTACTGCTGACTGCCTGGGAGAAGAGACCAACCCCTACCTGGCTACAACTACCTCTCAGGTAGTTGTAGAGAGCAATGAGGTCTCCCCTGAGCCTTCTCTTCTCCAAGCTAAACAACCCCAGCTCCCTCAGCCTCTCCTCATAGGACTTGTGTTCAAGTCCCTTCACCAGCCTCGTTGCTCTTCTCTGGACTAATGTATTACTTCTGTAATAAAAAATTACTTCTGTAATTTCTACCTTTCCTGTCTTAGTAGGTTAGACCCAGGTCAGGTGTGGCTAGCTACTTTTCCCCTTATGTTTTCTGCAAGATCCAGAAATTTCTTATCTTGAACCCCTGTTAATTTGGCTGTGGGGCAGGGTAAGCTCCCTGCATCCATACCTTGTTAAAGATCAAAGATGTTTTCAAGATCAGAAGAAGGTTTGCAAATAACAACTAGAATAATTAATGCTTTCTAAATAAAGAAAATATACTGCTACTTGATTCTCCCACAGTCCATTTTGCCCTTTTAGGTTTTCAGATTTATCGGTAAGGCTGTCTGCCTCTGTTTCACATCATTGTTTGCAAACATAAATTTAGCATAATTGAGATTATCACGGTTTATTGCACATACTTACCGTTTTTCTACTCTAGCTATGGCCAGTGTCAAAAGAAGTACATGAATGTGCCCAACATATCTTGTTTTTCATTCACCTCTTAGTGATGATCACCTTAAATCGTGATTTCCTGTGTTTTAATGTTTGCCTGTAAAATCTCATGTATACAAAGGGTATGTTTACCAGTGTAAATAGGAGCAATAGAAAAAAAAATGAATATTAGTTGTACCTCACTTTTAGACAAGAAATAATAAAAGGCTTTAAACATAATTCTACAATATTTTCATGGTGCCTTTACCAGACACTATATAATAATAATGGCCAGACTTCGCGAACGAAGATCTGAGGAAGGTCTTTGTACGCCTTCCAGCCTGCGCATTGGATTTATTTTAGGTGGGACACAGTGCGCGCAGAACTGAGCCCACCCTTTAATCCTAAGGTTCATCTGCCGGGGCCAAGCGAGCTTGGACAGTGGCAGCGAGGTCCTCAGGACGTAGGTGGATCGCCTTACAGGGCTAACGGGCTCCACCTGCCCGGGGAGTTTCCCCGACCGGGAATCGAACCCGGGCCTCGGCAGTTACAGTGCCGTATCCTTAACCACTAGACCACCCCAGACACTATGCTTATAACAATTCATTAAAGAAACATGACTATTGTAGAAACTATATTTTCTACATGTTTCAATACCAAAATACTCACTTGCATCCAAATCAGCATGATTTTGTATAGCACAGAATGTGAACAATGCCATTAACCTCCCTTTGAAGTATTTCAGCCTACAAACCACAGAGTATTACTGATTGTGGGTCTTTCTCCGTTTCAGTAGCTGAAGATTTTCTACTTTATGCAAAACAGTGATGTAATCATTAACAATGGGAACCCATCTCTGACAGGTCAAAGTTCGTGGTCTTTCTCCTTCTATCCCAGTTCTGGGCTTTTCGTTCTTTTGTGTTGTGTTATTTGGGGGTTTGTTGGTTTGATTTGGTTTATTAATTTCCTTCCAGTTAAAGCATGTGATTTTTAACAAGAAAATTTTAATAAATCCTCCTTAGGCCCCTTGAAGCACTGTAACCTATGGAGTACTCAGTGCCGATGGGCAGACAATTTAACCTACATTTTGTGTGACCGCTGTTGTGTGAGGACTTTTAATATAAAAAGAACAGTGAGCTTCTAAGTGTGCTTTGAGTGAGGCTGACAGGCACACTCAGAAAACATTCCCCGCAGTTCTAGCACATTTCCAGAGTCTTCCATGTCTAGCTCTTTAACAGCTATTTTTGTTCTCACTAACTGACCTATTAATGAGGAAATATCTGCTATCACTTTGAAATTGTGTCACATTGGTGTGAAACAGTCATTCAGATTACAAGACATCAAATAAAACACATTGAAAATTTTATATTGTGCAGGTTTAAATTAAAAATTCTGTTTATTTATATTTGTAGAAATTACTAATTAAACCTTCAGATCAGAATTCCATTGTTCACTAATAACTACTACTGATAATGTTTCCTTAGACTTCTGAAGAGTGTTCAACTTTAGTAATAACAAAAATGTCATCTGTCATTCACAGCAAGAAATATTATATCTGTTGAGAGTTTGAGCAAGGTTAGAAGGTGAAAAATTATTTGTGGAGTTTCTTTTTTTGTTGTTTGTTTTATGTTATGTCTTTTTTTAAGTCTCTTTTTTGTTTTCTTCACATAAATTTGCAAGGTTGATGTAGCAATTAGCCAGATAGGAGAGAGGCTAATTACTCTGATATACTCCTGAGAAACTGCAGAACTTTGTAGTGAAAAACAGAGCCAGATATAAATGTGGAAGATGTGAGGACTAAAATCAGCTTTCATGAGTTGAAAGTGAGTTTTGAAAAATCACTGGAAATTAGTCCTGAAATAATATTATAATTTTAGGATGGAAAAAATGCTGAGAAGTAAGTGAAACGACAGAGAGAAGAACTTAAGTTTCACATTTTGAAAAGGCTACTTGTGTGGTGTATTATCAACCTCTTGTGGAGGACAAATAAGTGAGGAATTTCAGCTATAAAAAACCCCTGAGCTATTGCTCAGACAGTGAAGTGATAGTGATGCTCATGAGTCATTTTTTCTCCTAAAGGAGCATCTACAGCTGAGAGTTTGTGTAAAGTCTTGATAGCAACTTCTCTCCATAGCCACCGAAATGATGAAGGTAAGAGAGGATGTTAGTAAGTTGAGTAAATTATATATGTTTTCTGTTAAACAACTCATTAACATGGATCAAAGATGTTAAGAAGTTTATTAAAATATTACTCAAGAAGACATATTAATAAAAATAAATATTTAGCTAAAATAGTGGAGCTGTATGGAATTTCACCTTTTCTGCATCACGAACTGGAAGCAAAATGTAAAATTTTACATTTTTTTGGAAAAAGAACCTGAAACTATTATATATTTCATTTTGTCTTGTCCAAACATTTTTGTTTGGTAAGGTCAAAAAATGTGGTATAGATCAGATGAAGAACTTCCACTTCATTAATATCATTTAGAATGTAATATGCAATAATCTAAATCATGATACCAATAATATTGAGTCATAGAATTATAGATGTTAAAAGATGTTAGACAACACCAGTCCCTATACTGGTCTGTGATGAACACCAGACATCACTGTTCTCTTTTTGGACATCAAGGTGATGATCACAATTCTTTGAGTGAAACCATCCATCCAGTTCCTTATCCACTGAGTGATCCCTCTCTCAAATCTGTATCTCTCCAATTGAGAGACAAAGATGTTGTTCACAACAGTGTCAAATGCTTTGCACAAGTCCAGGCAAGATGACATTAGTTGCTCTTCCCCTAACCACCAACACTGTAACTCCTTCACAGAAGGGTCCAAATTTGCCAGGCACAATTTGCCCTTTGGGAAGCCATATGGAATGTTCCTGATCATCTCCTTGTTTTCCGTATGCCTTAGCATAGTTTCCAGGAGGATCTGCTCCATGACCTTGCCAGGCACAGAGATGAGACTGACTGGCCTGTTGTTCCCCAAATCTCACTTTTGAAAAAAAATAGTCATTATTTTTATAGTGGTTATATTTTCCAACATGTCAATTCTTTGACACTATTGAGGCTTTATGTTGCAAAAATTCTGCCTATTTGCTTTGCAATGGGAAAGAATGTGTTAGAATGCAATATAATACTGAGAAAATAACCTTCCTAAAAAAAAGGTATCAGCTAACATACACTTTTATCAAAAGTTTTAAACTGTGACATGGCACTTTCTTTCAAAGTTATCAAAACAGAAGTGCATGTGTTTAGCATTATAAAGTGTTGAT
>VYXB01010059.1:0-56176 GCA_013397135.1 Pachyramphus minor | reverse complement strand
TATATATGTAATATATATTATATAGGCATTTTAGGCATTCTATTATAATTAATGAGAAGGAAATTGGATAAATTTGGGAAAGAAATTATGAATATTGGTAGAGTAAAGATTACCACCATTCAAACATGAGTTCTTTCTCATCTCAATCTACACAGTAAAATTTACTAATGAATCTTTATAGAAAGCAACAAAAGAAATACAGCTGCCCTGTTTTAACAATTTTGTTATCTGAATCATTGCAGATGAATTATGGATCACGACTTTATTTTAATTTTTAACTTAACTATGACAGACATTCCTCACCCCTCCAGGTGAGGAGAATGGCCAGTGTAATGGAGAGAGAAAGGAAGCATTGCTTGTTTTAGTCATATCTGATGAGTCAAACCAAACACAAAAATCTAGACCAGTGAAATCATTGTCTCTCTTAAAAAATTGAGTTGCCAGCTCTCAGATGAGTCATCATTGTTCATAACACTAATATAACATCATAAATGTGCTTAGCACTTACATTGTTCATTTAGAAAAATACCATTTCATCATGATCCTGCTCCTGGTTTCACAACATCGAGTGTGTCTGCATGGCATTCTAATTTACCTTTGCCCAGAAAAATTAATTGAATATTTCTCAGAAGTGTTAAGAAAACATAATTCTTTTTGGCTGCTGCTAAAACTCCTAGAAAAGCAGAAGTAACTTTGCTATCACCAACACATTTCTGGAAAGCAAAAAAAACAAAAGACAACAAAATCCAGCTTCACGATCCAGCTGTATGACAGCAGTATTATTCTAAGGGAAGAGATAAAATTTATTGCTGTTAACAGTGGCACTGTCTGCATGTGATCCTTTTCATATGTGTCTTTGAAACACATATACTGAATGTAAGTGAACTAAGAATATTTATTTTCAGTTAAAAGTACAGATAAGAAAATTGATTGAACACATGTCGTTGGAATTTTATCTTATATCTTGGATAAAAAGAATAGAGAATATAAAAAATAAGTTGTAGCTATTGTTAATGCACTCTATGGCCAAAAAATCCATCCAACCCTGTAGGCAGGCTGGTCACAAGGCAACTGAGACTGTTGTCTCTTTGATAGGTTTCCATTCCTCCAGATGGAAAGAATCAATTACAATCTGAAAAATGTTCTTAGTGAAGAATATGATATATATACTAAATTAAGAGATTTTGTAAAATGTACTACATAAAAAATTACTGAAATTTCACTAAAATACTATGATGTCAATGGCAAAAGTAAAAACAGTATATGACAGTTTTATTTGAAGTGTGGAATACTGCTTCTCAGAAAACTCAACATCATTATAAATGGTCATGAAGACAGAATTATCTGAAAGTGATATCAAACTACAGATAACAAAGTTGGCAACAGATGTTCTGATAGCAATTTTATTAATGTTTTGTGACAAAAGTAAGCAAAGTGTATATGAATTTCATGAAGTTAACTAAATTTTAATCCCAGATTATGAAAAGGTAGAATAAAAATAGACATATAATTATCAACCAATATCAGTAGTCAATCCTATTGGCAGTGGTTATCACTGAGATGGTATCATTGCAGTATTGCTATCAATTTTACACTTTATGTATGAAGAAATCTGTCTGTTCATTGCATGTTGACAAATATTGACTTAAAAATGAAATGTAAAATATTCACAATATGTAAAATATTCACAATAAAATTCACAATGTAAAATAGTCACAATAAAAAGACGGGCAGATAAAAGAAATTCACCTTAGAAAAATGCAAATTGATATAGTTATTGTGGGGAAAAAAATGATCTGACACCAAACAAATAATTGTACCATCTCAATAGGCAACTTTGTAGGAATTTTTTTCCCTCAAAGATGCCTTAACTTGGTATTCCAGAGGAACATTGTCACTAGCTGTGCTCTCAGTGCTGCTGACTGACACACACATGTTTGACAGGGTATTGATTCTGGTAATTCCTTTTCACCCCAGAGACAGTCATAGACAGATATCCCTGTGCTTGGGAATTGGAAGGACTATATTTCTGTCTAGGAATTCACCAGAAGATGATGGTCTGACAGTGAGATCTGAGGCACATACCCTGTGAAGAAGAAATAATTTACAAAATTATTTATTCCCACTGAGATTTTCTGTACTAAGGAAAAGAAACAACAAAACTAAACAAAAAAACCCTTCTACTTTATGTTCAAATAAAAGGCTTTAAAAAACGTAGAATTCTTTTGTTTTTTTTAGGAGATAATGTAAAGAAAGGTGACAGAAGCTCTGGCTTAAAATGATGACTGACTCGGAACCTGGTTAAAGAGATACTAAGAGGTCTGCTGCTATTGTCTGCCTCACTGACTTTGTTTCACTGAATTGATTTTCATTCCATATAATAAAAAATGTCTTCTAGATTACTCTTCATGTTATTGATATGCTTGGGTTTTGCAAGGCTGAGGCTTAAAAAAAAAATAAATGTTTAATTTTCACAGAATGATTGTTTAATTTGAAAGGCAGTAGTTGATATAATACCAGTATCTAGAGGGAGCCTAAATGAAAGCTGAAGGGGGACTTTTGACAATGGCATGTAGAGATATAGGACAAAGGGGAATTACTTCAAACTGAAGAGAGCAGGTTTAGACTAAATATCAGGAAGAAATTCTCTACTGTGAGAGTAACGAGGCACTGGAATAGATTTCCCAGAGAGGTTACAAAGTCTCCTTTCCTCTAGACATTCAAAAGCCTTCTGGACACAATCCTGAGTAGTGCATTCCAGTGGACTCTGCTTGAGCAGGACTAGATGACCTTCCAACATTAACAATTCTGTGATTCTGTGGCCATGATTTTCAAATAGCAAACTGTTCCATCCATCTGTAACTAAAAGTATCCTTAATGGGTGGGTTTTTTCACTATATGAGTATTTTGAGAAACCAATTTACTTCATAATCAACATATCAAGTGCAATCCATTCATTCTGCAGAAAGGTGGGCAATTCACATACATTCGTCTAATATTACTCAATACAGTTGTGATATTGATTGCAAATTTCCGAATTTTATGGGGGTTTATATCCCAGTAAGTGAATTTCACTCCTACTAGAAAAGATGACTAGGATTAAGAATGACTAGGATTATTTCCTTAATCATAGTAGGAGTGAATCTTGAAGGTAGTGTGTGTCCAGCTCAGTAGTATAGTGACACAGAGGATACAAACTTCTAACTCCATTAATCCATTCAAAACAAGAGATCCATCCACAGGTAGCAAGTACAATGTCTATAATTAACTTTAAGATAGTTTCACATACTTTTTCATTTGCCTTTGGCCAGGTAAGCTACATTTCTTATAAACTCAAGCAATTTTCTTAAGACCCTATAAACTACCACATAAAGCAAAAGACTTCCATTGATATGGCATTCAAGACAACAATTCATCTCCCTTTACAAGCAGCACAACATGCCGTCCATCTTTGCTGTACCTTGAGATACAATTGCACTTGACAAGTGCCCCTAACTAACTACTCTGAATGGCAGTAATATTTTGAGACAGATGCTTCTGCATGGCAAAGAAAGGGCAGCTGCCTTCTGTTTTTTGTCAATGTGATTCAGCCTGCAGGCCCAAATGAAATGTTAGCTTTATTTGTTTAGGAGCGCAGGCAAATGAAAGAAAGCTAAAATGTGTGTCATGAATATAACAACACACTTTTTTGGCACACTGAATCTCTTTTTCTGTTGCTACTTGTATCCTGGGTATAGGTGGACTTCCCTTACATCACACAAGATTTTCAGATAAATCTTTGGACTTTATTGCTGTTGACATACAAAAAAGTACTTGTTCCCAAGAAAATCACCTGTAAGGAAACTTCAGATTTGCGTATCTTGTATTCTTGGCTGTATTCTGTGGCATTGCATGGCCAAAGAAGGAGGAAAAAGAGTATATAAATGTCAGAGCACTGGTCTGAGACCAGGCTCTTGAGAGATTTCTAAGGTGTCCCAGTGTAAAGACATAGTGAATGTAGTTAGAGAACAAAGCAGGCATCCATATTCAACATAAACACATTTATTTATATCTGGAAGAGCTAGATTTGATCAAAACATGTTCAGTGTCTGCATTTTCAGGTATGGGGCAGATGGGTCAGGGAAGATTGATGTATTACTTTTGACAAAATCCTGTACAGAAGTGTAAACTCCTTAGGAACTGACCAAACACAAATTTTGGGACAGAAAAAACAGCAGGTGGATGCTTAGTCATTCCCATCACCCTGGCAAAAGTATAGAAACAGATTGAAAAAAAAAAGAAAAAGGAAATAATATGCATATCCTGAAAATTTATTAACTTAATTACTTTAAAATTTTCTGTTACTGAAAGCTGAAACAAGAAAACGTAATTTTCTAACAGCATTGCATAAAAAATCATAGTTCTTTTAAAACTTAGGAAATATACAATACATTTTATCTCCTGAAGTTCAAGTTGAAAATTAGGAATAGTACATGCCAGTCATCCAATTGAGAAAAACCTTAAACAGTGTGTGACTAAGAATTTTGGTTTTTATTAGTTGTTTTCTGATCAAAGCTGAGTTCAAGTAAATTCAATTAGTAACAGCAAACAAACAAAAAAACCCATGAAAACTGTATAACACTGAATCAAACAGTGAATTCTCTCAGCATATTTTACAAAAAAGTAAATATTGCCAGGAAGTAATACCTTAAAGAAATTAAAAGTTTATATTTAAACTCAAGTAATTAAACTCCTGTAAACTATTTAGGAAAATATTATCCAGCAAATTTTCTCTTATGATAAATATTTGTACATGCAAATAGAACTAGTAAGATATGTGTCAGAATATGTGGAAGTATTAGGCAAAGGGTAGTCTTTTCTGACTAGTTCTTCCTTGAAGGTTCAGTGTGAGTCTTATTTTCTTCATTAAATTTGTTAGGTTCTAGTTAAACTACTTTAAATTCACTTTCTTAAAACCTTTCCAATTTTTTTCTGAATTCTGGAAAGCAACTAGAATGTATATGCAAAAAGACTGTCTTTATGGTTTACTCAAGCTTTTCTCCTTACAATGTACATCTTTAAAAAAATTTTTAAGTTCTTACATTGGGTGTTATATTCTAGATGCTTTGGAAAATAATTTCTGTGATGTAGTCTATGATTTATTGACTCAGAGTTTGAAATTCTTTCAAGTCATATATCCATATTATATTTACAAACTAAATTTAAAACATTCCCCAGAACTATAGTGAGAATCTCTTAATAGCATACTACGTTGTAATTAACTATTTATAATTGAACCTGAAAGAAAAAAAATTATTTCACATATTTAAATGCAATGAATCTGATCTGTAAATGAGTAAGAAATCATTGCAAAGTTTAGATAGCCATAACCAATTGTTTTTTCATCAATTATGTGAACAGACTATTTAAAAATTCAAAAGCTGTCACCCTTCAAAGGATTAATTTCTATTGTCCAAAACTTTTATCTCCAGTTTTATTTCAATTTTTTTGTCAATGATTTTAGTTAAAAACTAATATTACAAATTCAAAAATACCAATCCATATGAAAGCTTATCATCTTTACCTGTTGATCATATTTCTCTTATTTCCTTCCATATGTATAATTCATTAATTGAATTACATATTCTTGTGGCAGTTTTGATTCTAATGGACCATCATCTTCACAAAACTTTTCAAAATTCTTAACCAACTTCAACTCAATAGCACCATACAAATTTATTAATGTCAAATCATATTAAATCACAGTAGGTAAGGCAATAAGTATATTATGTCATCAGCTAATGTGTTTAATTTGAAATAGTTTTTACTATTTGTCAATCAAGGCTTTACATGACTTCTCTGTGGAGCAGGAGTTTGACATTGAATTAGGCTTTTATATTGTGTAGTAATGTAAAATGTTCAGAGCATTTGTATCCATTTCAGACAACTGCCCGTGATATATCTATCGACAGTGGTATTCTGATACAGTTCATTCCTGCCATACTCTTTGAATCTTATCTGCCTGGATTGAAGAAAACATTTAAGAAAAAGTATTCATCTTTATGCTGGTTCACACTACAATTATTGACGGTGAGAAATTGTAACAATGTGCTGCAGCCTGAGTGTTATATGTTAGTCATCAGCTTTGATCAAGGTTTTAAAGCTTCACTGCTGACAGAAGGGATGGAAAGCAATTATATAGCATTACCATTGAGGTGTTATTCTAACTCAATCATGTTTTTTCATTCTTTTTTTCTTTTGCTCTAGAAAATAATGAGTTTTACAACATCTAATGTCCTTTTACATTGTAACAATCTTTCTTTTTTTCTTTCAGTTATAAACTATCAGTAAAAGTGTCTTTGTTACTTAATGCATTATGTGAGATATAGGAATAAGATATAGAAGGCAGATACATGCTGCAAAAGGGTGAGGACCTTTTTACATCTTCTTAAGGACCCACAGGTCCTTCTCCTCCAGGCTGCTCTCAATCCATTCTCCATCCAGCCTGTATTTATGCTTTGGATTGTCACAGCCGGAATGCAGGACTCTGCTCTTGGCCTTATTGAACTACATGAGATTTGCACATGCCGATTTCTCAAGCCTGCTCAGGTCCCTCTGGATGGCATCCCTTCCCTCCAGCTGTCAACAGCACCACACAGCCTGGTGTTGGCAAACTTGCTGAGGGTGCACTCAGTTCCAGCATCTATGTCATTGACAAGTATATTAAACAGTGCTGGTCCAATACCAACCCCTGAGGAATGTCACTGGAACATAGAATCATAGAATCACAGAATCATAGAATTAACTGGGTTGGAAGAGACCTCTGAGATCATCAGGTCTAACCCTTGATCCACTACCACTGTAGTGGTGTATATATAACTATATAACAATATAACCATGGATCATGGCACTCAGTGCCACATCCAGCCTCGTCTTAAAAACCACCAGGACAGTGAATCCACCAGCTCTCTGGGCAGACCATTCCAATGCCTGATCACTCTCTCTGTAAAGAACTTCTTTCTAATATCTAACATGTTTAATTGTTCTTCATTGTTCTGCAGTTTTAGGATATGGCTATCTTTTCCCTATTGTTTTGGTTATTATTTTGGTTATTGTTTTGTATGACATGCATTAATCATGTTCTTTTTAGTTTCATTTTCAGTGCATTCTGCGATCCTATGCAGTTTCAAACACCCCTTTTCAATTTTTGTGACTGCCAGGAATATGTTGACATTCATACCATGGAGGGTCTGTCATTCACTGTGGGATTCAATACCATGAAATCCTTCCCTCCCATGCCACTCCCATACATAAGAGTGAGTGAAAAGATAGGCATGGCTTCTGTGAGAACTTCACTTTGCCAAGAAGAGAAATGAAAATTTAAAAAGGACCGCAAAGGAGATACATTATGGCTAGGTATCTAAGGCCAAGAGTCACCATCGTTGAAGGTTCGACTCTCAGCACAGCTCAAAAATCATTTCAGTTTGAAATGCCACATCATCCTGCTCATATCTAAGCCATAGTAATTCTTGAAACAGTATGATAAATCTTTCCAACTGTGTGTCAATGTTTCTAAGAGGCTTGAAATTTGTTGCTGCTCAGAATTAGATGTGGGGCAAGTCCTTGTGACCTAGATCATAAAATCATAGAATCATAGAATAAGATAGGTTGGAAAGGACCTCTGAGATCATCAAGTCCAACCCTTGATCCACTATCACTACAGTTACTAGACCACTAAGTGCCACATCCAGTCTTTTCTTGAACACCTCCAGGGACAGAGAATCCACCACCTCCCTGGGCAGCCCATTCCAGTGCCTGATTACCCTCTCTGTAAAGAACTTCCTCCTGATATCGAACCTAAACGTCCCTTGGCAGAGCTTGAGACCGTGGCTTCTGTTGGTTCATCTTACTGTTGGTTGCCTGGGAGAAGAGACCAACTCCCGACTGGCTACAACTTCCTTTCAGGTACTTGTAGATGAGGTCTCCCCTGAGCCTTCTCTTCTCCAGGCTAAACAAGCTCAGCTCCCTCAGCCTCTCCTCGTAGGGCTTGTGTTCAAGTCCTTTCACCAGCCCAGTCACTCTTCTCTGGACCCGTTCCAGCACCTCCAGATCTTCTCTGTGCTATGTCCCTCAGAGCTCAGAGAAGTCTCATGGGAGAGAATCATAAAGAAACTTTAGGAGACATTACCAGACAATATCTAGGCAGTCTTTATAACTCAACTGTCTTGCTCTTTGTCCCCCAAGGTGTAAAGAAAGTGAGACTGTTGTGAGAAGAGAAATTTCAAGCTCAAGTATTATATTAGAATCCATATCCTGCAATTGCTTTGAAAAGATTACATGATTTACACATTTACACCTTTTGGGCTCCATGTTTTCTTTATGATGGAATACAGCATTCAGAAGGAAATTCAAAGGTTATTTAACTGAAGTTATTTCTTTTCTTCTTCAAAGCACGTGTACTTTTATAGTAAATTCAAGAGAAGAAAATAAATCTAAAAAGGGATTTTCTAAATCATTACTTGATATAAATACTTTGGAACAGATGTAAAAAAAAAAAATCCATCTCAAAAATGGGATATGAATGGATGTCCTAAGGTTCATATATGTTAACAATATAAGAATAGCTTCATTAACATTTTTAATCTTTTTATAATATATACAAAATTTCTTCACAACAACTATGATGTAAAAATTTTAATTGAGACACCAAATAAGCTTCATAAATTTGTGTGAGAATAAGAATAGTTGTGAGGTTCCTATTTCATTTACATTAAAAATTCATGCTACAGAGATTAATGCTTGAGTTTTTCCAGGTTTTACTTTTGTCATTTGAATGTCTGGCCCAGCTTGACGTAATCCTTGCTCTTCCAGTCATGGAAAATCTCTGCAGATGTTTTATCCATAGTGGTAGACAAAGATATTTTTCAAAAAAGTGAAAGGTCCAGCAACTTGATTAGTAACTCTTTAAATGGCTCAAAGAAGAAACAGTGAAGCAGAGGCAAAAATACCTAAAAAATATTGTCCACAATGAAACAAATGTAAAAATACCTAGAAATAAATTTACTAATTGGCATTATATGCAGATAATTGAGTTACCTTTAAATGAGACGGTTTGGGCAATGGAAGTAAAATATTCTATCCTTGGTTCCATGTTGTTCTAGCAAGCTTACTGTAAACTGGTTAGCTAGTTCTGGTGTTTCTTACATCATTCTGGTAAGATTCTGGTTCTCAAACTGGATCTGTTCTTTGTGCAAGTCTGTCTCTGGGCAGGTGATAACCTGCTTGTCATCAAATGCTATGCCCTGGTCTGTCTCAATTACCTCTCTCACTTCTCTCCCATTATCTTCATGTCTGACAGCCTCTCCATCATTGTGTTTCATTTGGTGAGGACTTCCAGTTTAAGAAGTTATTTCACAAAATATGAAGAAAAAAAGTGAGAAAGATTCAGGGCAGTTTAATTAATTCATTCAGATTATATAACAAAATCAAATATTCATATTATAACTAGAAAGTAATAAATACCATCACCTCCCAGACTGATGGAACACTCATGAAGGAAAACAAGAACAGTATCAAAACATGGAACTGAATTTGTGTCTTAAAAGAAAAATCAAACACACTTTTCAATTACTGTTTTCCTGAATGCCTTTTCAACTGGCACCTAATGGATGGTTATATATCTGAAAATATTACTATTCACCCTAAGCAAGACATAAAGAACTTTCCCAGAATGAAAGTCTGATCATTTCAAGTGTGGGCCATACTTATAGTCAGAAGAAGATAAATTTCATTAAAATTGATTATCTTATGAAATCCTCTTGTTGGGCCAAAAATATAATGAGATGTCATCTTTTTTATGTAAGTATAAACATTAAGAACTGACTCATGAATTCTAATTTACAGATGATTTGATTCCAGATCCAAATACTGTCCCTAGTTATACACTTGACAACATCGTGAATAAGACTGCCGTCCAACTAAAGAGATGTGGATAATGAAATACATTGACAAAATTTAAAATGTAAAACTTCAATTAGAATTTATTAGGTTAAAAAAAATATTCTTCATGTATCTTTACAGTAACAATTTACTTTTGTCATATAGACATGGAATGTGACTAGATAACCCTACAAAAATTTAAGTTTTTTACACCGTTCTTAATATTCTTAAATGTTGAATAATTTTAAACATTAATTTAAATTATATTTCACTATTAATGCAACAAATGACGAATTTACATTAAAAATGTATTGTTAATACATCTCTCTGTATTTCCAATCTTACTTTCTGGTAGCTATTATACATTTGCTAACTCTCAGTGAGTTAAAATATCAGCAATTTAAACAATTTCTTCAGTGAAAAAAGATAACTAGTAAGTGCTGGGTGAAACATCAATTACTATTTTAAACTTGGGATTTATTTTGAGGTATAATCATATAAAATAGCAATATGTACATAAAGTAAGTTGGAATAAACATCACTACTGTTTTAAAACAAAATTAATTAGGTTTTGCTTGTGTGGAGCATATTCTTAAAATGTGAACATATAAAACTTAATTTTTAGTTTTAAACTCATGTCCATTTAATACTTGCTCCATAATACTTACACAAGTGAAAAATGGGAGAGCAAGAACTTAGAAAAAGCCACCTGCATACTTCTTGGGGGCAAATGCCAAATTATAACAAATCTGTCCAAGCTCCACCAGCTGCTGCTGCTTCATTATGGGAGTGCTGTTGTCCTAGGGAAGAGGTGTTGCCAACCATATCTGTCAAACAACATTTTGTAGTAATTCTTTTTTCCTAACCAATATGTCTTATTTCTACATTTTCTATATTTTAGTGCAAATAAAAAAAAAATAAATCTGTCATCCATGGATGCCAATACCATACATCAATGAAAATCTGCATATTTTTTTAAGTACAGTTGAGAAAGTGTTGTCATACAAGACCAGCTACATTGTCTCATAAGAGTAACTTCCAGTCAGAATATGGCTGAGATATTGTGGGTGATAAATTTCAGTCAACCCCTTGAACCAAAATGTAATTCTTATTCTATGGATAAATATCCAGCGTTCAGGCGTATTGATCTCACACTGCACATAGGAACGAGCCAGTAACACTACCAACACATTTTTAACAGAAAAATTTCAGAGGAATTAAATAAACTTATATAGGGAAAAACCATAGTGGAAATCCACTCATTTCTTGCTTAAGACCTCTTGCTTGTTGAGCCTTAACACTTAACATTCCTTGGTAGAATTCTAAGCATATTGGTACTCTAGACAAATCTGAAAATTAATGAAGAGAGATGTCCTATGAAAGAAACAGTTTCATGTCCATATTTTTGTCTAAAAAATATTTTTAGACTTCAAATAGGTCTACCAACTTCTGTTGATTATACAGAGAATATTAATAAGACTGAAAACACATTTTTGTACTGGATTTACTATGCAGGGGTGTTTCATTTAGGCCAACAATTACTTTAGACAACAGTGTTGTCTTTTAATAACATATATTTCCATTGTTTGAATGTTATTTTAAAAGGATGTGAAAGTCCTTGAATGCATTAAGAGCAAGCTGGTGAAAGGGCTGGAAGGCTGTCTATGAGGAGCAGATGAGGATTTTGGGCATGTCTGTTTTGGAAAAAAGGAACCTGAAGGGTGACAACACAATTCATTACAGTTCCTGAGGAGGGGTAAAGGAGAGGGAGATGCTGAGCTCTTCTCTCTGATATCCAGAGACAGGTGTGTGGAAATGGTTCAAAGCTGCATTGATGTGAGGAAATATTTCTTTACTAAGATGATCATCAAGTACTGGAAATGGTGTTCCAGGGAATTGATCAGTGACTGTCAGTGTTTAAGAGGGATTTGTACAATGTCCTCAGTAACATGCTTTAGATTTTGTTGAGTACTGAAGTGGTCAGGCAGAAGGACTAGAAAATCACTGTAAGACTCTTCCAACTGAAACTATCTTATTCTATTTTTTTAAGAGAAATTTCCAGCTCTCTTAGATTCAAAAAAAGTCTTAAATGAATACTCACATATAAGCTCAAAAGTTCAATCCTAAAAGTCATTGAAAAAAAAATCTGTTATGAATTCATTCCTTCATTTATTCATGATTTTTAAGACTTTCCATAAATTTAGAGACTTGACTAATAATGTTTTAAGTTTTGGCCTTGGAAAAATTTTTAAACTATCCTTTTAGAACACATTATTTTCCTGAATTTTAGTTTAAGATATCTCACTTTGGGATGGGTCACAGGTTTCTGACCCAAGTGTTTGATAAGGAGTTCTGCACCTTCTGTCACATGGTAGGATCCACAAGGGGAGAAATATATTATTGTGGCAGCTGTGGCAGCTACAAGTTATCACATAATCTTCCCAGACAACATGAGTTTTCTTAAAAAAACTATTATAGAGTCAAATATCCTACAAACACTTGTCCTGTGTTGCTCTCTGGATTATTATGGATCAAGGTTCTTTAGATCACTATAGCCTTCCTTCCTGGGCATTTGATCTGGGCTGCATCACAGTGACTGTGCTAATGCTTCCTCTCAACAAGACTGTTTGCCTTTTCTGAGACGTTAAGAAACTCTTCTTAGTGATACTCCTTTGTTGTTTATACAACTGTTGCTATAGGAATTATCCAAAGTAGATTAGCTGATTGATAAAATTTTATACTATCTTAGAAACAATTATAACATTTTATTTTCTTCCTTTTATTAAAGACAAAACTTACAGATTTAGAAAAATCACTTTAGTGAATGTCCCTGTATAATCTTGTTTTATTTCTACCTACTCTGAGCCAAGTTTTTAAAGAAAGGACAATTTTTTTAAATGATTTGTATATAGCTTTCATTTGTTTTTCTGTCTCCTTATATGTTCCTGCAGAGTTGCAGCCTTGTTTTACAGCTGGTTTGCATTGATTAAGTCTTTTTAATATTCTAGGATGTGTGGCCCCACAGCTTAGATTTTTTTTTCCCAGTAGTGAAAGTTGCCAGCTGAAATTCTCATTTCTTATTGCATTCTGCCTTTAAACACTTGCTTCTGGGAAATGCTTGGATGCTTTTAAGCAAACTTCATCACATAAAAGACATTTGTAGTAAAAAGAGTGACTTGTCTCAGCAGGAAATGCAATTTTCAAAGACATCAACCATAGGATATGCCTACATTCAACTATGTATTATGACAAAGAATTTGGTTTCTAGCAGCAGGAATATCTCTGAGCTATAAAAATCACAATGCTCTTCGAAACTGGAGAATATGCAATCTGTCCTTTGCTGGAGATGTATTTAAGAAGTGATTAGGCTTCTTTGTATTGAAGGGTAGTTGAAACAATGTCTGGCACCATATAAAAAGTGAACAAACTGTCAAGCTGGTCAAAAACTAAGTACATGGAATAAAAAAAGGTTTGAGTTGAATGTGATATTAAAAATAATGGCTATGGATATGTCTGAATGTGGGAGCAATGATAAAAGCAGCAAGAGAAGTACAGAGGCAAGTAGAGAAAAAAACTAAGATGAGAAAATCCACAGTGTTCTGGGGCGGGGGGGGGTAGGGGGCGAAATTTGTTTGCAATCCAGGAAGATGGTTTTGGCTTCCTTTATGCTACATGTTCTGAAGAACTGAATTTTGTACTTTTTATGTGTATAACAAGGACTGTGCCAAACATATTTCATGACTAATTTCTTCCTTTATTCAAAGGGACTTTAAAAAGACTTCATTCAAAGGGACTTTAAGTAATTAGCTCAGTTGGTTAGAGCATGGCGCTAATAATGCCAAGGTCTCAGGTCCAGTCCCTGTATGGGACACTCACTTAAGAGCTGGACTCAGTGATCCTAGAGGGTCCCTTCCAACTCAGAATATTCTGTGATTCTAATGAAATAAACAGAGTGAGGTGCTGTACTGTTTCACAGACTGCTGAACAACTGCTCATATTGTTTAATTTTTAGGGTTCCACTTGCATGACTCATCCCACACCAAACTTCAGTCTCCCAGACAGTGCCTGAGCACGGCTCAGGAGAATAATGTGCCACAGGGTAGGCAGAAGGAATGAAGTTATGATTTTTTGCTGTGGAAGAGAATATACCCATATGGAGATGCATTAGACTGGATCACTTGTTCTCCAACAAGCCACAGGACCTTACCCCTTTTACTTACTGAAAGAGGCATAGCCTATGAGTCTTCATAGGAGCCAGCTGAAATTGTACCCTGTGTTAGGTACAAGGCTGATGTTGCACAGTGCCAATCAGCTATAGCTTAAACACTTAAATTGTCTTCTCCCAAACTGTTGATACTGCACATTTACTGTGTAGATAAATACTTTAAAGTTCCAAATATTAATTAGTTAATTAAGTCAACTTTTAAATAAACACCTCTGATGACTGTACAATTCATCCACCTTTTTTTATTCATTTATTTCAGGATTTACAAAAGTTAAAAAAAGAAAAGGAGAGAGAAAAAAACAGCAAACAAGTTGGTTGAGGTTTTTGTGGTTTGTTTTTTGGTTTGTTTTGGGGTTTTCTTGTTTGGTTGGGGTTTTTTGGTTTTTGGGTTTTTTGTGAATTCATTTGTCCTCAACATATTCTGATATTTACTTTAAGGTTGTTTTATGCTGCAGTATTCTTAAAATAAATCAAACCAGTTTTCATTTATAGCAAATAATGTACATGATTTAAAATTATATGCAGAATGCAGCCCTTTTTGTTCAAAGAGGGATCAGACAAATGTGTCATTGCTGTGATTGAGGACTTGTCATGCGGAAACTTCTTGGTCCTACCTTGCAGTATTAACTCAATCATCTTTCTTGGTTTTGCCCTGACATGAGAGTCTAATGATCACTCTCCCAATTTTTCTTACCTGTCACTACTAATATTTATCTTGATATAAATATTAAGTACTTTGGGACCCAAAACATTTTTGACTGGTCTTTTTCCAGTGAAAAAATGTGTAGGTCCACCCTGAAGAATGCAGAAAATAGAATATCACAGAAGAGCAAATTGAAAAATGCAATAAGCTCTTGTCCTACTGGATAAATGCTTTTCCTAAATTTAAATTCTTTAAATGTTCCTTGCTACATTCATCACTCTGCTATATTTAGAGCTGCCTCGCGATGAGATTTTCTTAGTCGGATGACCAGAAGAGTTCAGCTGCCCCCAGTAAAGCTTCATATATCAGAAATTCTGGTGATGACTGTAGTAAAACTCAGAAATCTAGTTGAATATATTTTATGCATATATAATATGGTGACAACAAAAGTTTTTAAAAGGTGTTGACATAAATCCAGAAACCTCAAAACCATTGTTTATTTAGTCTTTAAACCAAGCAGTCATTGTCTGCTATCACAGTAAATCCATTGTTTCCAAGAAACGCTCACTGGAATTTCTACACATGTATTTGTCCAGTGGTTTGTGCATAGAATTGAACCTCACTCTTCACAGAAATATCAGATCAACTGATTGCATGGAGAACAAATGTGTGTTCAAACATATCCACACCGGAAGTAGAGGAGACCTAATCAAATCAGCCTCTTTTCTGACTAGTTATCCTCATTTCCAGTTCACTTTATATACAACTATCTCAGTATTATGTCCCTTCTTGGTCGGTTAAGTAAATTGCATATCAGATCTATAAAGTTGATGTAGTTGACAAAAACAGTTAACAAATGGCTAGAAGAAAAATAAGACAGTATAGGTACTAATTTTTCTTTCTCATGCTTTATTAGATTACAAGGTAGCATCTAATTGCAAAGAAAGCATAGAATTTTTATGAAGTTCCATGCAAGGGTTAACAGTATAACAGTATGTCTTTCTCTATCGTTTTGTTTCTCTGACAGTGAAGTACAGGTGAGTTAAGTGACACTTTTCTGACCCAACAGGAAGGCAGGAGATCAGGGAGGCAACTGAAGGCAATCTACACTATTAGCAAGATGAACTCTTTAGACAGTAAAGCAGCAGCTCTGTTAAACTGGAAGGCAGTACTGTTTCTTTTAAGCATATTACTAGTTTAAACAGATGTCCTTTAAATAATTGAAAAACAATCCTTAACTAAGGGACTGCATACAAGCAGGATGTACTGTGTTGGAAATTAATAGAAAATGTCATGTGGTTCAGCTTCTTACACAGTATAAGTCATGACAAGTTGAAAATTCTTGCAGCCTGCCTCACAAACCAGGCAATAAGCAGAGATCTGAATTAATTACACTTATTTGATATCAAATATGACATCACATTGTGTTCCTTGTCTGGTGGTTGATGTTCTGAGAATCTGATTAGGGCATCTGAAACAAGTCCATGGAATGTAGGCAGTTAGGTCCCTGGAAAAGAGAATTCCAACATTAATGTGTTAGCCAGGGGGAGTCTGCAATTCAGTCAGCATTAGCATTTATGACCAGCAAGAGCTATAAGTATCTGGGCAACTTTTATTTTTACATGTGTTTTTTGGGTTTGGGTTTTTTTAAATTTAATTAATAAAGTCCCTAAGCCTTTATGTGTTTCAGTTTTGCTGTTACCTTCAGACAGAGCTTAGAGAGATTTTCAGTTTCCAAGAGAGTTTTGATATTATCTGAACCTACCTAAAATTTGTTGAATTCAACCAAAAAAGCACATTAGCTATGGTTTCCTTCNTAATTTAATTAATAAAGTCCCTAAGCCTTTATGTGTTTCAGTTTTGCTGTTACCTTCAGACAGAGCTTAGAGAGATTTTCAAGTTTCCAAGAGAGTTTTGATATTATCTGAACCTACCTAAAATTTGTTGAATTCAACCAAAAAAGCACATTAGCTATGGTTTCCTTCACTAACGTTCCAGACTAGAGAAGTACTACTGCCTATTTAAAGCCTATAAAGCAGTGTAAGAATTTTGGAGACCAGACTTCAGCTTTCATTCCTCTTTAAGGTGTATCCCTTTCGTAGGATGTCTCAAGCCCATAGTTTTCACTTCTTACATGAGTCTTCTAACCATACATTTCTTCCTATTCCTTCTCCTAGGCAAGGAACAATGAAGAAATAAGGAAAGAAAGACTAGCTCCTTTGTTCCTTTTAGTGTGACTCACTATGTTGAGGTTGTAACACTTCACTGACTCAAACAGATGCTTAGTTCTGGGTTCAGAACCAGAATGTAAATATACACTGCTGAAAAATTGTCATAAATATTATTATATATCCCTGGGTCTGTGCTTTTTTGCTGTTCTATTAGACTATTGCCTCTGACCATCACCTCTTCAGGTATTAACTGACCCAGGCAAAGCCCAACAGCTTTTTGTCCTTCTTACGATTTTCATTGTCACAGGCTGGTAGAAAAAGCTCCTTTTTTTGGCAAGAATTTCAGGTAGGTGGTAAATGATGTTCATAGCTAACATTCCTGATGAGTAACTCTTGCAGTCTCACTAATCAGAGTGCTAGAACATTGAATCACCTTTCCAAGGTACCTCTCTCCATCCTTCAGGCGCTTTAATAATCTAAACAGCAAACAATCTGAATCACTCATTCATACATAAAAATATGCATTTGAGTAATGCCCAAATTGGTGTTCTGTATGTAACAACTGCATTGACAGTAATAGATTAATTTCAGAAACATAGTCACAATCAAATATATGAATGAGATTGTGTGAATAGAGCTGAGCATAACATTTCAAGAAAATGCAGATGGTATCAAAATCAGAATTAATATTTGAAGGCTAACCCAAACATGTCAGATAAAGCAGTGACAGGTATCTTCAAAAGACCTGAATTCTGATTAGTTAGCATTTTGAAGAAGTTCCTGAACTGTTCCTGACACAGTGACTAGAACAAGAAGAAAACAGTGCTGGAGAAGATTGCAAAAACTAATTAAGAGATATCATAACATAATGTCAAGAAAATACATTAAAAACTAGGTGGAGAAATGTTCGTGTGCATACACGTGCACACATGTGTGTACACACGTGTGCACACTATCATGTGCTCATTAACCCTTGTGAAGTCTTAGTGTAACTGCAAATAGAATAAATGCCATACATGCATTATGAAGGAATTTCCAGGCTCAGTTTTCAAACAGAAGTTTCTAAATATAATTTCTTTACTGTATATTTAGGCATCAACCATAAGTGTTAGTCATAAATTAGCACTGACTAGCTATATTATATATTTGGATACCTAAAAAAAATATATGCATTTAATCTCAGATACAATGTAAACCAAGTATGATCTGAATTTTGATTAAATTTCACTTAAAATACAGCTATCTGGAGCTTGGATTAGAAGGTGTCAGTAAAAGCACTCACTCATCCTCATTCCTTCTAATTATACTAAACTCAATTAAAAAAAAATAAAGTAAGAAGATGAAGATGAAGGATCATTATAAATTGCAGATATTAAGAGTGTCCTATGAAACAAATATTTGTAAAAAAAATCATTAAGAGGCTAAAATATCACAATAAAATTCTGCAAAAAAATAAGACCTAGGGCAGAAACAAGCAGGACTGCAATAGTCCTATGCCTTTTGATATTATCAGAATGGTTTTCTGCAACATTTTTATTTTTTCTCAAATGAAACATCTCAATTGTGTCATCTCTGAGAAAGTTCACTTGGCTGAGAAAATTGTTTTTCCAGTGCAAAGGTTTCATCTTTGCATCTCAGCAAAAGCTTTTGAATTTATCTAGTACATGATCAATAAGACAGGAAACAGAAGACACTACAATTTCTAGACTGAATCGATTGTGTACTATTGCATTAAGTATTAGTCTCATTCTCATCTTAAAGTGGTGCAAAGATATCAATTTACAGCATATTTAATTTTATAAATGTTACCCTAATTATATATATTAATGCCAATGAAGCAGAATTGCAAGCACCTAGAAAGCTGTGTCAGCAAGGGAATCATGCTCAATGTGTTTGAAAAAACAGTATGTGACACATCTGGCTAAGTTACAATACTAATATCACTTAAAAGATCTTGAAGCGGTAGAGAATTCATAGCATCTTGTCACAGCCCCAAGGGCATTAACAGCTTCTCCCGGGACCCTCATCCACCCTTTCACACAGACTTAGGACATCATCTCAGCTCCAGGGCCATCAGTCTCTGCCCGAGCAATACAGTACGAGTGCCAGTTTGCAAACCTTTCCTGTTCCCTTGGATAGACCCCAAAGCCCTACAATTTGGCTTGCCTTCCTCTGTCCCGGATTCCTTCTCCTTTTGCTCTCAGGTGAGGTCTTGGAGGGAAATTAGACCTGGTTCATTGCTTGTCTTGTTGATGGACCCTGTTGCTTTCACTCAACTCTACCTCTCTGTTCAGTCCTTGCAGGACTGTTCCACCCTGTCAGGAAGAGGACAACCAGCACAGGGTCAGCCTTGGCTCCTAGATTCCCACCCCTTCAGGAGTAGTTGGCCCTCATTGCTCCCTGGCATTCCGCTCTTAAAAACTCTTTACCTATAATGTAGGCTGAATTCCTCTAGTTTCAGATTTTTGGTAGCAGCTTTTTGCAGTGCTGTAGTCAGCTAAGCTATCATCATTTCTGTTATAAGCAACTACAGATCATAATCAAGTTACTCTTTAAACTTCATGTTTACAAATCCAGACTGCTTAAAGTCTGAACAAGCCTTACATGTAGGTTAAAGAGACATAATCATTCTGCAGAAATATGGGTTTTGGCCTTTGCACTCCTGACAAATTGCCACCTTAAGCACCATGAGCTTTACATGGTGGTTCCACCATCTCCTTTCCATAGCACTCTTTCATCCAGTAAATTTCACAAACATGTCACTTCTTTTGTAGGTGAGGCCTCCTCCAGTCAGGACTTTGTGTTCTTTACCTGCCACTAATAACCTAAACAAAAAAACAGTTAATTCTCTGTCTCTCTTTTCCACCTGTAAAACATTAACACATTTAAGAAGTATGATGCTCATAAAAATAATAGATGTGGTCTTCAAGGTTGGTAACCTAAAGCAGAGAAAGAAGAAATATACACATAATCAAGACAAATGTGGTAGGATGCAAGCAATGGTGCTTATTTCACATAGATGTACCAATAGCAAACGAGAAGTTGGAAAAGGGTATACAGGGGTCATATCTCAAACACTGCATTGATGATCTGGCAAAAATATAGTTCATACCACCTCCCTGGTTGCCTGGAAGAAAAGAAATACCAGTTATACACTCTTAACAAAATTTTCAAGTTGGAAAGACACCCCTGGAGATTGTTTAGCCAGTTTCTATGCTCAAAGCAGGTAAGATCGGCTACTGCGGGTCGTTCAGGGCTGTGTTATTGGGTTTTTAATATCTCCAAGGATGGACGTTCCACCAACAACTCTGGGCAACCTGCTCCAGTGTTTGTTTTTACTCTTTCCCTTAAGTAATAAAGCAGAGGTAGATAAACAAAAATAGATTTTTTTTCCCCTTATGGGTTTGTTTTTATTGATAAAGCTTCCATGTTACAGATTTTGCAGTACAACCTGACACAAAATGTTAGGAATGTTTCTAAGAATTGAATTTTGCTTATGGCTATGGATGTCTGAGCAGGATTTTTGGAGGACTGTCCTAGAAAACACTTCTGAAAGCAATTATTTTCCAATGACATTGTAAGGATGAGAAACACTTGCTTCTGCTACTTCTACAGACACAGAGAGTTGGTGATGCATTAAATGTTATGAACACTTCTGAATCTGTACTAAGCTACCAACCAAATTATGATGCTAGAGGGAACAGACTTGCTAAAAACATCACATTTTGCATGAGGCATAAAATATTGAACCTATGATTGCAAAAGTCTCAGATTTGTGCAGACACGAGGAGCATTTAAAAAAAAAACACTTTTGAAAAATATTTTAAATTCTTATTTTAGAAATATCCATTCCCATTTTTTGCTAAGTTTCTGGAATCCTGGAGTGTTTAGATGGCACCTTTATTAACTGAAATTCTAATCTTATTTAAGAACATTAATTAACATTGCCTTACCAGTCTGACAGGTGAAAAAGTTCTGCTGTGTATTCTCACCAAGTATTTTCTCCGCACTGCAACATAACAAGCACGTTCATCACTCAAGTGAGACCCCGACTCCTTATGTGGGTCCTTTATTTAATCAAATTGTGTACATTACAAATCTTTTCTATTCCACTTATTCACTTATTTCATCTTATTCTCTTCCACTGAACACATGAGGGACTGTGGGGAGACACCGCAGAACAAAGCACGGAGGTCTTGGCAGTGCCCAGTAGGCACCTTTGGTGGCAAATTTAAGAGGGGAGGAAGGGCATATTGGGAAAAGCTATGTGGAGTCCTGTCTACAGGTTCAGACAGCACAGAAGTGGTGACAGAAAAAAGACAAAAGTTGATGAGAAATAATAGTTTCACATGAAATTAAAAAAATTAAAAGAAGGAAAAATCATCAGGCTTCACTGTAGTTATCTGCAACATGACTACCTTTTGAAGATCAGGTGAAAAAACATAGAGTATAGTTGTCAATGACCATTAGTACTACCTTGCTGACCAAATAATTGCATATTTTTTGCCTGCATTCACAGTGTGTCCCTTCCAAATCATAATAATTAAAGAAAAAAAATTAAAAATTTTTTAACTTTTGGTATGATTTCACTTTGTTTATTATTTCCATGGAGAAAGAAAATATTTAAAGTGAGAGAAAGATAATGACAATGCAGTATTAAAACATATCAGAAATTCATTCTCCAATATGTTCCTTATATTGTTTCTGGAAAAATAATGCAAGAATATTTGATATACTGTAGATATTGTGGATGTAAATAGTGTAATAGTGAGAACTAATTAGACCTACTAATATGATTTCACTGTTTTTTCTTCTATGAATGTCATAATTTGTCTGTAATTTTACAAGAGAAAAAGAACCAAAGTTAGTAGTATCAATAAATAGGGATATTTAGATAAAGATTTAGAGAGATGAAATTAATAAAACTGAAAAAAATGTAGCTAATTTCAGGTATTGGAAAAGACAATATAAACAATTAAGAGTTTTTATTTAGCAAAAAAATTTTCACAGGATTTTCACACTTACGTTGTGGATTTTTCCATTAAACACTTACAAACAATTTGATTTCAAACATAAAATGCAAAGTTACTTAGGAGGACTATCCTCCCTTAGTGCCCTCAGCACTGAATGGACTTCAGCAGAAGAAATGGATTGCTTTATTTAAGAGAAACAGTAAGTTTTCAGCTAATATCATTCTGTGAAGCTGTATCATAAAGTACTTTTTTTGAGGATGAGTCTTCACACATAAAAATGTTTATCCTTGGAGAAGACTTATGTAAAATTTATGAGATTATGGTGAAGAGACCTGGTACATATTTTAACATGAAAAACAAATCCTTTATCTGGATCCTCATGGTGCTGTTCTACTTTCAGTTACAGTTTATATCGAAGAATTTATTTTCCTTTACTCCTTATATATATTTTTTTTTAAGATTGTAAAAACTATAAAAACAACACCTACTTCAATGAAAATGGAAGCCAAGGTTTGTGTTCCAGAAAACTCCTTGGTGGTCAATGTTATGAAGTTTGATGCCACAATTTGCATGTTGGGATTTGGCTTTGGTTTTAACAGTCTTGACATTTCTGACATCCAGTGACATTCAGCACATCTTCACTGATTTATGACATGAACTGATCCATAACTGAAACTAAGAGCACATGCCAATCATTTATTGCCTTTTTTACCAGTCAATCTTTACAGGGATTTTGACAACAAAATAGCACTAGTTGAATATGGCCACTGATACAAGTACCATTGCATTGGGTTTGCATGGCAAGGTTTTGTTAGTGGTGGGGCTACAGGTGTGGCTTCTATGAGAAGCTGCTGGAGGCTTCCCCAAGCTCTGACAGAGCCAATGCCAGCTCCAAGATGGATATTCTGATGGCCAAGGCTGAGAAGTGATAGTGGTAGCACCTCTGGGAAAATACATTTTAGAACACCTGCAAAAAGGTGTGGAACAACAGGAGCTGAATGAGTGGAGTGAGGATATGTGAGGGAAGCAACTCTGCATACACCAAGGTCAGGGATGTAGGAGTAGGATGAGATGTTCCAGTCCATGTTCACAGACCATAGTGGAGCTGAAATCCACCTACAGCCCCTGGAGGACCACACACTAGAGCAGATAGATGTGCCCAAAGGAGGCTGTGACTCCATGGGGAGCCTGTGCTGGAGAAGGCTACTGGCAAGCCCTCATTTCCTGTTAGAGCCCTCTCCAACATGACCAGGGCTGGTGCATTCAAAATTTCTCTGGGCAACCCTGTCCAGTGTCTCACCAGCCTCACCATAAAAAATGCCTTATGTCCAATTTAAATCTACTCATTCTGTTTAAACCCATTGTCCCTTATGCTGTTCTAGAGGTCTTGGTAAAAAGTCCCTGTCTTTCTTATACCCTCTCTTTGTATACTGAAGTCCCCTTTATACAGAGTGCAGCAATGTAAACATAAACGTAAACCATATTTTGGTTTTTATTCTAATACTTACTCCAGTTCAGAGTTGATAATAATTTGACATCACAGTTTTGCAGAGATCTGGTTCCAGGCTTATGGTTTTGATTCTTATTATCCTCCATTGTCCTCCACTTCCACAGAGGTATTTAGTACAGAAGCTTTACACAACAGAAATGAATGGGTAAATCATATCCATAAGAGAGAGAACGTCAGATAAACATAGAAAAGCTGGTCCTTAAGTTTTCTGTCAAGTAATGTTAGTTCAAAGTTCTCCATAATGGACAGAAGGTAAGTAGCTGAAAAATCTAATTAAACAAAAGACAAACCAGAGATTTAGGGGGTTTTTTACAAGGCAGAAAGATGAGAAAGAACAAAAAACCACACCAGACTCTAATAGAAAAATATCTTTAGGCTGCAAGACAAATCAACTACCTGTGTTACACACAGAGCACAGAATGTCTTAATATTCACACTTAGTTTTAAGGTGATAGAATTTATGAATGATTAGCTTGACTCCCAAGGACAATGTTTATAGAATTACTCTACAAGGTGAATCTCAAGACATCCATTGGCCTTGTTTGTTTTACTCTAATAGGGTAATCTCAGTCATAATATCAAGGAATCTATGAATTTCGAACTTCAATTTTTTTCACATCATACTGAAACTATTTGTATTACTAGAAAAGTAATGTTAGAAGATATAGAACACTAATTACTAGAAAAGAACTTATTAATAAACATACCAAGCTGGATGTGCTAACAAAAGAACTCCATGTTTATAATATTTATTTATATTTATATTATTTATAATTTGTTTTTATTTATACTTATATATTTAATATCAGATTATATAGAACATATGTTAGTATCAGTTAGTATCTAATTTGGCACTGTTTCTAGGAAACCATTATTCTAATTCACTCTTAGCTAAAATTGAAATAGTTTGAAAAATTTTTGTGAAGTCTAGCAAATCAGAAAAATAAGGTTAAATTCTTTATAAACTCTCTAAATTGCAGATAGTGCATTTATGATTTCCAAGGTGCTGACCTCCAGAAAAAGTGTTCTTACAGTCACTAATTCCTTACTCAATAAAGGCAGCAAAAATAAGTCCGTGCTGGTTTTGATTAGTTTAAGTGAGCAATACAAGCAGTGTTAGTGTTCTTCTTCATATTTATTAATACTATTGATCAGTCTTAATGTTTTGCTATGCAGTTACAGATGCTTAAAACTGTGTATTGCCTCTGATGGACTTCTTATTAGGAATTTTTTAAAAAATTTTATGGAGTTGGAAAAAGCAGAGTAAGATACACTAGACCTAAGGACATGGTTCCTGAAACTGTCTGTATTTGAGACTTGAAATGTTAAGAAATTTTTTTTGGGGGGGAAGGGAGGGTGGCAGTCTGTCTGCACTTGTTTGTTGTTCCCAGTTTAGCAGTTTTGTCTGTTTCTGTTCATGCTGAACCAGAATTATGTGTATAAATTTTGAAGGAACAAGTCTTAGAATAATCTTTGTCATTGAATGATTTAAAACATAATAATAAAGAATCCAGGCTGTTTTATTTTGTCTCTTTAAAGTGTACTTACAATTTATACTTTGTTTTGGAAGATAAAAATTAAGTAAATGAGTAGGAGCTAACTGCTGAGAAATTGAATATTACAGGAAAAAAAATCAATAACCCTCAATACTTCTCATGTAAAACACCATATGAACTATTATTTAAACATTGCTAATAGAAAATTCATTTTATTTTACAAATTTGTGAATTTTTTCTTCTATGTTATTTTTGTGATATTAGTTTCTGGTAAGTAGTTTAAAAATCTAGTGAGTGCAATTAAATCCTTATGCTTGGTTTCTTTCAGAAGCAGATTCTCACAGTTTTTTTCAAATACTTAAGAAAACATGCTACCAACACAAGACAGCTATAAAATATACCAGTCATGCTTATTCCTGCAGAAGATCTTGAAAAGGACTTTGCATATGCCAAAATTGTCAGAAAACAGCTAGAGATCCTGTAGAAAAATTATGCTCTACTTGCTACTTGTAATTCTTCTTCACTATACATAATACTTTTCAACAGCTTTATGTTTTTAATACAAGAAGAAATGACATGACTTCTTGCATTTTGAAGGTATAGCCCACCTACTGCCTTTTTCTTAACAAAGAAATGAAAGACGGACATTGAAAACTAAATGAAAAGTATTCAAATATAACTGGTTAGTCCTTATAAACAGCAATTAGAAATAAAGTTTTATAAGAAGCTTAGAAAAGTTACATTTTCTACATAGTTACTTGCTTTTTAATTCGTTCAGAAGCAACAATGAATAGCCAAGACATCAAAATCCAAAGAAATAGCCTATAATGGAAATTCAGAAAGAATTACAACTATAAAAGCATTAATGGTATGGATGGAATAAATTAATTAAAGTTAATATCTCTGTTATTTCTCAGGACATAATGCTGTTAGCATCTTCACTGTCCATGTCCCTCCATGATTCATTACAATTTAAGGCTTCCAGCTAAATATTATTGTGCTTAAATTTTTTTTTAGAAATTGAGTAGGCTGACAAGTGTTACACAGTAGCAACAAGCATTTTACAGATGCAGGGCAAGCATTGTCTTCAACAGTTGGATATCAAAATTGGAGTCCACAGAATAGAACTAATCCATCTTTTTACACTAGCTAAATCCCACTATTACATCATACCTCTCAGGGCAATGATTAATGACTCTCCTGTTTATCACACACATCCAAATAATGATACAGACCTATAAACAAGTTACATGAGGAAAGCTAGAGATGTCCTCTACTTCATATGAATGTCTGTCTGTTTAGCTAATACATAACGGAGGAAAGTTTCCTCCTGAATAGAATCTGCTATTGAGAGCTTACAAATAATAATTCAGAAATCTGATATATATTTATCATATATGTCCGATTAACTATGTATTTGTGTATTTATTGGCTGAGCTCAGAAGACATGTCTATATCAGTATATTGTTATAATATAACATGGATTTTTTAAGTGTTCTATGCTACTGTGTAATGCAAGTATGACTGTACAGAAATAAGAACAAAATAATTTGCTTCTAGAAGGACATTGAATTGATATTTGGTAAAAAAAGACTCACAACCTAATCCGGTTTGCACAAATCAAGGCAGATGTTACTTTTATTTCTTTTGTTTACCCATAAAACACTCTCTTGAATAGTTCATTACCTTTATGCTTACCAGCTAGGTTAAATTAATGGATTTAAATGTCATCTTTAGAGATTTTGTTCTCATTGTTCTGTTTGTGGGTTTGTTTTTTTGGTTTGTTTGGGTTTTTTTCATTTATAATATTTCTCTTTTTGGTATTGGACGAGACATTGTGCTATCTCTTTCACCTCTCAAAAATGTGTTTGATTAATACCCAATTCAACATCCAGGATGATAGACTTATATAATAGATATATTTAAATGATAACAAACAGTTTACATATAAGAAATTATCTCCATGATCATAGAAAAAAATGCTTTACTAAAACATTTTGTAAAATCATGTCCATGGTCACATACAGTCTGTAAATTCTATCAAATATTTGTCTGTATTCTGCCTATTAAATGGAGCACTATACTTTATGTATATATATATATTTTGCAATTGTTAACTGTTCAGCAAAGGTATAGTAATCTGGGGGGCGGAGGGGAGGGGGCAAAGGAAAGAAAACCAAAACAAACAAAAGAAAACTGGCAGGAATGCCTTCCACGTGCTATCTGCATTATACTCAGCTTGTGAAAACAGGGTAACTTATAAAATGTTAGAACATGTGAAATGAAAAATAGGCACATCTGCAACTAATGGTCACAGAATCAAAGAGGTGTACTCCACCTGTTGCCAGCAGGGTTTGTTGCCTTGTCTCGTCTGACCCAAGAACCTCAAAATTCTACTGGTGACACCAGGCATTGATCTGCTGGTTCTTTCTGTTTCCTTCAACATCATCCCCTGTAAATGGAAGGATAGAGGAGAACGCTACTTGGGCTCTTGATCCAAGAAGGCCCTGAATTCTCTCCTCATTGTCCTTTAGACTTCTTGACATAACTTCGTTGCTGCCTACCTGAAAAATCAATAATGGCCAATAACATGACTTCAGGCCACTCCAAGACAGGAAGCTTTCTCTTCACATCTTCACCTAGTCCACAGAGAGGCAGCAGATTTTCCTAAGAAATAGTCTGGTCTACATATTTGTCCTTCTGTTCCCTTCAGAAGGGAATATGCTATCACAATGATGGATTAGTTTTTTTCTTTATGGGAGCACTTTTCACACAGGATATATGCTGACTGGCACCATCCTCTTCGCACCCTCTTTTGAGACATTTATATGCATCTTTCCCTTGTTCTCCCTGGTTCCCCTCAACCTACTCACCTCTCCCCAGAGTTTTGTCTCTAAGTGGAGCTCCCCTCTGCAGGTGCAATTCCCACAGCTGTGCTCACTCCTGCTATCCCATACTGCCATCAGAGCTGGGCACACCCTGCAACTGACACAGAGGTGTCGGTATATTCCCACTGGAGCTCTCTCTGAGCAGGTTCATCAGTTGTGGTGGGTGCAAATCCCAGAGAGTCCATGGCTTTCAGCTGGGTGGATACAATTGCTCCCTGGTCAGGCTGACAGGCTTTCAGCACCTGCCCTGCCACCCCTTCTGCACCAACTGCTGATATGCCACAGCCTGTTTTCCCGCCCTCTTGGCAGCGCTCCCCATCACCAGCATTTCACGGAAGCTGCTTCTATATGGGATGGGGGCTTCACAGCCATTGCTCACGGCCCTTATCAAGTCCCACCAGCCACTGCTGTGCAAGCTGTGCAACCTGGCAGCTCTCTCAGCTTCCCTGAAGTTCCCCTGGTACAGAACCTGCCCTGTACAGCACATTAGAATATACCACTGCCAATCATGCCAGCACCAGAGATACTCACTTTTCACTTAGATATTCATTAAGAGAACAGATATAGAAAAGAGAATAAAAATTAATGAAATGCATACTGAAAATCAAAGAAATATTTTTGGTGTTGTCTCTGTTATTTTAAATCTAACTAACTCCCATGTGGTTCCAATGCCTTCCATTATTATTTCTCTCAAACATATTTCTAAACATGCATATGCTCCTTTGCCCCTTTGTAAGCACTCTGTCACAAATTAACAAGACTTCCATGACAAAGCATCCCTTTGAGCAAGGTACTTTGTTACTATTGTACTAAAAAAAGGTTGAGTCTAGTTTCTCTTGGTCAAAACTCTTAGACATCATTTATTCTCAAATGTATAGTTAGTATTTTACATAAGATGTTAAACTTTCATAGCACCTGCTGATAATACTTTAACAGAACAAGACTGCATAATTTACATCACTTAACTGTACTGAATTTCATAATATTTTTTTGCCTTTATTCTCATTATGCTTCCTTCTCTCATATTTCATCCTGAAATTGTTGACGGGTTTTATGGTACCAAGGAAGGGCATTTATCTTTATTTTCTTGCCTCCCACCCTTTTCTTTCTTACCTTTATTTCTTTACCTTCCAACTTTACCTCCCACTTTTCTGTTCGTGTTTTGTGTGTCATTTATCAATTGCAAAATAATAACAAATGAATTATTGTATTCGTATAGATTTGTATCCCTGACTTGCAGTTGCACAGGTTTATGTTTCCAGTTCTAGCACAAAATAATGTTCCTGAAGATTTATATCACTTACGCATCACAAAAGAAGTCTGAATTGGCTGACTGGTGATGTCAAGCTCAATTACTAATGTCCTCCACACAGCTCACTCTTCATAGACATTATACATGTCTGATGATGTCTACACTGTCATGAATAATATGCTTAATCTCCATTTAAAGGATACTTGACCTCAGCTTTGCCCTAATTACATTACATTACATTACATTTTACTCATTTATACAGCACTTCTAATTCCAAACACTGGGAGTCTTTCTCATTTTCAGAGGCTGCCTTTTCAGCATCAAGCTACATTACTTTTTACCTTGCCAATATCTAGTAATTGCTTGATTAGTGATACTTTCTTACTGAGCTATGAACTTTTATCTTCGGTTATTAAATATGCTATGAACCCTCTTCTAAGAATATAGGTATAAATTATTTAATAAATATATGGAAATAGATCAATACTCCTGTACAAATATAAATTTTTAAAGTTATATGGTAAAATTCTGTTAAGAAAAAGTGGTTGCATATGTGGATAGGCTTGTGTCCTGATTTTGGCTGGGATAGAGTTTATTTCTTCTCAGTAGCTAGTACAGCACTGTGGTTTGGATTCAGTGTGAGCATAATGTGGATAACACATTGATGTTTTGTTTGTTGCTAAAATAGGTAAATCCTAAATCAAGGACTTTTTTATTTCTTATGCTCTGCCAGTGATAAGGTACACAAAAAACATTGTGAGGGATCACAGCCAGGACCGGTGACCCAAATTGGCCAAAGAGATATTCCATACCATAGAACATCATACCCAGTACATAAACTGGGCAAGTTATCCATAAGGGGACCTGATCAGGATTTGGGACAGGGTCTGGTGTTGGCCAGTGGGTAGTGAGCAATTTTATTGTGCATCACGTGGATTTCCTTGTTTGTTTGGGTTTTTTTCATTATTATTATTTACTATTTTTATTTATGTTTTACTCTGTTTCAATTATTAAAATGTTCTTATCTCAACCTACAAGTTTTACCTTTGATTCTCCTCCCCATTCCACCTGGCAGAGAAAGGTGGAGGGGTGGCCCAAGTGTGAGCATGCAGCAGTATGGTGCTTAGTTGCCAGCTGGGCTTAAACCACAACAGTCCTATTTGGTGCCCAATGGGAGGCACAACAGTTTGAGATAACAAAATATCTAGAAGAGTGTGTAAAAAGAAAATTGTTACAAGTATTCGTTATATTGGTTTAATAGTTGCTGGTTACAATGTTGATTTATTTGGTCTCACAGTTGTTTTTTATCTCAGGGTTGGGTACTGTAATATCAGTAATATCTTACTTGTAGTATGTGTTCCCTGCTTTAATGTTTATTGTCCTTGGGGCCTGGGATAAGACTATCATTGTGGGGTATTTTGTAGTACTGATACGATTGCGTCGCTGATCGATAAACCAATCTGGTGTACATATTCAGTACTGTACTTTGGGAGTCATCTTCTGGAAATGATTAATAATCACAGCTGTGGCCTTTTCTTCTCAGAAAGACAGCCTATAGGGGAGATACATTCCTACCTCTTCCTGCCTGCTTTCCTTGCTTCTGCTCCAGGCTGATTACAGTAGTGTTTGAGAATTTTAAAGATTTTGAATATCCTGTGAATACCCTTGAAACTAATCTGATCTTTTTGCTAGGAACCAGTATGTTGCTACAGATGGTTCCGGTCTTGTTCAAGGTCAGATAATTCATTAAGAACATCACCCAGAGATCTGCCCAGAAGCTGGATAGTTCTGAGTGACAGGATGTGTGGGACGGTATGGGCAAGTACCTAGGGCAATGGGCACCTCCAACGTGTTTGCACCTTCCCCTTAAACAAATGTATAATTCAGAAACACTAGTAAAACATTTTAAAAAGCTGTGCTAGCACCCTGGCACCCCCAGGGAGATACAAATCACTACAACATGCTGGGGCCTGGCCCAGGTCTATTGAGCCATGTTCAGCACAGTTCCATACCCTTGGGGGAAAAGAAGGTCTCTGTATTTGACAGTAAGACAACAGACACTGCAGCTGCTCCAACTGCTGTGACAGACACTGTGGCTGCTCTAACCCCAGCAACAGACAATGCCACTGAACCCAAGAACCAACATATGCCAGTGTAAGTTGCCCCCGTACAGCAGAAGAAGAATGAACACCAAAGTCAGCCTGTAAAAAAGCTTTAGCAAGGATGGCAAAGGAGGACAAAGAGGTCAGAGAAGGAGGAGGGCCATCACAAGGGCCATTTTCAGTACCATTACCAAGGCCATTACAAGGGCCATCACAGGAACAGAAAGAAGAGACAGAAGAGACAAGCACCACCCCACTCTACCCTTGAGTGAGCTGTGGCAGATATAAAAAGATTTTATGACTGGCCCAGAGGCTCCATGCATTCTTGTCATAGAATGGAAAGGGTATTTTTCAAGGACCCAAAAGGGTATCAGGGAAATTTTGGTATAGCTGCCTTGGAGACAGAGGAGATTAAACATCTGGTCTCTCAGATGATTCATCTGTTGTGAGGTTGGTAAAGTCTGAAGAGCAGGTGCCAATCACTACTACAGTGGTGCACTAGAAGAAATACCGTACCAACCAAGAGTCCATAATTCCCACCCATAAACTAATTAGTTGACTGAAGAACCAAGGAGAGATCAGCAGTACCCATTCACCCTTTAACAGCCCCATACAACTGGTGCAAAAGCCTAACAGAGAATGGACACTAACAATAGACTATCGTGGTTTGAATGAAGTCACACTGCCTCCGAGTGCTGCCGCACCAGACATGCTGGAAACTTCAGTATGAGCTGGAGTCAAAGGCAGCCAAGTGGTGCCAGAGCTGATATTTCTAATGCATTTTTCTCAATCCCTTAGGCAGCAGAGTGCAGGCCACAATTTGCTTTCACTTGGAGGGAAGTTCAGTACACCTGGAATTTACTGCCCCAGGGCTGGAAACACAGCCCTACCGACTGCCGTGGACTGATTCAGACTGCACTAGCAGAGCATGAAGCTCTGGAACACCTGGAACACACTGATGATGTGATTGTGTGGAGTAATACGGGAGCAGAAGCTTTTGAGAAAGAAAATAAAATAGTCCAAATCCTTCTGAAAGCCAGTTTTGCCAGAAAACAAAGAAAAGTAAAGAGTCCTGCACAGGAAATCGATTTTTTTTTTTATAAAATGGCAATTCTCAATGCATGTTATTAATCAGATAAAAGCAATGTTTCCACCAACTAACAAACAAGAAACCCAAGCTTTTTTAGGTGCTGTGGGATTTTGAAGAATGTACATTCCAAATTACAGTCATATTGTAAGCCCTCTCTGTCAAGTGACCCAGAAGAAGAGTAATTTCAAGTGGGGCCCAGAGCAACGACAAGCCTTTGAACAAACCAAGCAGAAAAGAGTACATGCAGTAACCCCTTGGGAGTCTTAACCCAGGCTCCAACCACAACAGATTGAAACAGACTGGGGTTCAGTAAAGAAAGAATATATACCATTATACTTGACTGTGAAATAAGAATCTTTACTTCTATTCTGTGTGACATTTTAGTCAGACTCCAGACTACTTTGAACAGGGGAATTTTTTTTCTACTCATTTGTATACTGAATAACATGATGGTACTAAAGACAACAATAGAGTCCTAAAATTTCGTCATTCCCTCAAATATAAATTACCCTAATATAGTTGATTACTTCTTAAAAACGAAAGCACCACAGTAGAAATACTTTATTTTCCTCTGGCTAGACGTAATTTCACTCCTCTCTTTTATAACCAAAAATTAAGGCTATAAATAATAAGAAAAAATTGTATCATTGAACAGAATGAGAATTGGCTGATTTACTCTGCAAGAATTCTGACCAGACCTTTATCATGATTTGGGAGTCATGACCTCAGAAGAGAGGCTAGGAGTCCAAATGCAAGTATCTGGCAAGAAATTATAGGTGGAATAGACAGGACAACAAAGATATAAAAAAGTGCAACAAGAAGGAAAGATTAAATAAAATTATAACCATTTAAGAGAAACTGATGCATGTCATAAGTACATGTACAACTTGGAAACAGTCACAGAAAAGAGGACATGATTTTAATCAGAGTATAGCAGTATTTGTTCTTCTGAAAATAAATAAATTATCTCTCAGTAAAGAATACAAAGATGAAAAAATATTGTGACAAAAGAAAAAGAAATGGAGAAAGCAATAACAAACAGGAAGTAGTTTGGAAGTTAGTGTAAAAGCAAGGTTAATAATCCAAGGAAGTTATTAAAATTTAACACCAGATTTTATAATTTTGCTTATACTCCTGCAATTCTTAGATACATATGTGAGTAAGGGAAGAGATTTCAGGCATGAGGCTCAGGAAGACATCATGACATGGTACGACCAGGTCTCTGGCAGGTCTGAAAAGAGTCATCTCCTGGATAAAATCACCAGGAAGGGAATATGATTATGTTTATTTTAAGACAGAATTTGAGACTATATTCACAGCTATTTTTGCCTTTCCTTTTCATGTTATTGACAACTAGTCTTACATGTAGGAGAAACTTCTTCAGCACTTCCAATTAGTTTACATCTTAAATAAATTTGGATTAAGAAGACTTTTCCTGAAGAAATAGTTTTTATTAATATAGTTCACTATAATAGAGCTAGTATGTATTTTAAGGCACAGCTTTATATATTTTGTAATACAGAGGAGAAATAAACACCATAAATTCGTTGACTCCAGAACAATGAAAATTTATGGGAAAAGAGATTCTTTCATACTGAAGTAATTATTGCCTTACAAAAGGCAAAATCATACAAAAATGGTATGTGAAAAAGGAACAAAACATATACAAACATTTTAACTTATTGTAAGAGGTTAGACAATGATATATCACATAAAATGGAACACGACTACCTAGAAAACCTAATAAAAATGGGCTTCTCTTTTGGATTTGAGCAGCCCAATATTAATTATTTTTACATTAATTAATTCATTTTTCTTTAGCTTTCTGTTGATAACTCCAGATAGAATCTTCACAACTATTTTTGACTAATTTTCGTGAGTCCTCCAGTAAAATATCACTCAGTGACTCAGTATCCTCCAGAAAGCATTTTTCTTTCCCTCTCCTAAAAGCTATTGTAAAAAATAATAACAGAAGTTGCCTTTCCTGAGTTGTCAGGGAAATGTTCATGGTAACTGAAATCCTATTTTGACCGAAATAATAGTGCTTCTTATCATAATTCTTACATGAAGCTTACAGTAGAAACGATATATAGGTCAGTATTTTATCTTTACAATTTTAAAGACAGGAAACAGAGAAACTGAAAACTGACTCACAGTACAATGAAATCAGACACACTAACAAAAAATATATAAAAGTCAAAATTAGAGTGGGTATTAAAATACAGTAAAACGTTTTCAAATAAAAAAAAAATTGAGGGGGTTCGTATATACAATTTTATCCAATCTGTTTATGTTTATTTGCATAACTAACAAATTTAGTGTTATTTAAAAATTCTCAAATACACTGGTAATTTACAACACAGGCAAGTCCCAGTTCTGTAGATACACACCATGACTTTGTTTAGCTAAATCTTAAATCCAACATAAGAAGAATTTTCTATCACCTTTCTTGCAAATATTGTTCATTGATTTCTGACAAGAGTCCATTCTGAACAGTTGGTATGAGGCTTTCCAAAATGTTTATTTGTATAATACAGTTCACTGGCTGGCTAGTCTTACAGACAAGACATGAAGTAATTCTGAAAACATTCTGGATGTCTTGATTATTAGATGAGTATAACATTATGGTCTTTCACTAGATCCAACTAAAATCCTTGAAGGGTTGAATTCACAGGGTCTGTGAATGACCATTAGTCACCTCCAAACTTGTTTTATTTCCCACTGTCCTTGTTATTTTATTTCTAGGACTAGCAAAAAAACCCAGTAACAACAAAAAAACCAAAGCACAATGTTAAACCAAACAAGAATAAGACTAAGAAAATCAGAACACTAAAAGAAGCAACTGACACTGCTTCAATATTTAGATATATAAGAATGTAGTTGAACACCTCATTCCTCAGAACTTCTTAAGCACGCCCATTTCATTGCTATTAGCCATTTTTTATCTTCATATTTCCTCTGTGGTACCTTTGTGCTACACCCACATGAGTGTGTGAACAAGCTTCACAAAATGATTGGAACAGGGAGCTGACTTAAAAAATAACACAAGAAAATACAATTAGCCTCCACAGAATTTCTCCAGCTTTTTAGTTTGTGCAATTTATAGTTAGTTCCACGCTATAAAGCCTGAGAAATCCCAAAATACCATATAATAAGGACATTAGAGAATTTTTATGTGTAACATGAGCCCATGTTTCCTCAGACAAATAAAAGATTTGAGTTTATATCCTCCATGTTCCATCTGAATATTCTTTTCTTCCCTAGAGTAGGTGATGATTGGTACAAATTCTTCTCAGAAACTTCTTGCTAAACAATTTTTCTCTGTCTGTTTCCTTCGGTTTGTTTACTAAACCCTTTACTCTTAAAAGGAGTCTCTCTCTAGAGAAGAGTTTAGGCCAAACCCAAAATAATCTCTTTTCTTAGTAACAACAATAACAAAGACAACAGCTTTCTCAATCTATTCAGCTCTTCTGAAAGGAAACTGTTTTCTCATTTGTTTGTTTGTTTGTTTATATTTGGTAATTGCCGTGTATAATACATAGTCATATCAGTCATATCAGAGCAATTTTGTCATAGTCTGGTCACGAAGACCTTCTCTCTGCAAAAAACATAAAGATGTGTTGTACTTTTTCCAGCAGTAGTTTTATTGTTTAATTATTCTGAGTATTTTAGGGAAAATATTGACTGCTGAAAGTCTATATTGCTGTTAAGAGATCACAGTGAAAACTAAAACTTCTTACATTGAAATGTTTATTCTACTGAATTAGTGCATAAAGTAAACAAGCTTTGATCTCCACATTATTTTAAGTAGTTTTATCTCCATTGTAAGATAAGCCAATCCAATCTGCTATAAATAAACTATTTTACCTCTAAGTGAATTAAAATAGCAAGTAGGCAAAAAAGCAAACAGGAAGAAAAAAACAGAAAGCTCAACCGGACAACTATTTTGTTCCTCAAGGGCACATCTGTCCCTGAATCATATTGGGTTCACATCAGTAGAAAAACACCGTTTTTCTTACCAGTATTACACATGAGATCGATTTGAAGATCCATATATCCCATGTTAGAGGTTGCTGCATTGTGTAGCCTGATGGAGATGAGGCTGCTGTGCTCCTTGTTCCCAGAGTCCAGCCAGTAGCAAGGCTCAGCACACAATCCCCAACAGGAACACACATGCTCACACCACACTCATACCCTGCTGCATGCACAGTCCGCCACACATACACACACCCTGTATGCACACAGCTGCCTGCACAGATAACACAGAGAAAGCAGTGCCTTACCAGCACCTATGAAAATGTACAGCTTTCACACACATATGACCAGAACAGATGGCTTCATCCTTTTCCTCCACAGCAACAGGGTTTGGTAATGTCTGCAGGAAGGATGTATGTGTATATGCACTATTGATCCCCATCATAGCTGGGACTTCTCGTCTTGATGAGAGAATTGGTCTCTGCTCCACTTTGTATGCACACCTGAGCCTTTTTCTCATACCCAAGTCAAATTGGGTCCTTCTATAAGCATTTATGGTTCATTTCTAAGCAACGTCTTCTTCTAACATTTTAAAATTTCCATCTCTGCGTATGCCCCTTCCAGAGCAGTAAGAAATGGTCCCCAACGTACAACTCCAACATATAACATACATGCTAAACACGTAATCTGGGCAGCAAACAGGAGGAAGTGGAGCTCTGTGCTCAGTCTGAGAGTTATGATATGACATAAGGAACAGAAACTTGGTAGAGAAAAATTATGTAACTAGAAGGCCACAATGGATGACTACAAACTTTCAGAAAGGTAGGAAAGGGAACCCAGACCACAGGACCCCATAGCAAAGACAACATATTTGTTGACCCACCAGTAGCTGAGGAAGGGCTAGTCTGCAGCTCTTCAGGGGCTCAATCCATATAAATCTGTTGGTCTGGACAGAATCCATCCCAGGGTGTTAAGAGAACTGGTTGACCCTCTTGCAAAGCCACTGTCTATAAAATTTGAAAAGTTGTGGATATCCCTGATGACTGAAAGATGGCAAATGTCATACTCATCTACAGGAAAGCCCAAAAGAAGAAAAGGAAACTACAAGCCCATTAGACTTACTTCAGCTTACTTCAGACTTACTTTACAGGGAAAGTAGTGGAATAACTCTTCCTAGAAAATATTACAAACCCAATGAAGTAGTTGATTGGGAATTACCAATGTAAGACTTACCTGATAGCCTTCTACAACAAAATAACACATTCTGTCAACACAAGGAGAGCAGTGGATGTTGCTTACCCAGACTTCAGCAAAATATTCACCATCATTTTTCACAGCCTTTTCCAGGACAAGCTGGCAAGGTACATCTTGTGTGGGTGTTTAGAGAGATGGGTAGGGTGGTTAGAGTGATGCGTAACAGGCTGCACTCAGAGAGTGGTTGATGATCAGTGCTTTTCACTCAGATTGGCAGCCTGACACAAGTAGGGTCCCTCCCAGGATTGATAATGGGCCCCATGATGTTGAACATCATAAATGAACTGGATGATGGGATTGAAAGCAGCCTCACCAAGTTTGCTGACAATACCAGACTGGTGGTGAGGTGGATTTGTCAGAAGCGAGAGCCATCTTACAGACAGACCTGGACAGGCTGGAGGAGCAGGTGAGCAAGAACTCTGTGAGTTTGTAGCAAAGACAAGTGTAAGGTTCTGCACCTGGGATGACAGAACCAAAGAGCCCAGAACAGGCCAAAATCTGTGTGGCTAGGGAGCAGCATCACTGAAAGGGACCTGAGGGTCCTGATGGACAACAAGCTGACCATGAGTCAGTGTGCAGCTGCAGCAGTGGAGGCAAATTGGATCTTGGGCTGCATCTGCAGAAACATTACTAGCAGTTATAGAGATGTGATCATCCCACTTTAACCAGAACTTGTAAGGCCACACCTGAAGTAGTGTCTATTTCTCTCATTCAACATTCAAAAAAGATGTGGACAGACTAGGGAAGGTCAAAGGGTTTATTCTGTATTACAACAAATGGCTCAATACCAGAGACAGACTTGTAAGGCAATCATAATTAATGATCTTAAAAAAGATTAGAAAGAAATTTTTTCAGTGAGAACAGTCAATGACTGGAACAGCCTCCCTAGGGACATGGTAGAGTCCTCATCACTGGAGTTTTTCAAGACATGATTGGACAGGATGGTATATAACCTCATCTAGGCTGAGGAAATTTTGTATAATGATCTCAAAAATTTCACTATGAATATTCTGAGAAGCAATACTTCAACATGTGAGAAACAGAAAACACTTGTAAACTCACATATCTGTGAAAAGATACCCTGAAAAATAATTATTTGTATTATATATTTCCTTTATGTTATTTTTCATAATATTTGAATTTGGATTATGCTTATTCATTAGCACATATCACATTATACTGAATTTAATTTTAATATTTTTATTATTCTGGTTTTTATTTAATTATAGCAGAAAAAATGCTATGTAAAAAAATTATTGTATTTTTCTGATGAAAAGAGTTGCTTACAAGTTAGAATGTAGACATGACTCCACTAAGCAGTTTGAATGGTACCATATATTGGTAGAAATGTGAAATAAATACCATGTTGACTTCTTGCTGAAATCACTAAGTGCACTTGAGATTCATGAGTCATTGCTTTATAAAAGTACTTTCTGGGAAATATAAAAAAAAACTACTTAACATTAAGGTATTGCAAAAACATGGGAATCTTCCAGATCATCCTTCCAAGACATCAAAGGCTTAATTTGTTGCTAATAAAAATTGAGGCAAATGACAAACAAAATGTTTTCTCAGCTCTATAAAGAACTTTCAGTGAAATTAAACTGAAACATAACTGAGTGCTGAATGTCATGATACACTTATTTTCCTCAGTGCTTTAGCCCAGTGGATTGTTAGGAAATTAGCAGATTGGGAAATATATTTAAGATGTGGAAAAAAAGAACAAAGAATTAAATAACTAAAAGCATTTCTTAAATGATTAGCTGTCTAGTTTAAATCTACAGGCACTAGAAAGAGCTGGGAACCTATAGAGATCAGCTTATCATAGACATCCAAGTATGTCTCAGTTTTACTGAACATTGTTTCCCGAGATCCTCACTGCTCTGTAGCCATGCCAGGGTCAGTCTGGGTTTTCCTTCCCCTGAAAATGTAAAAATATGTACCTGAGTATGGGGACAGCAAAGAAGCCAGTACATATCCTAAGGGGACTGTTAGGGAACCAACACAGCCAGGCACACTGGATAGTGCCCTAGTCTATATTGGCTCAACTTTATATATCTATTTCAGAAAAACATGGTTATCTTCCCAGTGGGAGCTCTCTCCTTCCAGTCAAAGCCCAATGGTTTCATTAGATACAAAACTTTTAGATAATCTAACTTTTAGGTGAGCTGAATACCACTTTAAGCTAAGCCACTCCAAAGCATTTCAATTCAAGCTTGCTTAAGAAACTGAGCTTTATGCAGATACATTCTTGAGATATTAGGTATCCTCTGCAGCTCGTTGTCCCAAGTTTCTGGGTCTGCTGAGACCCATCAATATTGTATCATACCAGTGATCATCAAAAGATTAAGAGACTCCGAGGAAAGAAATTACCACATTTTTCAATGCTAACAGCTATTGCATATGTATTATGTAATATATGACTATTCTGGATTAATATACAGTATTGCAGAAAACTAGACTACCCAGAAAGAAGTAATAACAGCAGATGCAAAGAATGAATTCAGTCACTGAACTGCAGAACATGGGAATTTAAATTCAGCTTCAGCAGAAAGATCTAAAAAACCCGAAAGGACCTATTAACTACAGATTTAATACTTATGCCTACATGTTTTTCTTTCTAAGTAGGACATTTTTTTCTCTGTGTAAAGCCTAACTTGATACTGATGGAACATTGTGCCTTTACTCAACATGTGAAATTTTAATGACAAAAACATTATTCACAAATTAGACATCTATGCAGATGTACATGATTTATGCATTGAATTATTTCTGTGTTACACAGAAAGGACAAGCAGGTCATTTTGACCCAAATTTTACTTTGATTTTGCTATTGTAGCCATGACCTAATTTAGAGTTGTGTCAGGCATGTTTATAAAATACTCAGCATTTAGACCATATGGTGTAGTTAGAGGCACAAAGCATCATTTGAATCTTCCTTAGAATTAGACTTCAAACTCTTTGTAGTGTTAGCATTAAAGTCTAACTTTTTAATTTAGTAAATACTATACAGCATAGATATCTAAAATCCAAAAATCTGGGAAATAAGCAATCCACTAAGCAATCCACTATCAAAGCTTCAAATTCTCTGTAAAAAAGTCCATCTCTTTCTGATCTCTATAAATAGCATGTTCATGAAAACAGGAGACTGATATTTCTTAATTTACATCTGACTAATTAACTATTCATATAACTAAATATCTTCTTCTGCCTTTGACCTAAGAATTGCCTGCAAGTACTAAATCACACATTGTTTTTAACCAACAATTAGATGTATTTACAAAAACTCCAATAATGAATGCCCCTAACTGCAAATAATCCTATTTATGCCAAAACTGTTTACTACACAAATGAATAGACAAATAAAACCTGTAAGTAAAAAAAAATATTGCCTATTCTCACATACATTTAGACTTGCAAAGGAACAAGGAACCACAGACATGGCAGGAATCTCCAGAGATTATCCAATCTTTCCAGCTGTCTCTGGTAGGACATTCTATTCCATTATGTACAGACTATATAGATTTAAACTTGTGAGGCACTTTTTACTCCACAGCTGATCCATTGAGAAGAATTCAACTCATTCCTAAGCAGGATTTTTAGTTCTTTGTTGTACTTATGATACCTCACATTCTTTTGGCAGTGAACTCAAGGTTACAAGATGGACAAAATTTCCTTTGCCAGATTTGTTGGAATTCCACCCTCAAGCTTTTCATTCAAACATTTTTTCTCAGCTTTCTTAGTACTATCATGAGGCACAATGTTAAAAGACTTTAAAAGCTGAGTTGTATGACTCTATTACTTCTATTCTGTCTACAAGGCCTATTATCCTATGGCAGAATTGAATTAGATTGTTTAAAGGTGGTTTATTATTGATATTTTTTGATAAATCTTTTTCTGGTGCTATTGCTCCAGTCACTATTTAGAAATTAAAATTAAAAGATGCATAATTCTGTGGCCCTGTCTCTTCCATATCTTTTTTTTTAAATATGGCACAGCAATTGCCTTTGTCTTCTTTGATCCATAAATTCTCAAAATAACTATTATTTGTAGTCTGATTTCACCAGTCAGTTCTTTAACTGCATAGAATAAAACCCATCACTCTTACAATACAAGAAACCTACTATATAAGCAGTGTCTAGCCTATTCTTGATTTATTCAAGGCCGAAATCTTTCACTGTTGGTTTTATCTATGTTAACTTCTAGGTTGCAGCTGGTATTTTAGTCAAGAATTATAAAAAAAATTACTTTGCATGTGGATTTTCCTGTCATCATCTGCCAATGGTTTCATAGTGGACCCACTATTAACAAACAAACTTTTCCATTCTTTGTATGCCTTCTTGGTTTTGCAGTCAGTCAAAAGTCATCCCAGTGATCTCTTACTGTATTTTGGGAGGGAGTAATTATTTTGACCACATTCAAATATCTATTATGACTACACTTTGCTGTGTGGTTGAGGTACTGAAACCAGTACCTTCTGAAACCAGTTTTCTTCTACTACCAAGGAGAGTGCTTAGAATTACCAGCTCCCATGCAACAGTCTCTGTTGTGAATATCTGTAGTGATACGAGGTAGCTCACAAAAAGCCTCATTCAGATTTACTGGTCTATGGGGAACCCTGTAACGTTAATGTTCCTATTCCTTTTGCCCTGAATTATTACCCAGAACCTTTCAGAAAGCTCCTCTTAAAGTTTTAGTGTCAGAATTTGTCCTTTATGCTAAAATGCTTAGCTAGTCCCTCTTCTGTTGCCTTCTTTCCTAGCAAAATATACCCCCTTGTCAACCACAAGGACACACTTTTGGCTCATCGACAGCCTGTTGCCCACCAGCATCCTCAGCCCTTTCCAACAGCCCTGAAAAGTCCCCATCCTGTACTGCTGCATGGTGTTATTCCTCCCCAGATGCAGGACCCTGCACTTGCCTTTGCTGAAATTCAGACTGTTTCTTTGTCAAGGTCCCTCTGAAGGGCTGCACAGCCCTCTGGGGTATTGGTCACTACTCCCAGATTTATGCTATCAGCAAACTTGCTGAGGAGGCATCTGCCCCTTCATCTGAGTCATGGGTGAATTAGTTAAACAACACTGGGCCCAGTAGTGAACCTTGGGGGACACCACTAATGACAGGCCTCCAACCAGACTCTGAACCACTGATTATGATCCTCTGGGGTCTGCTGTTCAGCCAGTTTTCAACCAACCTCACTGCCCACTCATCCAGTCCACACCTCCTGGTTTTGTCTATGAGGATTTTGTGAGGGACAGTGTTGAAAGCCTTGCTGATGTTGAGGAAGACAATATCCACCGTTCTCCCCTCATCTGCTCAGGTAGTTGTTTTATTGTAGAAGGGGGGTTAAGCATGATTTACCTTTAGTGAATCCATGCTGACTACTCCTGACCACCTTCTTGTCATTCATGTGGATTCACATGGCTTCCAGAATGAGATGCTCCATCACCCTTCCAGGCATTGAGGAGAGACTGACTAGCCAGTCAATCCAGTGTTCAGTTGGACTGTGTCTTCCTTCTTTCCCTTTTTGAAGACCAGGGTGACAATTGATTCCTTCTAGTCCCCAGGCACCTCTCCCTACTGCCACAACCTTTCAGAGATGACCATGAGTGGCCTGGCTATACTGTCCTCCATCTCTCTCAGCTTCACAGATGCATCTTGTCAGAGCCCATGGACCCACAGACCTGTGGCCCAAAGAAAGGAAGAAAAAATAAGAATATAAAATTAATTAAAAAACTCCAAACCCAGTAACAACTTTAACTCAACTGTATATTGATAGGAATTGCAAATAAATGCTCTATAGTATCTTTTTTTAGTGAGGTTTTTTGCCTTAAATTCTCCATTGATACTATAAATGTTTTCTAAACAAGTATCCCTTCCACAACTTATTCTCCTTCTGATACTCTTTTCCCTCTGATACTTATTCGCCCTCTGATACCTCTCATTCATGATTAATGAATGGTTACTGAATGTTTGGTGTCATAAAATAGTTGTTAGTAGTTAGTTGCCATAGAAATGAGAAATACATTTATGCAGGTTTATCCCCAGTCTCTGCAGAAAACTGAAGCCGGGGTGGAAGGGAAGCTTTTATTTTGTTACTTTTTACAAACCCAGTATTGTTAATGATTTTTTAGAGGCTGCACTAAATCTAACTAGTTTTCTTCCTAAAGCTGCTTAGAAAAACTGATTTTTAAAAACTTATTAGAATCTGTTTCTGTTACTTGTGACTTTGGTAAAAGGCTTCTATAATACCTTATTCAAATAATGGATGTAAAATATTAATTCCTTTGTTCCACTGAAAAAAAAACCAAACCACAAACAAAAACAAATGGAATCCCTGAGAAAAGTCTTGGTAAAAATTAGCCTGAGGTCCCAGGAAAGTAAGAGTTCTAAATTCCTCCCAGTAGGCTTTATAGTTGCCTTCATAAGCGTTGAAGCAGCAAAGAATGTATGACTACAGTTTTGGTTATAATGAATTCATTACCCATGGTACATTAAGTACCACATTTCCCTTTATTCAAATTACACAGGTAATTTTAGATGTTCCATACCTAAAACCTATGAATCCTAACTAGCATAGATAATCTTTTCACTGGCACAAATGAATACAAGCCATAGATCTTGTTCTTTTCCAGTCAACATCAGTTTCCACAGAGTTTCTTCCTGTCACTATTTTACTAGAGTTAAATTTAGAGTAAAGTTACATGAAATATCTGTGATGATTTGAGAAGTAATTGGACATAGAGTTCAAAATTCTGTGAAATAACAGAAAACTTTTGGTTTGTTTATCTTGAACCCACTTTATAACATAACTTTAAAAACCATTTGCAAGCACAACTTTCCTTTTTGAAATACTCTGCTGCTAACAACTCCCAATGAAAATCTTCATTGTATACACTGCTTCAATCAGTGTCAGATACATGAATATATGCATTTCTCTCTTTGTGTATTGTGCTTGGTATACTGTGCTAGATTTCTATAGGGAGATAAATGTTCATGACTTGCTTCCAAATATCTTTTAACAAACAGTTTGAAACATCTGCTAGTAATATAAACCTAACAGGACTCAAAGGACCAGTGATGAAAATTTCCTTATATTTCAAACGAAGATGGTCATTAGGTACACATTTATTATGTTTATACAAGAAACTGATGCAAGAACCTTTACACAAAGATCTTACTCAAAAATGTTTCAACTTTTGCAGCAGATTAATTTTTCTGATGAGAGCTGAGATTTCTCACTGCATTTTATAATATTTTTATATTATTTCAACATCTCAATAGGAATCTGTCATGTGAGCCGAAGTAGCTAAGGATCTTCATGCACTGCAAATGTCACTGCTTATGAATTTCTTTTGAAAAATCTATTATTCTTTGATATGTAGAACAGGTCTCTATATACAGAAAGCAAATAATATAAAAATATTTAAATTATATTGCAAAGTTAAATGGGCCTTCAAATTTTTCAATACTTAAATTTTTTAATTCACCCTGGTAACTGAGAATGAAGGAAAGAATGATGGACAGAGATTACCAAAAAAGACTCCTTCATTTTTTGATCTTCCTAAGGAAAATGTGGTATGTGATCTTAATACATTTCCAGGGGAAGAGTAGGAAAAAGAGAATCAAATGAAAAAGTAACATTTTTTTTTCTTGGAAAGAAAAAAAAATCAAGGTGCGGAGTAGACTGAATATGGACAGAGTGATAGCAATGGAAGATGACAGAAATGCTTCTTCCTTGTCTTCCTCATTTGACTTTGCCATATTCTGCAAAAGAATGGGCCAATATAAACATATTATAAAGTTGGTGTAAGCCTTTGCATTCACATTAAACAGCCAGTCGTAAAAGGCAGGCAGCCTTGCCAGAGACACAATAACAAAACTGTACAGCAAATGCTCTACAGTTCCCTTTAATGGCAATGTTCACACAGGCAGCAGTGCAGTATGAGACAGGAGTGATCAATCTGCATATGAGTTTCTCAAATATCCATTTATTTTCTGCTGAAGTTTCTTGTAGTCTTCTACAGAATTTACAGACAGTTCTGCCTGTAGTCTCACATATAGGTTCCTTCATTAGAGTGTGACACAATTTTATGTTGGTAAAAAGTCATTTGCAAGAATACCTTTAGAGCTTCCTGAGCTTTCAATATCTCTGGTTCAGTGGTGGGAGAAGTCCAAGCATGAGCAGATGTGTCTGCTACAGTCTTTATATAATTCGATTCCATGTACTCTTATTCCAAATATATTAATAGTTGTCTCTGACCACAATAGAGATCAGAAACACCTGTATATATATAATTTATATACATATATATGTAACACATATAGTGTCATACAATAATATATATATATATATAATATATAATATAATACAATAGCACAATAATGTGTATAGCAATTTTTTATACTGTGATGTTGATATGTATTTAGTTTATGACCATGTATTGATATGAGGTACAACTTTGTTGTTTTTTGGATGTAACGGTGCTAGATATATCTTGCCAAATAATTTCTTATTCCACTAAGACTTAGCATTAGTAACGCACTGATTTTAAAAGAGGAACACATCATGCAGAAAAGAATTTTTCCGTACTTCTTTACCAATAGTCTTGAGCAGCACGGTAAGCATTCCCAGAGACAAAACAAGATGGTTCTGCTTCCTTGGTACAAAAACATGCTTATTCTTTTTTCAGGATTAGAAGACAGCTTCCCAGGCAAAATGTCAAATATTCTTGAAATAACATATATTCAGAAATTTGCTGCCTCAATCATAGTGCCTACTCCAAACAGGCACTGCTAGACACCTTTTGAAGAGTCTACCCAGGAACAAAGTGTACAGAGTGCTTTTCTTTGCTATTTTTCAAAACTGTTAAAGTCAAAGACTATAGCAAACATAAATGTGCTAATGCAGCTGCTAGTTCGGCAGTTAATTTTTGGCACCATCTTGCTACTCTTATTTCATTATCCCAACTGACATTTTATTCACTTAGTCACAATTACACTGCAGGAAAACTGCAACTGTGCTAACTTAACTTAGAATGGAAAGACACAGAGCATCACACATTTCCACCTATTAACAGTCAACAGTTGTTGGTTCTTTCCACAATGCTAAATGCAGAGTCTTTAATTCCTAAATTGTATAATATGCTTAGTCTTTGCAACATGGCACATTTCATATTGAAATGGATGGAAAATAAGAATAATAAACCATGCTGGGAAATCTGAATATGAAGACTAAGAGAATGTTTAAACTCCTTTATTCTTCTAATCCTTTCAGGATGTAGCTTCTGTATGAACTATTTTGTTGGTGACAATCTATTTAATAACATAGGTTTTTCTTTGCTATTAGACATGTCCAGATTAGACTCCAAAAATTTTCCATTAGAATGCAAAGCCTTCATTCATCCTGTGCTTACACTTTTCTGTCACTTTTGGAGAGGGATTTCCACTTAGCCCTTTTCCAGCTGTTTCAAGGTTTGTTTCTGCATAGCCTATGATACAATTTCCAGTTCTTAATTTCTAAATTTTTCTGCATGTCTCTACCCAGTTTTCTTCCACAATCATCTTTAGAGGCAGCAGAGTACTGTTTCTCTTCTCTTGATCCAAAACTACAACTAAAACAATCATGATGCTAGAAATAAAAAAACAAACAAACAAAAGGGAAAAAAAAAGGCAAAACCTAAAAGAAAACAACCCCAAAACTTGAAAAGATTTTTTCCTCAGACAGAATAACAAATCAGTTCATCCAGTTCAACCCTCTTAGGTGACTGCCATCACCTAAACATTCTGGCATGTATGCCAGATATTGCACATTTTCTGCCCAAACCGTTAGATGACCTACTCACAATCTCCAAGAATGTGGACTCTTTTCTACTCTTTCTTGCATTAGACATGTACTACCTAGTACCAAAACTGTAATTTCAACACTCCAGTAGACGACAAGGTTGCTGGGCTCCCACAGCTCCTACTGATGTCAAGGTTAGTTACCTTTTACATTGTCTTATTTCTTTCTCCAATACATTTACATGGCAATGGTACAACTTCATGATCATTATTAACAGTTACAACTATGCAAGCTAACATAATTACAATAAAATCATATGCTTCAGGGCATAAATTGATAATCTGTGGAAATCAAGAAAGAACTTTTCTTCTCTCATTATGACAGTAAACAATGGACAAGTGCTTTATGGTGGCTTTTGCTGTTACTTGAAGCATCAAGTACAGGCAGCTGCTTACAGAAACAGAATGCTAGAGTACATTCAATAATGCCAATAATCCAACATTACCTTTTTATGATCTGACAAAATCTCACCCATTATGCCTCTCGTTGTAAAAAACAATGTTGATAACACAGTGAACACAGAGGTAATTTTTCTTTAGTAGCTCCTATGCTAAAAGACTACTTCAAGTTGTTTGGGTTTCTTGGTTTTTAGTGTGGGTTTTTTTTTTAATAAGTATATTTTATATTTTTTTAATTTTATATATATTCTTTTATATATTTTAATAAGTGATATATTTTCCAAGTGATTAATTATGGAAGTAAATCTTACAATGAAAAGTGAAATGTTGCTGTGAAGTAATGAAACTAAGAGTATTAATTATCTGCAAATGATAATTGCCTCCCAAAAATGTGCTCCAAAGCCAGGTTTTCCTATATTCCATTTTCCTTAGTATAGAGGAAGAGAGAGAGCAAAATAGAGAGCAAAAAAAGAAAACAATCTTTTAAAAACATATACATTTGACCATAGTAATCATGATAAAATGAGACAGTAATACCATAAACAGACTTTATGAAGTTCTCCAATTCCTTGGATGATCCAGGCAATTGTCCAGCGACAATGGATAATGGGGAAAACAAAACAAAACACTTCTATAGCTTTCTTAAATATTGATTTGTATTACTTCTTGATTATTATCCTATATTACTTCACAGCTTTGGTCAAATGGTCTATAAAATAAAAACCTAAGTTTTTAATCTTTGAACTACTATTATTGACATGATACCCAGACAAAATTTTTCAAACCATTAACCGTTAGTAGTTGGCTGTCCCCACCTCTTTCCCTTGGGATAAATGTCTAGCAGTCTTCAATTACAGAGGAATCAGAAGGAGATTAAAATCACTTGGCTACAGTTTCCTTAGATGAACTTTGTCATTAAAGTTAGGTGAAGTCTGATCCTGTATATACAGCAAAGAAAAAATTATTATTAGAAAATGAAGCACATTATTATTGCACGTGAATCCATAATAAGTAAAACAGCTCTAGTACCTTGGAGAGGGAGATAATCAGGAAACTGTTACCTTGGTTCCCCAGCAGCTTTATCTAGTAGATAAACAGTCCAGCACCAGACCATTTACCTCTCTCCCATCCAGAAAATTGTTCTCATATCAAAGTTTGGTGTTCAGTTCCCAAATGAGGAATATATTCAGCCAACCTGTCTCAGGTCTCTTGAGAAATGTTACTGAGTGCTATCATCATTCATTGTCTTCAACGTGTTATAATTCCAATTTCGGGTAATGCTTGAAAGAAAAGATATAATAACAGCTTCCTTTATTTCACTGACCTATCTAAGCACCCAGATCCCAAATTTCTGTGATATATTAGCTGTTTAATTGCTATCAAGGTTATCTCTAACAGCCCTTTCCACTCCAGTTCTTTTTTTTATTTTATTGGTTTTTTTCCTTATCAGACTGCTTACATGGAAAAATCTGAGTTTTCAAAAAGTATTAGTGCTTTCAAAAATGAGAAGAATTCCTGGTGAAAAATCTGCACAAATGAAGCTCTCTTGATAGCCCTATTTTATGTTCCCCTCACATAGCAAAAAGTCAGGGGTTTCTTTCTGTCTGAAGCTCTGTATCTCTGCATTCTTTGTTAAATTAAATAGGCAAAAAAACCCCTCTGGGCCATTCTTCCAGTGGACCCACCAATGGGGATAGTCATACTCATTCTTTAAACTTGAGAACAGAGATACGGTTACTTCACAAAATTGTAAACTCAAATATCCATACCATAAATAGTCAAATCAAGAAATAACTATAATGTCTCTATAGAAACAGAGTATCTATCTGAGTTGCTTATTCCTTAAAGGAATATTTTATATTAAAAAATCCCTTCAAAATAAAATCTGAAAGATCAGATGGAAGAAAACATAAAGATTCTCTTTTGCATGTTGTTTAATTATCCCCGCTTCAAGCCAGAAAAATTAACTATTCCCTTTAGGATGTGATCTGCAACGCGAGCTATGCTAATCCAGGAAGGCTACTGGTGCAGATCTTTAAGGCATGACTAAAGAAATGTTTTCTGAATTCAGAAAAGCTGAAATGGAAATCATTTGCATCTGTGATCTCTAGAGGTTTAATGATGAGCTTATTTGGTTAGAAGGTATTGCTACCCACTTTACATTTTCATTTATTTATTTTTTTTAACATCAAATACTTGCATGCACCAATGTAAGTCAACCTTGAGAAGACTGCTCAACTGCTTCATCTATAAATTCATAAAGATGATTACAGACTTGTCATTATCTTCATATATTTTTTTTTACAAAGTATATTATATATTTTTTTACGTAGATGTAGCACTAATAGCCCCTTACATCTGGAACTCTGACAAATTTAGAGGTCAAATAGTTCCCCAGAAAGGTTTCACCATTGCAAAGAAAAATGAGAGAAGGAACAATGCTCCCAGTAGCTGAGCTATAGCTCAGCTGGAAGACTGTCAATCTTCCTTTGGGATTACAAAAAATTTCTTTGGTTAAGACAAGAGCTGAAAAACAGCAATTGTTAGAGAAAGTAAGATATGTGTTATGCATCGGGGTTTGGATATGAATACTTCAAAAACTACTAAAAGCTGACTGAAAGGTAATCTAATCTTTAAAAAAGAAATCATATTTGCCAGGGAGGTTGTGGAGTCTCCTTCATGGGAGATGTTCGAGAACTGTCTGGATGCAATCCTGCACAATGTGCTCTGGGATGACCCTGCTTGAGGAGGAAGGTTGGACCAGGTGACCCACTGTGATTCCTTCCAACCTTACCCATTCCATGATTCTGTGATATTAGCAGGCAGTTTCTAATGCACAGAAATAAAGTCCTTTAAAATTCAGGGAGAGAAAAAATAGAGAGTAAAGAAAGTTTAAAGACATTTCAGGAGAATCAAAATATTGTCGCAATGAACTTGGAAATGTGCAAAGGACCATGTAAAAATAAAAATTATATAGACAAAAAATTAACTCATCCAGTTGAATCCAAAAAATGACAAATGTAATTTCCAACATAAAATGGCTGCAATAAAATAAAAGTAACTATTCTATTGACAAATATTTTAAGTTCAGCACAGTTGTTCATTTGTGTATTGCAATCTATTTCTGGTTGAAATGACCCATTCCTGGGAGCTGGCCCAATGAGTTTCCATGCACTAAAACACTATGAGCAGTACAATCAAGCAGTGAAATGAAGTTCTCTGGAATTCACATAACAGAATGGGGAACTATGGAGGGGCCTAGCTGTCACTGTAATATTAATCATGAACATTTTTCCTTTGTTTTTACACTCTGGTGTATCCTAACAAACAAACAAACAAACAAACAAACAAGCCAACATTTTTTTAACTCTTCCCCTTTCTATTTCACATAAGTCTTGTGGTCACATAATAGGCATCAGACATAAATTTAATAGGAAATATGCTAGACTTATTCAGTTCATCTGATTTTACTTTTGTTATTCTCAGTCTCTTCTCTGTATTGCAGAAGGAAACAATAGAAGAATAGAGTTATTCTTCTTCAGTGTAGTATCCCCTAGAATAGAAATAGTTTCTTCAGTGTTACCTCATTAGAAATGATTATTATTATTCTTAAACAGAAAACTGAGTTGATCCTGAATCTGTTTTTAAATTTATATCTTATGAACAGTGGGGATTTTTAGGTCTTTTAACAGCTTTCATTCGAATGTAATATAGATTGTTGTATTCAAATAATATGATAAATCCAGTATTTTTGTCGTGTCTGAAAGAAAACCACCAAATCTGCATATTTTACTTGATTTTCTGTGGGTGTGATTAACACGGATACATTTTTTTTGTCTTTATTCAATAATTGTCTACCTTCTGCACTACAGGCTGATTAAATGTTAACTACAAAAACTCAAGAGATTTTACTAAGGAAGTGAGTCTTATGGAAAACTATCCAATCTCAATAATATTATGTTTATTTTATTTTAGATTTTGAAGAAATAAAAAAATACAATAGTTTTCATACCAAAAGATTGATTTTTATTTCTACAAAAATCTGCAGAATGTGAAAGCAATATACTCTCTTCTGTTACTGGAGGTATATTTTAAAATAAAATATTCTACACTCTAGCACTGAACCATCACCTTTCTGTAAGTGGATATGTTTAATAGATACTTTTAAATAATTTGAAGGCAATGAAAGTATTCTCATTTTCTTTAGTGACTCTGTTTAAGGTTCAAACCTATTTGTTTTAACCATTTCACTTTTTCATACATTTTACATTTCCAGTTTTACTTCAGAACATGACTGATGGCAGCTAACATCAGCCTCTTTAAGTGTTAGGTACTTAGGATGCCTCTGTAGTCAATTAAGACACCTGTCTGGGAGATATATCACAGAATGATTAGAGGTTTTTGTCTCTTGCCTCAAAAAACCTAGGGAAACCCCCTAAAACCCCTGAAACCTAGATAGGTTGCTATATTTGTGACAAATGAAAAGGTATTAAATGAATTCCAATCTGTTGATTTAAGGGTCTTCTGCATATCTAGACATTACATATTCAGCTCCCTTAAACACACATCCTAAATTTTGGATCTCCTTAGTAAATTGTAAACTGATAATAGCACTGAATGGGTAATCTGCTGTACATGCTAAAAAAAGTATGTTATTATTCCTAAGGATGGCCTTTTGATTAACATGCGAGACAGAGACTCGAGCAATCCTTACATTCACAGGCAGCTCCACTGAACAGGAAGAGAGACTTTTGTTGGTCTTCTTTAAAGCAGAATGTTTTAAAAGAATTTCCCTTCTCTCTTTCCATTTCTCTTAACATAGAGCTCCTTACAAATTCATATCCTTTGGCTTGTGGCATTTTTATTATTGCCTATTAAATCAGAACTAACAATACTTGCTAATATATTATCATTAATAGTTATATTGGCATGTTCTCCGGTTTTATAATTTCAGAATTACGTTAAATATCTACATTTATTCATTAAAATTTCTACTGTTTTAGATATTCATATCTTCTATTTCTTTATTAAAATTAGGATAGAAATCTTCTTTTATAAAACATGGTTTTGTTTTTTTTCTCCCAAAGCCATAAATGCCTTTTTTTCCTGGAATCATGGTAGCAAGTTGTAAATGATGTATGAAATGAAAAAAATCTGAGTCCATTGTGCAGACGGAATACAGACAATGCTAGGCATTCTTAGACAAGGTATCCACATGGATGTGGTGAAAGAAAAAAAAAAAAAGAAGAATAAAAAAAATATACCAGAATAAGCCAGAACACTTAAAGGAACAACTAAAGCCCATTGTAGTAACAGAAAGACTCTTATTAACCTCTTTAGACTTTGGATGTAGTGATTCTAGATGGCTTCTTTGAAGGAGTGTCCTTTTTTTATCCCTTCTGTCAGACTTCTTTCTGTGAAACCTTAAAGCTTCTTGCAGTCATACAGCTCTAATACCAATGTTCCATCAGACCATGTATTTCAAATCACCTTCAATTGAAATATATAAACAAGAAAAGTAATAGAAAAATGACAGAATCATAGAAAAGTCCAGGTTAGACGTGAGCTCTGGCATCACCTTTCTGTTGAAAGAAGGCATTAAAATAAGTTATTCACAGTTGTGTCAAAACTGTCTTGAATATTTTCAGTGAAGGAGATTCTACCACTCCTCTGGACAACTTATTGCAAGATTTTGTTATTCCCACAGGAATGATTATGTTCCTTAAATCCAGATGGAATTTCCCCCTGAAGACTCTTGTACATGTTGTTCTGCTGCCATATATTCTTGCAAAGGAAGTATCTCCATCTTTGCAGCAATGACATTCTAGGTGCTGGAAGACTGTGATTAGACTCACACATGTCCTCTCCATAATGGATGCACACAATTTCTTCAACATTTTCATACATCCTCTAATAATCAGCAGTGGGCCTCTGCTGGGCCTTTTTCAATATTGCAGTTTCTCTTTATTTGAACTAGGGGAACCACAGCTGGACCCATTTTTCCAGGTGTTGCCTATAAAATTCCAGCTAACCACACACTTTTATCTACTGACTTTTCTTTTACAGATGTGGCCATGATTTGCCTTCCTTGCTGCCCTACCACACTGCTAACTGATGTTCATCTTCCTATCCACAGAGGTACTTCAGCAAAACTATACCTCAGCCTGCATTGCCACTGGAGATTATTTCATCCCCTGAGCAGTAATTTCCCCTTACCTTTGTTAAACCTCATGAAATTATTCCTTGCCCAATCTTGTAGCCCATTGAAGTGTCTCCATGTAGTGGCTCTTCTTTCCAGTGTATCTACCTCTCTTCCCAGTCTGATGCTGTCCTCAGGCTTCTTGAGGAGGCATTCAGCCCTGTAACACAGATAATTTACAAGGATTTTGAATAGTATTGATCGCTGGAATTTGACTGGGCTCCAAACACACAGAGTAATCCTGACTGTCAGGAAATCTTTATTTTTCCCAGACTATCTTAGTTTCTCCCACTCAAAATACATATTATTTATACAGGTAGATGGATTGTAAAGCATTTCACATAGAACTAATGTAGCCCTGTAAATATAGTATTACTGGCCACAGAGTCTGTGTTACCCCTCAGGGCCTCAGGAGCAAAAATTGTCCAGATTGATCTTGGCCTGCCCAGAGCTTTGGCTTAGCTTGTTTCTCTGCAACAACTGTCTAACCATCAGCTGAATATTACCTAACTCAATCTTGCTCTAGCTAAATTTTCTGCAATTACTACACCTCTTGTTATAAAAATTTTGATATAATTCTGTAACAAATGGATTTTGCAGCAAGTAGGGTTTTTTATAATTCTAGAATAAAAATTAAATGCAGCAAATGACAAGTGTAAGATATTAGCAGAGGCTTTGAAAGTGAGAGCACTTCAAGCTTTCAAGCTTATAACACTTCAAGCTTATAACACCCAAAAAATTATCAAACCCTGTTCGACAATGGAGTACAGTCCTCGAGTAGTTTCTTGAAGAAACAGCTAAAATATTTTCACCCTGTGTGAAAATACCTCCCTTAAATTAGATTCCACATCCTCCATTTTGTAGGTCTTCTCTGTGGCATAGGACTCTAGGGATCCCCTAAGCACTTCACATCTTTGAAACATAGAATCACAGAGTAGTTTTGAGTTGAAAGGGACCTTTTGAAGGTGATCCAGTCCAAGCCCCCTGCAGGAAGCAGGGACATCTACTAGATCAGGTTGCTCAGAGCCTCATCCAACCTGACCTTGAATGTTTCCAAGGATGGGCATCTACCACCTCTCTGGGCAAGCTCTTCCACTGTTTTACCATCCTCATCGTAAAAACCATTTTCCTTCTCTAATCTAAATGTACCCTCTTTCAATTTAAAATCATTATCCCTTGTCCTATGGCAATAGGCCCTACTAGAAACTCTGTCCTCATCTTTTCAATGAGCCCCCTTTAAGTACTGAAGAGCTGAAATAAGGTCTCCCCAGAGCCTTCTCTTCTCCAGGATGAATAACCCCAACTCCCTCAGTCTGTCCTCACAGGTGAGGTGTTCCAGACCTCTGGCAAGTTTTGTGTGATGCAGCCCAGGATACAATTGGCTTTCTGGGCTGTGAGTGCCCATTGCTGGGTCAACACAATGAAAATAATAGTGAAATATAGATCTGTGGCTGAGAGATTAAAAATATAGGAGCTGAAGGAGCTTCACAGGAAGATGCTGAGGCTACACCCTCTTTTACTTGGAACAGCATAATTTCATCATCCAGCATAATTTGGAACATTCATAACAACATTTCATGGTATTTCATAAAATTGGAGGGAAAGAAATGGTTTGGTAACTAACAAGTCAAAATTTTATGCAGACTAGGCCAAAACTAGTATAAAATATGAAAAGCTGACTCCCAGATTGAAAAGACTAATCTCTTCCTTGAGATTGTAATGATGTAGATACAAAGTTCAAGAGGTTATCCCAATTTCTTTCTTTTTTCAAAACAGAATCATAGACTCATAGAACCAACTGGCTTGGAAAAAACCTCTGAGATCACTAAATCCAACCCTTGATCCAACACTACCATGGTTGCAACATCATAGCAATAAGTCACATCCAGTCTTAGCTTAAAAACCTTCAGGGATGGTGAATTGTCGTGGGTTTACTAGGGACCAATTTTTTTCAAACTCCCTCCAAACACAATTGCTGCAATTTGAGAGAGGTTTAATACAGACAAAACAGAGGCTTGACGTGAGGGAATAATACTAAGATTTATTACTAGTAAGGTAAAGACTAAAGAATACTACATATACAACAATTCTAACTAGGGCTAGGCTTTCTTATCTTATGAAGAAAATGTTAGGTATTTACAAAAGTATCTCTCTCCCCCCTGTATCAGTCCAGGAGGAGAAAGTCTCTTCTTCTTGAAGTAATTCTGCAGCTTTGTAAAGTCTTTCTTCTACTGTCTT